>JABAKD010000029.1:5489404-5939404 GCA_012845835.1 Undaria pinnatifida
ACTCTTTTTGGGGGGACAAATTTACTTGAAGTTAGTATAGGGAGGGGTTTTGGGCCTCTAAAGGGGTTATGCTCCGATAGAGGTAGTAAGGTATACCTCTTTTTGGCGATTTTTTTTTTTCGGAACGGCGGGATTCCTTAGCGCCTTCACAACTGGAAACCCTTTTGGGGGACAAGTTTACTTCAAGTTAGTATGGGGAGGGATTTTGGGGCTCTAAAGGGGTTATCCCCGTTGAGACTCTTTATCGGAGGGCAAAAGGGGTTAAACTAGAGGACGATTGCAGCATGGGTCACACGGCGGTGTTTTTTCGCGGGCTTGTGGGGTAGGTTTTCTGTGGCCGTATCCGAACGGTGCACTGCAAGGGAGTGCACGGCACAGGCAGGACGATAGCAAAAAATCGTTGCTTCTGCAAGCGCGCTCAAAACCTGTTTTTTTTTTTTTTGACGATTCGATAGGAAAACGTGTTTCCCTCCCGGATTTTATTTCTGTAACTGTACACGCTCGGGTCCCCAAAGAGGGTTGAGGTGGTGGGTGGCCTCTTGGGAGCACACGAATACGCGCGAGGCATGCGTGCCTCCCCCCCCCCCCCCCCTCATACCGATGCCGGTTCTGATGCAATTGCTATATATGCCATCGATGATCCACTGCCCATGCCACTGCCAATGCGACGGCCAATGTTACTGCCGATGCCACCTATTCCACCTATTCCACATATGATGCCACTGCATCGCTTCTATTGTCACTGCTGATGCCACTGCCGGTAACACTTTCTAAAACCACTGCTAATGCCGATGCCACTGCTCATGCCACTGCTCATGCCACTGCTCATGTCACTGCCGCTGCTAATGCCACTGCTAATGCCACTGCCTATATGCCGATACTGCTGCGAACGTTTAGGCATACCGCTGGATAGACGACTCGCGAGACGACTTCACGAAAGAGCGCATCGAAGCCCTGGACGACGCCTACAAACTCTTCCGGTGAGAAGAGAGGAGCCCAAAAAGTAACATGGAACAGAAGCGCATCGAATGCAATAAATATCCAACAATGGGAAAGTCTGGAATACTTCGTATATATATATTGAGCCCAAACAAAGGACGTACGCACCTCATAACACGAGCGATCGAAGTATCATGCACAGTTTGGAAACAAGTTTTCGACGAAATCCTCGATCTCGCCGATGAAAGTTTTTTTTTTTTCAAGTTTTTTATAACGATAACTGAAAACTAAATAAAAAGTGGATACCATCTCCTTGGAACAGCGGTAAACGGGTACGTCCTTCGGTACTGTCGCCCCTCCCCACCTCCCACTCCCTCCCCTAACACAACCGCTCCGCACCGCGCACTCCCAGGTGTCACACGATCATGAACTGCACCAAGACTTGCCCCAAGCACCTGAACCCCGGGAAGGCCATCGCCAACATCAAGAAAAGGGTTCACGCCCTCTAAGACACACTGCTTGGAGTTCGTGTGGGATGAGGGTTGCTGTCAGCGACATCGAGAAGTGGGTGCAACGCACTCTTGAGCCTGCTATGATATGGACGGGCTGGTTGACCCATTTTACGGGGGGAAATACTTGAAAATAGTGTTGATTTTTTTTTTTTGCGACAAAAAGCAGAGTTTTGGGAACTTGCGAGGGGTAATGCTAGGCTGCGTCGCCCCTTTGGGGTGGGGGGGCACTACTGGGGACTAGTGTGGCAGCAGTGGAAGGGTTGTAACGTTGTGGAGACTTGGGGAGGGGAAGCGACGACACAAAGTGACGATTTACAGCGTCGGCCGCCGCTTGATTGGCTTGATTGAGGGGTGCCATGTGCTACGATGAAGGTAAAACTTTTTTCCTGCTGAGGGCGGCTTGCTTGAGGAGCTCTTACGCGTTCTGAGGCAAACGCTAATTTTGAGCAAAAACAAAGTGAGACCCGATGACCAAAGCCATGGCCTAGCTAGGCACACAAGAAATTCATATTGCGAAAAAATCTTAATGCCTATGAATGCCTTTCCGAAGATTTTTGTGTGAAGGAGCCCATGTGTTTCAGAAGGGACAAAAAAACAAAGACCCCGAAAAGTGTACTCGTACCTCTGTTGTAGCGCGCGTCGGATGGCGAAGAAAAAAATGGTGGCCGAAGTACAACTGAGAGGAGTCGAGTCGGGGGGTTAGGCAACTGGCGCAGCTCACCCTTCCTCGTACTGCTCTGCGTTCGGTCTCCTCGTATCGTGGATGGTCAATACGACCAAACTAGTCGTTGGTTTTGGTCGCTGTACTATTTATTAATAGTTAAAATACGTCTGCCCCGGCCCTGTCATAAAGCTAAATAGTTGGTTGAGCCTACCCACCCAGCAACCCACCCAGCAATCTACCCAGTTGACGTGGTGCGCAGTGCGGTGTGCGACTCGCCCGGGCAGTATTAGGTTGATTGTTACTTTGGTTGGAGGGGGGGGGGGGGGGGGAGTAAGAGTGGCAGGGTCGCATCGGAGCGCGACGCGGCTGACCCGTAGCGTATTATTACCCCAGGAGGCGGGAGGGGAGGGGGGGCAACGGTTGTCAGGGAGGGAGGGAGCGAGGGAGGAACGGAGGGGGGGAGGGGCAGAGTGGACTGTGCGTGGCAGACTTGTAGGCTATTAAGGCTATTACTACCACCACAGGAGGGAGGAGGGGGAACGAATGCTCTTGCTGGAGGAGTTGATCGGTTGCTTAATGGTTGGCTGCTTGGCTAATCAACCGGTTTGCTTGATTTATTTGTTCGATCAAGTTGATGGGTTAGTGGTTGTGTGTCGTGGCACTGTGTTTTGTGTACGCAGCGTTGCGGGATGTCGGCGATATGGTGGGAAAGGGGGTAATGAGCGCACGTGTTTGGCACAGGAGAGCAGCGACTTTTTTTCTTTCTTTTTTCTGGCCACACTAGAGAGCGAGAGGGTTATGAATTGTGTGCCCAACGACGGGTCTGGCGTGGTTGCCAACCACGTGAACAAAGCTTCAGGGGGGCTTAACCCCCCTCCCCCCCCCCCTCCTTCCCCCCCTCCCCAATATTTGCGCTCGTGTTCGCTTTTGCTTGCACGCGTTGGGGGAGAGGAAGGAGGTTGAGGCACGGGGGCAACATATCAAAAAACAATTATCACATCATCTATTTTTTTGTGTGACCAGAAAGAATATCGGTTCGCAAACGCTTGCGTCACATTTTGATTCGCTTGCGATTTTGTTTCGGGCGATGGAGATTGAGGAGGGGGGGGGTGGTCTCCGCCTCTCCCCACCCGACCTCGGATCCCGTCGATGTCGGAACCAAAATAACGACGGGTGCGATTTTGACCGGCGACTACGAAGAGTGCGTCTCATTGTGAGTATCTGCATGCTGCGCGGTGTTTTGCAACTTATGTCGCAGTGGGGACAGGACAAACTCTCCACCCCACCCCAGCATCCCGGGCTGTTTCGTGTGGTTGATTCTGCGTCCGTCGTTGTTTTCGGCATTTGTTCCCGCACACGGCTTATTTTATAACTAATTTTCAAGGACGTCAGCCGTGAGTTTGACGAATTTCAGGTCAATACTCATCTTTATCCAGTAAGGCCGTTGCGGGGAAAACCCTCCTGCGAGTGGAGCCGGAAAAAAGGGAAGCCAGAGTGATACAAAAACATGATGTCATGTGTTCCCTATGCCTTTGCTTCGAACAAAGCTGCGGAGCCGCAACACACAGCAACGCTCGGAAGGAGGGTCTTCTGCTTGGGACAAGCTCGGAAGGAAGTTCTGCTCGGAACAAGGTTCCGGGTCGGGGGACAGGTAGGTGGCGCAAAGTGAGGGAGAAAGCGTCGTCCCGTGCCCTGCCAGTCCGTACTCATCGCGGCAAATAGACGTGTAATACCGCAAAACACACACATAAAGCAGTATCAACCACCAACCACCAGCACCCCACACCAACGCTCGGAAGGAGACTTCTACACATGGGTGCGGCAGAAGCGTTGTCTCGAGCCGTGCATCGCGGCCAGAGTGCCCAGACTCTGCGCAACCGGAATTACGTCGAAACGGCGGCTTGGGGCATCATCTTCAACCTCAACGCATTCATTCCCCCAGCCCGGCCTGGCCCTGCCCGCGAGATTTTCAGATCGTCCAACCTAGCCCGTGAATTTTTCCAACACTCGCCCCAACCCGCTGGCCCACCCGCGAAGATCCCTCTGAAAAAAACGCTGCCGACACGGGTTTTCCCGAGCGCACGTGGAGATAAGGTGGAAAAGAAGGGCCGGGGCGGACGGTTTCGCGCCTGGCTGGCACGCAGCTATCGAGGGAGGAGCATCGCACAAGTGTTACACTATACGGTTCACGCACCAGATAGATCACGATCTAGACAATCTAGATCATCTAGATCTTATATATGTCGTTGTGATATGGTGTGCAGCATCTGCGCAGTACGGATCCTACACACAGCAAACCTGCACTATCATAGAACATGCAGATCGTCCGGCTCGCCCTGGGCAGCATGATCTAGGCCATGCAAATCATATACATATATAAACCAGGGATTAGTCTGCCGTGTAAGACTCATACAACTATAACGGGTCTGATTTGTCACGTGTGCAAACTTCAACCTAGTGTGATTCTCGGATTAGACACCATGTTACATAATAAATATTTGTGCAGGCATAGCTCAACGACCATGGTACTTGTGGTCGCCAGGGCTCGTCAGGTATAATTCTGTGTTACATCCATCCCCAGGTTTCCTATACCCCGGATAGATCTCCGGGTTTCTTGGTGGGTGTGGATTGTTGCCCGACGCGTGCAACGGATTGCTGGCGCTGTTGTAAAACAGCGCGCACAGCGCTCACTTGACTCTGTGCAACACACATGTACTTTTTCTTTCGATAGGGTCGGAGGTGACCCTCTAAGACTATTTCAGGGTGCTTGAGCGATCGTAGCCATAAGCTGAGTATCCACTCTTTTGTCAATATACTTATCGCACAATAGACGCGTCCAGTGTCATGCGTGTTGTCATCGTACTGTACACTCGGTGCATGTATGATATCCGAAGCTGTACCGACAAGGCAGGGTCTTACTTTACGAAGAGAGCTTTGAATTGTTTCGATTCACCGTAGCATGTGGTCGTCATACGAGGGTTCTGGGGATCGGTGGGTCCTGCATACGCGGTGCGAGGGGCCTCCATGAGAGCGAGGGAGAGGCGGCGGTGCTCTTGGTCCCTATCGTATCGAGAAAGAGGCCGCCAAGGGGCGAGCATTCCCGCGACCGCACTCCTCCCCAGCACATCCCCATCCAAAGGATCAAGGCAACGGGAAAAGTGTGGTTATGCTTGCACGCTTGGCCAGGACAGCGTATCCCAACAGTTAAAAATCAAAATGAAGCTGTACACTATATCATACCAGGTAGGTAATTTATGCCGTCAGCTCAGCACGACAGAACCACCAAACCAACGAAGGGGCATGCTTGACCTACAACGACCACATCTCATGCAACATGCCCTGATGTAAGGTTATATAATCTATTGAGCATCTTAACAATTCCCAAAGGGAAACATATTTTCAGAGGTCTCGCCTAACAATGGTAACAAACAGCCTCCATCAGTCGCCAACTATACTGCATAACTCAGCACCTTGAAGTGCTACTCCCCCCAGCCCGGTGCGCGATCGGCTCGCGACCCCCGATGAGGCTCAGAATATACCGGTCCACAAGAAGCACGAAGGGGCCAGTTAGGCACTCCAATCAGAACACAAGCAAAAACGACGATGGCGCCCCTTCCTAGTTATTTAGTCGTTTCTTTTAAAAATAACTAAAGCCCTTCTTGAGGGATGCAGGTAGAACACGCACGGTCTGCTTAGATATCACGCAACATGCTACAACCTGAGAACCACGTAACAACTGCAGTAAGCAATCGGCCGAACTCACAGCTGACGCATATGTAACACCAGGTGTACCCTATTAAAACAAAAAACAGAAAATAACAAAGAACCGGTGCAAGACCAGGTCCCCGAATCCTGCCTGCCCCACCCCGCGACCCTCATCTCCTTCCTGGTCTGCTATCGTCCCTCCGCGCCGCTTCAGGAGTGAGGCATAGACTATCCGCAGCAGCTTTACATCCTGTCCCCCCTCTCTTTGGCAATCATTTCTCGATCTATCTCCTTCGAGGGGTTCCGCCTGCGTCATCGGTGATGATGCCCACCGCCCACGGCGCCACCGAAATCGACTCCTTGGGGCCCAGGGCCTTGCAGGGGGGGAGAGGATAGCAGCACCGGTACAAGATGACCGTGCCCCTGTGGCTGCAGCTGCTGTGGCTGCAGCTGCTGCAGCTGCGGCGGCGGCTGCTGCTGAAACTGCTGCTGCGGCTGCTGCTGCGGCTGCTGCTGCAGCTGCTGCGGGGGCTGCTGCTGCTGCACGAGCACCTGTGGCTGAAGCCGTGCCTGCTGTGGCTGTTGAATGATAAATTGGTGCGGCTGCTGTTGTTGCTCTTGCGGATGCAGCGGTTGCTGCTGCACCATAATAAACGGCTGCGACTGCTGTTGTGGCTGAACCTGCTCTTCCAGCTGATACTGGTGGTTCTGCTCAAATTGCGGCTGCTTTTGCTGAGACACAAAAACCTGCCTCGGCTGCTGCTGCACCATCTGCCCAGGCTGCTGCTGCTTCAAATGCCACGGTTCCGGACCCCACTGGTCTATCTGTTGCTCCTGATGTTGATGTTGCTGTTGTTGCTGCTGTTGATGTTGCAGTAGCTGCGGCTGCTGCTGAAGCTGCTGCGGTGGCTGCTGCGGCTGTGGAACAAACTGCGCTGCAGGTGGTCCATTCTCCCGCTGGCCCGTCCCATCACCTCCCCTTACATTGCCAACAGCACCACCATCCAGACTGCCACCGCTAGGCAATACAGGTCTGGGAGCCCAACCTTGCGCCTGAAGGAGCAAGTCGGCCGAGGGTTTCGCGGTATATCCAACGGTTTCAACCTGCCGCCAATCATCATCTAGCCCGCCGCCTCCACCGCTACCACTGCGTTCGGAATCTCGCCCGCCATCGCGTCGGGCATAGCTGGAGGTTCTGCGCCCAGACCTTGTCAAACAAACGCGTGAGGAAGGAGTTGAGGCCAAGGAGGCAGGGTAGCGCGCGCGGGCGGGGAGGGTGGGATTGTGTTGGAAACGGCTTGTCCAGGGCATTTGGCGGTGTGTATGTCAATACCTGAATCTGGTAGTTACAACATCACAGCGGCATGAATGTACGTTTTCCATGGGCTGAGTGTGGCCACACAGCACGCATAACTCTCTCACGCTAGCTCTCCCTCTCTCTCCTTCTCTCTCCGTTTTTCTATCTCTCCCCCTCCCCCCAACCCTCCCTCCTTCCCCGCTACAGTAACTCAGCCCTTTCTCCGAGTCCAACGCGCACAGCAACAAACAGCCGCAGTCCGCGACGCGCAACCCTAGCTCGCAAGACTTACGCTTCCGCCGGACCGCGCCCTTTCCCCTCTTCTTCGCGAGACCCCGCCTTTCGGCTCGCCTCGGGCTCCTCGCGTCTCCTTCTCCAAGCCCTGCCCCTCCCATCCGACCGACGGCCGCGAGAGCGACTCCGGCTACCACTTCGAGATGGTCGGTGCCGCCGGCCTTCAACACGCGTCAGACTACCACCTCTACTGCCGCTGCCGCTACCGCTGCTGCTGCCGCTGCGGCTCAAGCCCCTCTCTCTTCTCCTCGTCCTCCCCCGCCCCCTCCGCCGCTTGTTGCTCTTCTGCGCCTCTGGCTGCTGCTGCGCTGCCTTGGGCTCCTCTCGCCGAACTGTGACCTCTCCGGGGTCGTAAGCGTTCGGGTCGAACTGGTCGGGGTCGTAGGAGTCCCGCCGGTCGAGCGCAGCTTCGTCGGCAGTCCCACCGGCAGTAGTGTCGCCGGCCTTCCCTCCACTATCACTGCCCCCGCCGTCACCACCACCGCTACTGCCACCGCTACCACCACCGGCCACGTCTCCTGCGCCATCCTCCTCGACAAAATCGACATTCCCGCCGCCCTCCTCGCCATCAATGCCTTCACCTTTTCCATTTTTTTTCCTTCCGCTGTCAGCGTCAGTGTTGGCGTCAGCGTCTTGCCCTCTCACTTGCTCTCCGCCTTGTCTTTTGTCGGCGTCGCCCCCTGCGCCCGAGGGCGACGACGGCTCGACACGGCGGCGGCGGTGGTGCCGGTGGCGTCGGTGCGATAACGACGGCGGCGGAGATACAGATAGCGACAGCTCTTGGCCGCTGAATTTCGGGCTGCTGCTCCTGCTGCTGCTGCTACTACTACGGCGGTGGTGGCGACGGTTGTGGCGGTTTCGGCGGCGGCGGTGGTGTCTGCGGCTACTGCTGCTTCTACTCCTGCTACTACTCCTCCCCCCACCCCCCCCGTCGCCGTTGTCGCCGTCATCACCACCTTCAGTCCGTCTCACCTCCCCCTGCCGTCGCCGGCGTAAATCGCGCGACCACCCCCCGTCATCTCTCCCCCCCTCCGCCGCCCGTGACCCTTCTCCTGGGCCGCGGAAAGACTCGCCAGCGCGGGGACCACTGCGGGGGGGGCTCCTACTATCATCCCTGGATTTCCAAGGCCTCCAAGAATCATCATCAGTGGTCGGGTGCATTCCGCGCTCCCAACTGCCACGCGCGCCGCCGCCGCCGCGATAGTCGCTCCGCGAGGGATCCTCCCGGCGACGATGTCTATTGAGGTGCTCGCCGGATGCACCCGCGCCCCCGCCGTCAGATCCCGCTCGCTCCCCGTGAGCCCCAGGAGACATGACTGGTTCGGACACGACCGCGACGACGGGACCGTCACGCGAAACGGTGGTAGAAAAAGGCCACGAGCCTGCCCTTCTGACGTTGGGGTGCTGGTGCTCGCTACCACCACCGTCACCGCCACCTTCACCTCCCCCTCCACCTCCCTTCCACCGATCACCGCCGCCGTTAATTTCACCCGGTGATACCATCCTCCCTGGATTTCCAATTCCTCTAGCGTTCATCAACGGGATTTCCGCCGCAGCCGTCCCCGTCCAACCCCCAGGAGCACCTCCGGCGGTATCGCCGCTCGCCGTTCGCATGATCCGTTCAATGACGTGCGGAGGGACGCCTTCCTGAAGGGCCACAGCCGCCCAAGAAGTCGAGGATGGGTCGATGCCTCCGCGAAGAGGAGAGGAAAGGGTAGAAGGGGGAGGGGGGGCAAGAGAACCGAAAGCTTGGGGATAAGCGGCGGCTCTGGCTCCGCCTCCTCCCATTTCGCCTCCTATTCCACCCCCGACACCACCTCCCCCACTGAAACCGCCCCCAACCCCGCCCCCAGCTCCGATTCCGCCTCGAAACCCGTCCACAACTCCAACTCCGCCTCCAACCGCGCTTCCGACTCCCATCAGGCTTCCGGATCCGTCAACAACTCCAATTCTTCCTCCCAGTCTGCCCCTGACCCCACTTCTTCCTCCCCCCCCGCCCCTGACTCCTACCCCAAGCGAAGTTTGGCTACGGTAGCCATACCCATTATCGTTGCTACCCCCACCTCTGTCGCCACCGCCGCGGCCGCGTCCGCGGTTGCCGCCGCGAAAGACAGAGAGTACTTGTCCTCGTGCCACCCCTCCCCGGGACGAGGCCTCATGTTGCTCCTGCTGCGGCTGCTGCGGCCATTCCGGCCGGTTGGCCTCCGCGTACAGCACGGGGGGGTAGGGCTGCTCCTGGTCCGGCTCCACGTTTGGCTCCACCCTATGCTCCGCCTCAGGGTCTGCCCCAGGTCCCGCCACGGGCTCCCCTCCAAGCTCAACCCTACTCTGCTGCCGCCGCTGCCGCTGCTGTTGTTGCTGCGGCTGCTGTTGCTGCTGCTGCGGCTGCTGCAGTGACTGCTGTCGCTGTTGCTGCCGCGGTTGCCGCTGCGGCCGAGGTTCCGGCTCCGGGGGTCTATCCTTGGGCAAGAATATCTTGGTGGGCAGACGTTTGAGCCTGGTCTTTGTGTACGCCCAGTCGCGGTTAGGAAATAGCGACATATTCCTGGCAGGCGGCAGCGCGGTTGTTAAGGCAGAGCGAGGGGTTAGGCGTGCTAGTCAGAGACGATGCGCAAGAGGCGGTGGTGGAGGCAGTGCTCACTGAAGAAGGAGCGGGGGACGGGACGGGACGGGGGGGGGGGGGGGGGGGTCGAGCGTAAGATAACAGCCTTCTCATTGAACAGCAGACACTACGGTGGACTGCCCCCGTATGAAACTTCCGCAACAAAAAATTGAAAAACCTCCTACAAGAAAATGCGGCAGCGAAAATCCTCACAAGAAAGTTCTTCAAGCAAGTTCTACACGAAACCTCCACACAAAAGTGCCGCGAGAAAGTTATTCACGAACAAATCTGGTACGGTATGATAAACGAAAAGTTCGAGTAGGACTAAGAACGATCGCGTAATTGCTGCAGACCGAGTGAACGCGCATTCCGCCAAAGGGTGCGGGGTTCTTCACAAAAGCCCTCGGTTGACTCGAAGGCCATCCCAAAGTCAACCCCATTTGGTGCGGCGGTGTTTCTTTTCTCACATGTCTTCCGAGTAGGCCTGCTTGTAGCCGCTCGGGTGTTCGATATGCCAGCCGCTTTTAGCCTTGCCCTTGCCCGTGCCCGCCACGCTCGGCCCTTTATCGCTTTCCGAAATCTGCGCGGACAAAGAATCAAAACGAATCGAAGGCGAACCGAAGGGAGTTGAATCGATTCGAGTATAACCTAACCGAACGAAACATAATCGAACTGAGCCAAAACTCGAAGCGAATCCGTTCCATTGAACCACACCGAACCAAAACAAACCCAACAAAAAAATAATCGAACTGAGCTGAATAATACAAAACAAAGACAGACCAAACCTGAACGAACCAAATAACACCGATCCCAACCTAACCGAACCGAACCGAACCGAACCGAACCGAACCGAACCGAACCGAACCGAACCGAACCGAACCGAACCGAACCGAACCGAACCGAACCGAACCGAACCGAACCGAACCAAATCGAACCCTGGTTTACGTCCATCGACCGGAACAAACAGAAAAGAACGACACCGTGACCGGCGATTTTTTTTCGCTGGATTCATCGCGAAAACACGCAACTGCCGTCAACGCACACAACTTGATGACTATCACAAACACCCTGGTGCACAAGCTCCAAGCGACAGCTATATTATCTTCGTTACCCATGTCCTTTACCTCAAGCTTGAAGACTCTGAGCACGATGTTCAGGATGATCTTCGTCGCCGCCGTCTCACCCAAACCACCGGAGTTGATCGTTACGTCCCCGTTAGACCACACCTGAAAAGCCGGAAAGACAAGATAGACAGACAGACAGACAGACAGACATAAAGACAGGCAGGCAGGCAGGCAGGTAGACAGGTAGACAGACACACATATTATATAATGCGCACGCACGTAGCCGTCTCCATGTATCGTAGCACGCCAGGAATAAAAAAGCATGCACACCAACAAGCCCCCCTTCTCTTCTCCCGTGAACAAATGAAACTCCTTTGTGCTAAACATTACTCATACTGCCATCCGAAAGCACCCTCCGCCAACTCCTTCTCGACTCATCCGTCTTCCTCCTCCTTCTCCCCACCGTCTACATCGTTGATATCGTCGGCTACCGCACCTTGGCCATGACCGCATCGTCAACGGTCGCCGTGAACTTCTCCCTCGTCGCTCCCTTCCTCGGCTCCGTCCCCCACGTGTACACCGCCGTCGCAAAGTTGGAATAAAGCCCGCCTGTAGGTTTGGCAGAGACCACCCGTCGCGAAACCCCGTCTCCACCCCGACCCCCACCGTTGCCCCCACTTCCACCGGTCCAGTGTTCCCCCCGGCTTACGCCGCTACCCGCCCCGCTCCACGCGTCGACCAAGCCTCCGCTGCCACCGCTCTCTCTCCCGCGCCCCCCCCCGGGGCCAAGCGGGACTCCTGCACGCCCGGTTTGGGTGCCGCCTTCAGGGCCAGGTGCAAATCCCCCGTTATCATCAATCATGGCCGTGTGCCGCTGCCCCTGTTGCTGTTGTTGCTGTCGTTGATGCTGTTGCTGCTGCTGATGATACGGTTGGTGCTGATGCTGTTGGTGCTGTTGGTGGTGGAGGTGGTGCGGCTGCTGTTGGTGCTGCTGGTGCTGGTGCTGTCGCTGGTGCTGCTGGTTCTGAAGTTGGTGCTGCTGTTGCTGTTGCCGTGGTGGTCGCGAGGTGGTTTCGTCGTCGCTGCCACCCTCGGCGATGGGTTCGTCGCCATCATCGTGAGGGGCTCCATTGTTGATATTGCTGTGCTTAGTGTTGTTGTCGTGATTGATGTTGTTGCCGCCGTTGGGCATAACCGACGTCCTTTCATGTCGCTCCTCCTCGTCGTTGTCCTCGTCATCCTCCATCTCCTCGTTTCCTTCCTCTTTCCCCCCCCCCTCCCTCCCTTCCTCCACCCCCTCCGCCTTCCCCGCCTCCTCCTCTTCCACCTCCTCCCCGCCCTCCTTCTCCTCACCCCTCCCCTCCATCTCCTCCTCCTCCTCCTCCTCCTCCTCCTCCTCCCCCCCCCCCCACCCCCCCCTCCACCATTTCCTCCTCGTCCCCCGCCCTCTCCTCCAAAACCACCTCCTCCATCAGACTCTCCTCCTCCCCCCCTTCCTGCCCCGCCCCCTCCTCCTCCGTCAGCACCTCCTCCATCAGTTCCTTGTCCTCCTCGTCCATCTCCTTGCCCTCCTCATCCCCCTGTGTAATATTGGGTGGTGGGCGGGGACAGAGGTAAGGCGAGGAGAGATGAGATGATGTGGGGTGGGGCGCTAGAAATCGCGTACGAGGCTGATTACAGCAGCTGGTTACAACAGGAGCGGCGACAACGAAGCGGTATGGCAACGTGATAACACCCAGTTCGCTCGGCATGGACAACTACCCTGATACTTCATAATGACATACCGGGTAAGAAACAAGAGCAACTCAAAAATGCTCTCTCTCTCTCTCTGGACGCATCGTACACCATCGGGGTACACACTAGGTTCTTGCGCTGACGCACAACAATACGTGGTAACACTACGAGCGCACAGCCGTATATGGATGCTGCGGCCACATCCAGCTGTACACCAGGTATCAAGTATACGAGTAGGACGCGATGTATTTCGCTGTCCAGACGACATGCAGAAGCCACACAGCGAGCCGACACGCGGCCGGTGCACACGCAGGAAAGTAAGCAGGTAAACCAAGGCTATGTAGGCGGAACGAGGGGGCAGTCCTCTGGAAACAGGCACCTGTTCATCGGGTTGCTGAGCAGCGAGCACACAGCAGTGTGAACTACATTGCCTACCGCTACTACTGTTGCTGCTGGCCAAAGCAGGGCACTGAAAGGCAAGGCCCGGCTAACTACTAGAAAGTCGCACAGCGATTCGTGGGGGGCAATTCAAGCAGGCAAGCAAGCAGGCCAAGCAAGACAGTCAGAAGACGCCAGCAGCGGGCACCCAACCCCGTGCGTCGGGTCGCCGGCCGTGTTACCTGTCACACCATACCACCACCAACCACTGCTGTACTGCTGTTCGAAACAGGAAACTGAAAAGCAAGGCTTCGGCTATCTATACCCGCTGCACACACGACCGTGGTGCAGTATATGAACAGTCCCAACTTCACGCTCTACGCGCACTCGAATCGGGTACTGCTGAGAAACTACCACAGGTACGATATGGATGGATCCAAGGGAGTCCTATTAGTATCAATAGCGTGTTCCCTCGACAGGTACCGGTTGCGAATCGTAAAACAGAAACACGACAAATAGAGGTGGCCATTTTTCTACGGCAATTGAATGCTATTCAAAGCTCGCAAAACATCCAACCTCAAGAACGTCTTGCACGGAATCCTTGCTCCCAGGCATTGCGGTCCTCCAGGTTGGCGTGACACTACCTCGCAAGTTTTTTGATAGGTGAGGTGGGTGGGGCTTGCTGGGCTTTGTGTCACTTCACATTTCATCGAGTACACATTTTGGCGGAATATCCCCTTTCGAAGAAAGCGCCCACAGAAGGATGGAAACCTTTTGAACGAGTGCTCGATGCTCGATGCTCGACGTCGCGTTTTGAGACACACCTCAGGTTGTTCCATTTCCGGCTACAGCTACAGTCACTAGCTCCAGTTCTCGACGATGGCAGGAGTTCGGCTGATAGTCACTCGACGTTTTGCTGTGTATGGTAGTGCTGGAGAGAGTGAATTAGGAGGCCGACCAACGTCAAGCAAACCAAGCAAACCAAGCAGCAGCAACAGCAGCAGCAGCAGAAGAACCAGGAGCAGTAGCAGCATAAATATCAACTACAACAGGAGCTCTGCTGGTGACTCGCGCGGTGTCGCCGAGGGCGGTGGGGGTGCGACGTCGATGACGTTTGAAAATGATGGGGTGGAGCTCGAGGTCCCGACCATGCGGCTTCGAGAGTTGAACAGGTCTAACGCTTCCAGGTACGCGCACGTTGGCTGGGCTGCTGCTCCCGCCTCGCCTTGCTTAGGTCGGAGCGTACGGCTCCCCTACTGGACGGCCTCTTGCGACGAGCCGCCGCATGGCCGATTCGATGGCGAGCAGAAACGCAACACCAATGATGTTCAGTGCGCACTGTTCCACACCTGTTGGCTGCCCGTGCTACCCGAAGTACTGTACAGAGTAGAGTTTTAAGTGTTGCTGCTGCTACAGCTGCTGTAGGGCTTGGCTTCAGAAAACTGCGGGCACCTTTTCTCTCTACTGCTGTAGCAGCAGCACAAGTTCACGGGTTTTACCGTGTTGTCGGAAAGGGTGAAGCGTGAGATGCCCCCATCCGCTCGATGCCAGTACCTGTTACAGCTTTTATCACACGCCAGGTACCTCCTACCGCTGAACTGCACACTGCACAACTCGTGGCATCGGCATCTATCCGCTTCTGAAGCCGCGGGTTTCTGTTTTTTATCCCCGCTGGGAAGCAAAGATGTCCATTGACGTCGGTTGACGGCACTTTTGCCCCATCATGGACAGTCGTCAACGACAGCCGTCGCGAACATCCGTCGAGGACAGCCGTCAAGGCCTGCCGTCGAGGAACTCCCTACTCTAACACTATTATATTGGGTCTGAAAGGTCCTTGGCGGTGAAGTTAGGGCTAGGTTCTGAGGTAGGGTTAGTCTGGGCCGGCGTGCAGGATTAATATGTGTCATAGGTGCCCTGCAGAATGTGTTGTGGAGGGCCCTTTTCGGGGTGTTCTTGTTAAAAAGCCAAATGGCTGCATATCGTACGACATGTTATGTGAAGTAGCCGACTGCACGTCAGCGGCCGAAGTTGCGGGTCCTTGCTCGTTATAACATTTGCTTCGTACCTATACCAATGTTTGCAACTTGTATGGTTCCTGTGGTATTTTCCGTCGGCCAACTTCGCGTCGGCGGCTGTCACCTCCCTTGTTTACGTTAACAGGTTCGTCGGGCTAATGGAGAAGCACGGCTTCGTCGTGCTCACAGAGGTGGGGGCCATACGGAAAGCCTACCTGGGGTTCATGCAACTCCTGAAGGCGTTCTTCGAGGGGGATTCGGACTGGAAGGAGACAAAGAAAGGAGGGGTGCACTTCAACGAGCGCGGCATTCCCATGGTAAAAAGTAACAATAGTGCAGACGGGCAGCAGCACCCTCGTGGAGTGTTACGATTCCAATACTGTAGTCTATGTCTTTTGCGACCCACAATATTTTTTGCTAATCCAAAGTTTTCCATTGCGTTAACAGCACGGCGTTGCGCATGGGGAGCGTCGCTCATTATAGTGCCTAATTGCACCCATGTTTTGGGAGACAAGTACTTGGAATTAGAGTTGGGCCATTCTTGCACCGTTTGCAGGGTTAATCAACAGTTGTACTTGGAGTTGGCACACGAGCATTTTCCTTGTTCTACCCCCGTCGTGAGACCAGCGCAGGCACGTGTCGGACTGGGCGTGTTGTCCTCACTAAACATGGTAATATCGTACCAGTTATACCTCAGCAACGTTTTTGTCACGAGTCCGCCGGTCTCCTACCAGCTTTAAGCATCGAATTACCACCGCTTTATTTCGCGGATCTCCCCCGTCAGGGCTGTTACCCCTCTTATTTCCCCAACCCACCGCTCTCCCACCCTCCCCGTCTTCGTCTGGCCTCCCTTAATCACACATACCGGAAAATATACATTTCACGATGACGACGACAATTTTTTTATGACGACAACGATGACGACGACAACACAAAAAACAACAGTGGCACACCGGGTACGAGCGCTGCGGGAACGTCCGCGAGGCTTTCCGAATACCGATCGAGCTGGCTCGTCCTTCCGACTCCTTATCGCCTTCGTCATCCCTCGACCCTTGGCCCTGCCAACATCTTCGACGAGCCTGGCTGGAAGTCCTTCGTCTGCTCCAGCTGGTCTGCCACCGCGCGCTCACCCTAACCCTGGCGCGTCCTGTGCACGGGGCGCCGCCCCGTCCCGTGAAAGTGAGCAGACGACCAGGAGCGTCGCCATCGGTGGCGGCGGTGTGTGCTCCGAAGGAAGCATCGGAGTTAGCGGTGGCGCCGGCGGTGACGATGGCGATAGAAGCGGTGACAGGGGCAACGATACAGGCAGAGGGAACGGCGGACGACAAGACACGGGCGGAGGGAACAGCGGGCAACAAAAAAGGTTTGCAAGGGTCGGGCGAACGAACGGGGTCGGGGGAACGATGTCCTGTGGGCCACTCGCGGGCGCTGAAAGTGTCTGAGGAGGGGGCCGGCGCGGGAGGCGATGGGGGTGGCGACGCGGGGGGTGACGAGGGTAGTGACGACTTTTCGGTCAGTTACGCACTGCACTATCCGAACGAGTTCGCCGACCCAGCGCTGGAAAAGGAAGACCTCACGGTGGGGGAGCACGTCGACCCGAGCCTGTTTGTGGCGGAGCCGTGCTGCGGGGTCGAAGGACTGGAGATACTGGACCGGGCCTCAGAAAGGTCGGGACGTGGCGGGGGTGTAAGCTACATTGTTTTTGGGAATGTCACCAGGGAGCTGTTGCGCGGCTGGAGTGTTCGTGTTTTTTCGACGCGCGAAATAAGTTTTATGATGTTTCGACGACGCCGTGTCGATTCTGATTACTTTACAAAGAAGAGAAGAGTGTAGAGGTCTTGCCCGACTTTCGACGTTAGCACTGCCGTATTCACATCATCAACCGGTGCTGCCACTGCCACTACGGCTTCGTCTGCCGCTGTTGCGTCCCTACTATTACGAAAGAGGCGTTACCGCAGCCGCCGGCGCAAAGCCAAGCGTTAATTACTGAAGCTTTTTCAGCCGATGACCCCCTGTAAAACATTTCCATCAGATCTCATGTGGTGACGAGAACACAAGATGTGATGTCGTTTTGTCATGACGGGCGATCCGAAAAACAATATCAGTTGGTTGATTATGCGTCGGCGGCTGACGTTATAACTTCTTCACAATAAAAATATTCGGTGGACGTTCCGGCATTTTTGGACACCATAAATAAATATGCCGGCATATATGTGACCCCCCCCCCTCCCCGACTTCTTGGACAACGTTTGTCGCGTCTCAGTTGGCTTCCCGTGGAGGGCCTCTGCGCCGGGCTCGGCGCCAACGGGAACCACAGCCTGAAAGAAGCGGAGGGCCGGGAGCTAGTGCTCTTCGGCGGCAAGGTATATGTTGGTTAAGGTGGAGATCTCCTGCCGTGAACAGCCTCAGTTTTCTTCACCCCAGCCGTACTCATTGCATACATGGGCGCTACGTAGCGACTCCTGTAATTCGTTTTTCGAAGGGGGTTTTGTGCTGATTACATACATACTCCTACGAAGTACTCTGCAAATATTTAGGCCGCCACTAAAAAAACGTTCACCAGGGAGGGAGGGGCTCTACAGCGGTGTATATTGCGTTGACTTCTCCACGCTTTTCTGGTGGTTTCCCACACGCCCTTTTCTCATGAGCCCCGACAAAGAACCCAAAGAGCATGTTTAGCATGTTGACATGGTCTTGCTCTGCAAGTGTCCTGACACACATCCGTTGTGTCGTATCGGTATCCTCGGCGTGCTCGGCGGGTAGCAGGCTTTGGAACGTGCGACAGAGGCGAGGGTGCAAGGGGCGCCTCACCGGGTAAGGAGGGGAAGGCTCGGTCGGCGGTATTGCTTCATCTACGAGCAGAAGTACGCGGAGTTCTTCCCACCACCGGCCCTGGACTGACCTGACGATGACACGATGACCTATCTGTCCTCGCCGTGTCTCGCTACTTGTCCGCCGCGGCGCTTTCTGGTTGACGTTTCGTGCTGTTGTAATACGGAGTAGTTGGGAAGTTGCCCTATAGAATGCGGTAGAGGAGCTCCGAGGGAATGGAGCAGGCGTGGTCGGCTGCGTAACACTGTTGGAACCCCAAAAACGCCTTCGAGGCAATCGAAACCTGCGGCCTCATCAGTGGTCTGGTATGAGCGTGAAACAGGATGAGTAGTATAATCCAACGCGCGTGTCGCACAAGTCCTTGGATTATTCACATCGTGTTGTAACCACCCCCTCAGCCAAGAGTCCGCTTTTCCTCGTGTGGTGGCCAATGCTATCTTATGGTCCATCTGTTGGTCAAGTTTTCCTTCTCGAGTCTCAATAGGGTTGACCCGAAGAACGCAGCAAGTTGCAGTATCAACCGTGTTGTATTTTTCAGTTAGATAATACCTGGTACCAGGGGGGCTTCGCCGCGGGTGGCTCCCGCTCACCTTGGCTGCGCGAATGCCCGTAATTTTCGAGGATGCATGGCATTACCTGGTATTGACTACCAGTACGTACGCTTTTTTTGGTATTTTGATTCACGTAAAGGTGGTGAGTAGATGCTTTATCAGGTCTTGCGCTTAGTTGGATTTTGGTTTTGCTCTCTGAATACAAAGCGGGGCCCTATTTCTCGGGGGGGGGGAACATGACCGAGCCGTAAAGCAGAAGCAAAAAGGGGTTATTAGCTCCGTAAACGAAGAGCGAACGTGCCTTGTTTTATTGCACTGGCCCTGGGCCTGGGCCGCCGTGGTTGCTGCTCGCTTGTCGTCAGCAGCGTGTACTGCGAAGCAGTCTGAAATCACCGAAGGGGGGTAGATGTGGTCAATGCACGTATTACAGCGTTTGCGACCCTGGCTCATAGCCTTAACAACGCGATAAGTGCGGTCATATCAACTGTCTAGGGAAAACATGCAAGTACAAGTAACAGGCGCGTGCTACACGATCAAATTGAGAAAAGGAACCTTTAGGTTGACTTTTTTTTCTGAAGTAACGGGGGCGCTCCTTAACCTCAAATCGTCGCATTTTTCCTGATCCCTATTAAGTTATACTATTATTCCTTGCATACCTAGGCTATGATATAGTGATTGTTCGTCGGGCTGCGCTCTGTTTTTTTTTCACGTCAGAGTCGTGTGGTGGGTGAGGTATATAGACTAGACCTCCTTTAGTGAACGAGCCTCAGACAAAAATGGGCACACCCCTACGGCAGCATGCGCCATGCCCATGCTCCGCGCGTGTCGTACATCTCCTTCCGTTGCATATCGGACACCCCCCCCTAGCTATGATATAGTGATTGTTCGTCGGGCTGCGCTCTGTTTTTTTTTTACGTCAGAATCGTGTGGTGGGTGAGGTATATAGACTAGACCTCCTTTAGTGAACGAGCCTCAGACAAAAATGGGCACACCCCTACGGCAGCATGCGCCATGCCCATGCTCCGCGCGTGTCGTACATCTCCTTCCGTCGCATATCGGACACCCCCCCCTACCCAGCAGCCCGGCTATTGAGACCTTTGCTCAGCTTTGAACAGAGTTTTCACAAAAATGGGAACAGAGCCTAAAATGAGAACCAAGCGTTATCTCCAGAACCATGTGGTGTATCAGAGAACCGAAATGATCCTGCGAAACCCCTTGGCCAGCCCTGTGAGAGGAGCTCGTCAGAACGGTCATGCTCCATCTCAGGAATTCGGGTGGGCGCAAAAAGCGATATACGCTGGCTCTATGGTGATTTCTCTAGATTCTGGCTACCGAGGCGATGCCGAGGACTTCCAGCCTGAGCGACAGCTCATTCAAAGGCTGCTGTACAGCCCCACAGGACTGTCATTTTTTTTTTTTTGAGTTGTACATAATTGGTTTGCCTTCTAAAAAAAACCGTCCGTTCTCATTTTAGGCTCCGTTCCCATTTTTCAGAAAACTCTGTTTTTGGCGAAAAAGTGGTGAAAATATTCATGATCTTACTTCATTTTAAACACTAGCCCTAATCCTAGACGCCACTATAACCCCGAACGGCTAGGAAAATGCCCGCGGAAGGAAGGTGCGATGTGAAAACAGTTTGGACCATCAACTTTTTTGTCGAAATCGGGGCCAATTCGTAAACGCTGCGATCATACTAGACGCGTGCTGCGATAGAGATGGCATTGCACTTTTCCCCTGAAATGGCTCTTCTGAATAATGACGGGGACCCTTAACCCAAAATCGACGGAAAATAGGCCATTTCTTTTGCACGATTCTCGTCGCGTACCTCTAGGCCATGAGATTTTTCACCCGGGGTAGCAGTTATATTTCGCTCCAAAACGGTTTTCGGAAGAGGTCTTTAGCCCCCAATTTGAGGGGTAGTATTAAGAAGAAAAGTGGTGCATCTCTATCGTAGCACGCGTCTTTTTTCGCATTTTTGTACCGCGAAGAAGACATATCCTGGCATGCTTCGCTCATGACTTGATTGCTGCCGCGAAGCATCACTCAGTGTTACCACCGATCGCGATCCCACTGACCGCGCTACAGGCAGCAACGCACGTCCATCAAGAAACATTTAGTGAAATAGGCAAGTCCGGCTGAGATTTTATAAGAAACACATGATAAATTCGGGGGGTGATATACTGAAGCTGGTGTTGATCACGCCCTCTCTCAATAAGAAATCCAGCCTGAGCCAGCATTCCTGCTTCTTGGGAGGTATACTGTACTGCATTCTAGCTCCTCGGTGAGTCCTCTGAGTAAACTGGTATCATAACAAGTGCAACGATGGCAACCCAGCCTCGTGAGCTTGACATGCAGGGTAGTCACTCGTGCGGGTGTCCATGGGTCGCTCAAATACAAGACCCTACAAGTGCCCCCCCCACCGTAGCCTTCGTGCGACGATGGCGACCCTGCCACTAAGAGCGTGAAATGCCAGGACGAAGAGCCCTCTACATGAGCTTGAGATGCGACGATATGCCCTCGAACGCCGACACAGGGGCCGGTCCTAGCGCTAGAACGGTGCGCGACCCCGCCGCAATTTGGGTGTGACCGGCGTCCATCTGCCCGCGAGAAAAGGGTGGGGGAAGGGGAGGCACAACGAACGTCAAATCAGCAGCAGGGGGGTGAACCAAGCGCCATGCCTCGGGAGAGTGCAGGCCAGGCGGCTTATCTCGTCCGGCGCAATGATAAATACACTACACACTCGACGCCGAGACGGACGCTGGCTTCCATACCTTGGTAAACGTGTAAAAATATCGCGTTCTTCCATGCAATGCCTGCCGCTTGTGCTATGGCCGGTGCACCTAAACTACAATTTTCGCGACTCCTGGTTTGAGGAGCTCTACACTTTGCACCAAAGTTGATGTTGAGAAAATACCAAGGTGCAAACCCCGATGAACAATCCCCCCCCCAAAAAAAACGCCTGTCGGAACGTCACGAGCAATCAATAAAACACAAATGGCAATCCAACGATATTAGGTACGAAACGCCTCAGGTGAGAAACCCCGGGTAGTCGGTAATAGTTTGGCCGAAAAGTGCTCCTATTAATAGCCCCATATCTCGAAGCGCGTTATGGAAGCTCACCACGAGGTAGTTGACCAAGCCGGCCGCTTGTGCCTTGGCCTGTATGTCATACATTTCGGCTTCCGTGGGACACTTCACGCAAATCTTGGCCTGCCCCATGTGTTCCCACCTGTCACCACCACAAGCGGTCAGCAACGAAAGGAAACGAAAGAGGAAAATAAACGATAAATATATCATATATGGTATTAGTACGGGAAAATTCTTAACCCCCCCCCCTCCCGTTGAACGATATCACAACATTTTAACCGTGGGGGTGGGGGGGGTCGGTTTTCGAGTTAAGGTCGTGCGGGATGAACAAACCGTGTGTAAAGGGCATAGTCTATGGCCACGCTGCTAAATTTGGTGCTATACCAGGTACCTCCGCGCGGTAGCATAGCGTGGGCAAGCTCGGAACCAAAAAAAAGAACAAGGATAGCAGTTGCATTTGGAGTAGTCCGATAACCTTGATTACACAACGTAACGCCTCTTCATTCGCGTAACACAATATACACGGTTCACGTGTAATATATATGTCGCGTACGTCAACGCAACAGAGAGGCTCCCCCAACTTCACAGCAACGCATTCAACTATTGCTAAGGCTGTGAGGTGACTAGAGTTCACGACGAATGCCACCACAGAGGTGAACCATTTATTTTTCGAGGCTCGAGAATCATTTCCTCCCGAAGCTCCTCGCTTGAGCAGCTCTACACCTTACCAAAATACTGTTTTGGAGAAAACCGAAAGCGCTACACAATGTGACACGAACAATCCCCATAGCCTCGGTACACAACAAAACCTATAGAAAACAAAGAAAAATGAAACTCCGACGATTTCAGGCTCAGGACCCCCATCATTCAGAAAACCTTCAGCCCAAAAGACCTACCTCCCTCCATCGTAGGACGCGTCTCAAGGCTAGTTACTAGTTACTACTGTAGTCGGACGACGGAGAAAAAAAAGCCAACTAACTGACCTGTCTGTCAGCGGCAACAAATGGCGCAGCACCTCACAAACCACCGCACGCAACCAACGGCAACAACTAACTAGCTACTGAAAGTATTACCGGGGGGGCATAGTAATGAGAACCTCCGATAACCGCAAGACCTATATACTCCCCTGTTTTTACTTCGATATATGGCTATATTTACTACCAGTTGCATGCTCCTTCGTAATAGGAATAAAAGCAAGTCGGCGACCCATAGACGAAACGTAGTAACGCGCCAATGAAAAGGGTGTTCGCGATGTACCAAGCATCATTTTGGTTGGGTAGGAGTTGGGCAGGGAAACATACAGTAGTACCAGGGGGGGTTCGCCGCGGTGGGCTGACGCCCACCTATGGCTCCGCGCACGCCCGTAAGACACGTGGTAGTAAACGAAGCGGAGAGGGAGCGTAGAAGCGAGAAATTACTGCCAAGGGGTACGGTGTGGTATTGCATCAGTTCATACTAGTATTGCAAGTATAATATGGAGCGAGTGTGGAGGGGGTTTGTATATATTGAAAAGATAAAGCAAAGGAACGGTCGGGAGGACGAGAAATCCATGATGATCGTATCATATGCCAGGTACATAAGAGTACCGGCGGGTAGTATGGCAGCACTGCTACAACAGCAGCAGCAGTAATCGCCAAACCACCTCGTACCTCGAACATACTGCTGATGTATCATCATTTTTAGCAGTCCAACCATATGTACCTGGATCTCTCTCCTCTCTTCCTCCCTGTATGCGAGTACTCCTATGTACGTTTTGGCCACGAGACTCATGAATCACGCAGCTTGCAACATTAAACCTAAACCACTCAATTGTTGGAACTCAGTATCGACCGCTCGACTGGTCGAACTTACAGCTGACGTATTTGAAACAATTATGCGAAAAACGAGTACAGCACACTCTGCCAGCCGGCAGCCCGGGCACGGCGCAAGCACGCCCGAGGCCTCCTCTGACACCGTCGAGGTCGGGGAGCAAGACGAGGGAGTTTCGGTCCGAGGGATGATCCTCATCGCAAGCTAGCACGGCAAAAGCTCAAAAATACGCCCAAGAAAAGCTGAGGAGCCTTCTCCGAGCAGCAGCAGCAATCTTGTGCATGTATTTACAATTGAAACCGTCGAACGTCACAATTTCAGAGGCGCCTTTACCCGCTTTGTCCCACAAGTCGTACCAGATCAGGTACCAAAATATACCTCACTTTATGGTTTTTTTCAAGCTGTTTTTTGTGTTTTTGTGTTTTTTTTTCGTCAAATCGCGAGAGGGCGTCGACCCACCCCTAACCTTAACCCTAACCCTAACCCTAACCCTAACCCCAACCCTAACCCAGGCTAGGGCTCCGACCCAAGCGCGACTTCGCCGCGCGTTTTGGAAAAACTGACAAAAAATGTGCTGACCACCTCAAACATCGAAATATATTTGGTACCTTATCTGGTACGATTTGTGGGGTGAGAACAGCGCAAAGGCTACTGCAATTTCAAGGCCAACCCAACCAACCCAGGACGAAAAAAATAGGGCAGGAAAAAAAGAGGTAGAGGAAACCATTCGACGGTTTCAATACCTTTTTTATATTTTTTCAACCCCACCGGAAGTTGAAAATCGCAAACACCCAACATACCTATTAGTCGGCGACTCACTATTATAGTCAGCAAGCTCTCAGCACTAACTAGTGTTATCCCGTGCTCACCCTTGCAGACCAGACGGGCAGTATCGCTCCGAAATTTTGTAGTTCCCGAGGGTAGCATGGCAGCACTGCGCCACCACCTGCATCGGCGACGAGACCAGTGAGAACGATAAGGACGAGCGGCTGAGCACCAACGACGCGCTCTATATACGTCAGGATTCGGACATACAACTGTACACTAAGCTACAAACTAATTTGAGCCGGTCGGTGTTATTTGCACATTGATGGCTTATTATTTTTTTTCCCTTCAGTTTCCAAGACTCTCGTTTATTGCCCCTTTTTTAATTTGCGACGCACCTGGGACTCCAAGCCAACCACATCCCGAAGGGAAAATCCTTGTATATACTAGCAATAGTAACCAGTAGCAATCCGACGAGTGCTACCATAGGGGGGGGGGGGGAGCTCGTTTCCGCTACCTGCCGGGTATATGCCCCTCACGCGAATGGCTCTTCCGCACCCCCGTTCCAAAAATGCTCTCCAAACAGATTTTGTTGGCGCACGAGAAATGAAAACCATCCGCAACTCGGACAGATCACGATCTAGATCATCTACCGTAGATTATGCAGCTGCCTTCAAGGGGTGTTGTGCAGGACCTATGTACGTGGACTACAGATCCAACTCCGGGAGCATGTGCTAGATCATGCAGATCGCACAGCTCCCACTCGGCAACATGAGCTAGACCATACAAAGCTACCAAACTCAACAGTTGTTTTATCGCGTATAAGGTGGGGGTCCCCAAAAGGGCTAAGTTGCACAAGACATACCAGTACATTACAAGACTGCCCTCAAACACCCCCAATCGGACACACTGCTACCCTGTTTTTGGAGTAAAACAACCATAGCCGTGACCGACAATCATCAGCGCGGCGGGCCGGATGAATGCGACTCGAGTGATGCCAGCGAGCAGCCGCCTGAGGAGGCCGGCACTACTCAGCTCAACAACCGAGACCCGCAATAAATACGCTAAAAAGTTCTTATGCATGGGATACCACGGACCCTGCGAACCGCCTTCCCACCATGGATTATAGACCTCACAACGTCAACCGCACCACACGGCAGTGCCGGCTATCATCCTGGTAAAACGTAATGACGGCCGACAAGCATCATAACCCAAAACGCACCACACGGTACCACCTGATGCCAGTGCCAGATCTAATGATATCACGAAACGGCGGTTGCGGCCTCTCTCACCTTTCCCTTTCCCATCTTAAGCTGCATGTTGACGATAAGGACGAGCTTGAACGGCCCGTCTGACAGAGACCACGCCCTAGCCTGGCTGTTGCCCTCCGACTCCCACTCATCCTCCTCGTCCACGTCTTCACTAGCATCGCCACCACTTCGTCGCCCTTTCGCTCCGGACGAGATTAGCCGACCCGACCCAGCTTCTCGCCTGTCAACGACGGCAGACAGCGGTCAGGAACTCGTGCTGGTGGGTATGATTAGAAGACATACTTCAAGTACGTCCGCGATAATTGCGACCAGATGAGCGGTCAATACTCAGCTTTGCAAGCTGCGTATAAAAACAAAAAACACGTGAACTGGACATAACCAACTTAAATCAACTACTGCGGTGTATGCGCTGGTGGACGGCGTATGTGCAAGGCTAAGAAGAAGAAAAAACACTTTGTAGTGCCCGTATGAATTTTTGAAGATCTTCGTAGATTTTCAGCTTCATAGATTTTCGGCTTCACATCTCCGGCTTCACCCAGCTCCAAAGGGCCCCTTACATTTTAGGCAGCCTTGTAAATACAAATTTGGAACTCGCCTTGCCCATGATAATATGCACTTCGTACTCCGGAGTATAGTCATTCGCGACAAACCCCCCCTCTTTGCCGGTGATGGTTGTTGGCGAAGTCCATCCTAGAAATCAAGACCCGGTTCATGATACGCGCGTGCCATGCATGCGAGTGCTGAACATCGAGTGGGGGCTGTTGTCAGCCGTGGTTTTACGCTTCTCTATGCGCTTTCTTATTAGGGGACAGGAGACGTCGCGTAATTTCGCCGGCCACGTCTTGTTAGTTACCGCAAAAAAAATCTTGCTGTGGACGTAATTACGTAAACAGACATACCAGTAACTGTTTTGGACGCCCCTCTGCCTGATCTTGGAGCTGAACGTTTTCGGGCGCACGTGGCATGGAGGTATCATATTTGGAAAGAGGTATCCGGGGGGCTTACTATAGAACCAAGCTATTGTAGCGCCACGGGTGCAAAGATACGCATGTACATCGCTGTAGATGCCATTTTGTGAAAAATATTTCCGCTGTGCACTAAAGGTCGTTCGATAAAAACGACGGCAGCAGCCAGCAAAGATGTCAGGCATGGAGAGGAGAGGAGACGAGAGACAACACAGCAGCTGCTCACCCCTAGAGCAGTAGCACAGGCAGCAAAGTTACCTCGACAAACTCCAATTATTAGGTATTACGGTGAAAAAATCGACCCTACACCCTTGACAGCGAGCATTTTCCCTCGCTTGACATGCGTCCTGATATCTTTGGCAGCCAACAGGCAAGCCCGACAAGCAGCAGCAGCCAGCAGCGAAGCCCACAAGAACCAGCCGAGCAATAAACACCAGCTGATAAACACGCAGTTGTTGAAAAACCAAAAAAAGCAAAAATGTCCGAAATACGAGTGCACAATGCACAGCAGCAGCAGTAGTAGTAGCAGTACGAGGTACTATACGCGTAGTACCCGTGGCTTTGTCAACAGTAAGGTGTACCTGCGTCGGCGAGAAGCAAACCAGTGCGCAATGAGTGCCCCCGCCGCAAAGCTGGCAATCGATGTGCCAAGCACCGTGTTGCTCTCCCTAGCCTCCATCGTGTCCGGGCTGCGCAGTTTGCTCTGTCTGCTGTCTCTGCTCGCTACACAGCAGTGTGATTGTGATTGTTCAGGGTTTCCACATTGTTGGCGTTACGGTTCCCCGAGTCGAAAAGTTCTGTTTGGTTCTTATTATTAGTTCACGTTTGTCCAACGCAACGCAACGAAGGTCGAGATGTATTATCGGACATTGGACATTGTCAAACAACCTACTAGGTCTACAGCACAAAGCTTAATGTTTGTCCGAGCTGGTGTATATCCAGCCATAAGTACTGCTGTACGCGTCTTGCGTGGTCGATGGTCGAACTAAACATACCTGTTTAGTATGGAGCACTGCAAAGAAGATGACGATGATCGCAGAGAGTGTATCCCCTTGTCAGTATCATCAGGTGGATTGCAGCAAAGATTTTTTCTTGGTTCACGTTCGTTTGGTCCAACGCAACGAATGGATCTACTCAAGAATCTGCAGATCGGCCTGAGAGTGGAAAACAATCAACGGAGACAGCAAGAAGCCAACACTGCTTTTGTATGTCCAGACGCGAGGACTACTGCTGCTGTGAGCGTCCTGCTAGGTTGAACGAAAGTGGACGATACCAATCACAAAAAACGACAAGCGATGGGCGATGTGGCTGTCAACAGCGAGCGGCAGACTTTCATAATCTCCGAATACCAGGTGTCACACTGGTGTTGGGATCATTTTCATGAATAATAGTACTGCGGACAAAGAGCGGCGGCAGTTGACCGAGCGAGCGAACGGAAAACAGCGCGCGATCGACGAAGGCGGCCCAAGGCCGCCAACAAAGTACCGAGCGGGCAAGAGGGCGTACGGGCGGCCGGCGGACAGCCTCCGCGATGCAACACACTCTAAATCCAACTTAAAAACAAACAACGACGACCTACAGCATCGCCAACAACGGCAGCATAATGCCGCTTCAAATATACAGATGTGACCAGCACGGTGTCGACTGTTTCGGTTCATGTGTCGTCAGTACTGTAGTATCAGCATTCAATCCCATTGTCGTCCATTTCGGGTCGCAAGCTGCTGACGTCCCAAGGGTCGCCACCTCGGAAGCCGTCTAGTTGAGCTGCGGCGAAGCGGTTGATCACACAAAACGCAAAACAACTCAACACGCGATCCACACCGCAGAAATCGAGGAGGGCGATACGTTCGACATGTTCAGACAATTCTTACCTGAAACGTCGCTTGCCTTGGGGCGTGGTCGGTCGCAATAATGTACTCTGTCCTAAGGCAGTCAAGCCCCACAGCTAGCGCGACACCTCGTACACAGACAACTCGGTTGCGACCGTGAACAGTGACATTCTGACGAAATGATTCGCGGATTATAATTCAAGTTGATTTATTAGGCCGTTCACCAAGTCGGCGAATGACGAGAAATTTTGACCGCAGACCGACCAGCGCTGTGAGTTCTCCATATTAGAGTGATGTTTCAACCCATCTACATCCAGCACAACCAGTGTCTGCGCCGATGCCTCCTGGAGAGACGAGCCCTGTGGTCACAAACTACGAGACACAGATGCACACTGCAAATACTGCAAGGTGATCTGGCCATGCAATGCCAACCGCCATGAGCACGCGGGCAAAAAAGAAAAAAAAATGCAAGGCTTCAGCACGTCAGACTATTTACAGTATAAAAAGGTGAAGAAGAGAAGAAACAGCCCAAAGGGAAAAAACAATTGGAAAGAGGTACACCGGGCGGCGGCACGGGAAAAAATGAAACACAAACCACAACAACAGACAGCCAGCAACTAGCAACACGGCAGATGGCGCCATCAAACCCATGTCGTGGGCAGCAATCATACAGGATTTCGAATGACCCTATCCTTGTAGGAGCAGGAGCATTTCCGCATGGTGTATCACCTGCGCACTCTGTTTGAAGACAGTGGTGCCAATGCCGTCATCGTCGCCCCCGTACCGAATACCCAAAACGAAGCCCAGTAATTAAGTAAGCAAAAAAAACAAGCAACAACGCAGACGACACCACCCAGCCGGCGTCGGGGCAGCACCCAAAGTGGGTTCCGAATGCAACTTCTAGAGGAGCTACTAGAGGGTTATAAGCTAAACACCAAACACGCCTACTTCTTTGTCGACATCACGAACTCGCCGTCCAATGGAGTTTGTTTGTTGGATGAAATATCTCCCCTACTGCCTACCCACATACCCATTACGCACGCAACTCTAGTGCGCACGCAACAACCATGGGCTTGCGCAAGTACGAATATACGAACAAACGCATATAAGCCGATAAACTCTGCGCAATCGCGCGCTATACTATGTAAGAACGAGGAAACGGCCCACATCGGCAGCTGAGTACAATCAATCGAGGCACAGCCGCTATCAAACCAACAGCATTTGTCCGTACCGCAACTACACTATAACCATATGGAACATCAATAACGACCAACCCAGATCTACTGTGGACACTTTCATCCACAGGTTGTCATCTACTAGGGGAAGTCAGTGATACGGTGGCTGTTAATAGCGACTACGGCTGTACTCTCCTCAGTCGGCAACGTTACTTTGCTCAGCGGTATTTACGGAACAGATAAAAAATGCAGCACTACCGTACACTCTGTCGACTACAGCACGCTCGATGCGTTGCAGATAGAAAACAAGCACAGAAGAAGCGAGCTGTCGCGATACCACATATATAACAGCATACATCCCAAGCCATCCAAAGCGCCTATACACGTGATTTCGTATCAACCACAAAGCCTATCCCAGTACCGGAGTCAACTAAAGCAGGCCCGAATACCGATACCCCAACAGCCAACCTAGCTCCAAAACGAGCACGCGCCGCCAAGTTCGATCAGCAACAGACGCAAGTCAGGGTAGGTACACCTGAATTTCTGAGGGTCCTCGCTTGAAGGGCTCCGTACCTCACCCAAAAACTGACATTCATAAAAAAGTGAAAGAGCAAGCGCGATGAACAATCCCATGGCCTAGAAATACCGACCCGTACGAAGTAGCCATTGAAAACAAACAGCATTCCAACAACAATGAGTAGTGTAGCGATGAGTTTCTTCAGTTGAGGAGCGGCGTGAGCCAGAACTGGTTTTGGCCAAAAACTATACGATTACTCCTATCGTAGCATGGCGTCAATACTATATCGAAGCAGAAGCCAGCGTCAGGCTTGCTGCAACAGCTTCTTGTACGCAGACATGTAGTGGTTGCCGCCGAGCCCTACCGCGGCAGCGCTTCGGTAGGGATCGCCCGCCGATGATGCCCCACCCGCCTCCGAGTCCTGGGCCGCTGCAGCATACACGTACATACGAAGACACCAAAAAATAAAACGTGAGCCACAAGCGGGGCGTGCAACACGCCATGTTTTCATCAGGGAATCATGTGGCGGTGCACGGCGAAACAGAATGCCAGAAACGTATGAAGAGCAAAAACCAGTAGTGTCGGCCCAGGCCGGGTTTTTTACTCGGGAGAAGGTACACTTTACACCAACTCCAGACTAACGGCAGACTAACGGTGCCCGGACTTCTTACTTGCCTACGAATCCCATCCACTTTTTCTCGTTCAATTGTTCCTTTGTAATAGGCTTTTGTATATCCTGTAATGCAGAAAGTACGAGAAAACAAGAAACACAACACCTACACGCGTTGAAGGCTGTGGAATCCCCCGGGAAAAAATCGTGCGACGTCCCCGAGAGCAAGCAGTGGAATAAGTCATGGAATGGCGTGCAGGTTCTGGACATCTGGGCGGATCCTCAGCATAGGCACACAAAAAAGAGCCCAGCTAGAATATCAGGCCGACTTTCGGGGGGCGCCAAGACGAAATCGTGCTGAGCGGCGAGTGCTACACTCACCCCTGGAGAATAGCCCATGTTCATGGTTGCCCAAGGTACGCGTCACAGTAAGGTTTCAAACCTTGCTCGGATTACGTAGGTGTTTCTTGTTGGCGGGTCTATACCGTATGCTACCAATAGGTATGTTGAAGCGAGCGGTATGTCCTGGGTGCGCTACTCCCTGCAGTGTATGCGCTGTCTGTTCGCTGTCTATCGCTATTTATTGTTCACCAGTATTTGCAGCAGTAGCAGAAAAGGAAGAAGCAGCGTCGTCTAAGGTTCGTGTTGCATGGTTACGGCGTGCGTGGCGTGAACGAGCAAGTTCGTGTGCTACTCTCTTATCCTCCATCTTGCACTACTATTCGCACCATACATTTTGTGGATATCGACAAAACCAAAGCGGCGTTCGTGACAGACGCCTGCGAAGACAAGTTGGGACTTGTTGCCATATTGTACATGTTGGTTGCAACCTCGGGTGTAGTCGTGTGCGTACTCGTATTCGGGCAAGAATGTTCATGAGAGTCTCTCAACGCCCTCGCCGCTGTGTTAATCGCATACAGGAGATGACACGGGTTTTTTTGCAGAAACCTTACGGTATCATGACTTTGACGATTCGTCGGCAGCGGCTGTTTCCCGCTAGAGGCCCCTCGAAAGGGCACTTTCAAATTAAACAGAGTGCTCGCTAGGCAAACAAAAGTGCACTTATGATGCAACGGCAGCAGTAGTACTGCATCACGCACCGGGTGGTGCCTTTAGTTGAGCGGATACGAACACTGCTACATATACTGCGGTACCGCCGCTTTTAGGGCGCTACCGGCAGCTGGAACGCATGACACACCCTACGCAGCAGCAGTAGCTTCTGTGATACTAGTATGAAACAAGAAAAAAAGAGTACACAGGGAGTATAGCATAGCACATAGCACATAGCACGTAGCTCGCTATTTAGCTCAATTGCGCACAAATACCGTAGCTTCAGTTAACTACTCCGAAATTGAATGTACTACGAATAGCAAGCCCAAAACAACGCTCTATTGGTATGCATCCTGTGTTCAACGGCTGTCTGCCTTTGCCCCCCTCATTGAGGGTCTTATAGTTTCCTTGCGCAGGACGACCCTAGGCCGAACGTCTTAGTCCTGTTGACCCCGTATTACGTAAATAGTACAACAACACGAATAGTCTATATTTACAACGTATGATACTTGTACGTGTATTGTGCAGGCGTGTACCAGGTACGAGGCATCGTTTGGGGGCAGGTCACCGGTTCATACGGGGATTCCGGGAAGCTGGTGTGCCGCAGGGACCATCTGACAGAGGGCTCCTGTGTCTAGTGCGCGATGCGCAGCGCGATGCGCACCACAAGCCGGAAGGCGTATTGTTCGCACGGCGGTAGATGTGTTGTATCAATGCGTGCCTTAGGCGTGTCGCGCCCTGCTGGGGCCCCTGGAGGGCGCACAATACGAGTTCTGGCGATTTTTGCCCTACACAGCAAGTTATTCCTACTCCTATTAGACTAATAACTTGTACTGCTGTAGTTCCGACCCGAAAGTTGCGGTAGCGCAACAGCAGCAGCGCAACAGCTAATTACTACCAGGTAATTACGTAATTACTAATTACCGGTACAGCCGGCATCAAAACACATCGCATAAACTCGGACGTAAAATGTTACCAGCAGAGAGGTACTTGGATACTACTGCTGTAGTCTAGTCCCCGAGATGCGAAAAGAGTGCTCAGTCGTAAAGGGTCCCGTATGACCGGAAACAGAGGAGGGTTAGGGCTAGGAACAGAGACCACTACGAGGTGGCAATCGTACTGTTCGTCGGCGTATGGTTCACGCACCCAGCACCCTCATATAGCACCCCCATACCAGGTACCGTGCAACCCTCACCTGTGAACTCTCGGCGCTCGTCATGTTGCTCTCTCAGGAGTCTTTCTCGCTTCAACCGGTGGGCCCGACATCGGTACGCCAACACGCAAGCAACCAGCACCACAGACATCAGGAGAGGAATAACGATGAACCTCCACTGCACCTCATCGGGATGCCGAACCGGAGAGGTGACAACCGTTCGCTCGCCATCCATAGCCACAATGATGTGGTGGAGCAGTGCATAGCAGTGCAGCAGGGGGCAGGGTATCTGTGGGTATCTTCTGAATGCGGTGTTCCGTTGAGTTGAGCCGCATGTATATCGCGGGACTGTCGCAATTAAAAAATACCACTTTGTAATTAAATATAAGGAATATTTTTGTATTATATTAATATCAAATGATTATTAAATTCCCGTCCATAGAGAATACCGATTATGATCCCACTCCAATTCCCTCGGCAGACAACAGCAGTGCACACACACCGAGCTGACTTTGGGTTGCAGTGCAGCAGTGTGTTGCTGACTGCTCCTGTGCAGTAGCTGTACACTGTGCACTGCCTGTGTAAAAGCCGGATATGCGGACCCTGGTACCCTTCGTGCACTCTGCCCTGCATCCGACACCTTGGGTGAGCGAAGTTTGCAGAGATCGAAAGTACGGAGGTCATTTTCCATGTTCTCGTTTTTGACCCTGTTCGTGTGAGGGGCTTTGCTGGAACGTGGGAGCGAGAGGCTGCTTTGTTAGGACTGACAAATAAAATGATGGCAGGGAGACGTCCCCCAGCAGCACCGGTGTTGTCCCTGGGGGTAATATGAAGGCCTCTTATTGGAGAAGAAGCCGCCTTATTCATTCCAGGTTATGAGCGCAATTCCCCGGTCGCGCCAACTCATTTTGACCGCCTTGTATCGGGGCGCGGTCTTACTCAGACCGCTTATCCCCCCCCCCCCTAAAACTGTTTACTATCAGGTACTTGGTACCGGGTATGAACCACTTATATGGCTCGATGGTACCAAGTGCAAACGTGCCGCTTGTTGAACGTTTGCAAGTTCTGATACATGTATGAATACCTGCGAGTGATCGACGGTAAGTGTGCTGATTAGTTTTGCCAAGCTACGTATAGGGGACAGCAGCAGCACAGGAAAAACTCAGCAAGGAGCAAGCGCCGCCAGTGCACGACCACACGAGCTCTCGCGCACGAGTTGCGTGTCCTTCTTGCTAGGTTTGGTGTGCTGCTCCCATAAGTAGCTGCTCCCTTAGTTGGTGATCGGTGTGGGCCCGCATGCTGCCTGGCCGAGTGTTTTTCTGTCGCTGTACGTACAGCAGTACAGGACACCGAATATCAGAAGAGAAAAATACTTCTCCAGAGGCTAGGATTCTCATTTGGGAGATAAGGGTGCGTTCTACACTATTTTCAGTATAACTACTCCCGTATATCTTTAAATTCATGTCATTGCCAGCCTGCCTTTCTTATCAGGTGTCCGCCCCGTACTGTACTCGTAGAGTTGATCTCTTGGCTGACTCCACGTCTATTGCGCTGGGTTGGGTACCAACAACCGCAAGTATAACTTTTTCTGGGGATACCGGGGAGAGTATTTTATAAGTTGGACCCATATGGGGAAAGTCTGAAAAGGTTTATTTTTGTGGATGGTGGGATTTGAACCCACGACCCCAAAAAACATGGTCTGTCGACGACGCCATTTGTTAAGGTATTATTGAGGCATTAGTCGGTTTGACCACGTGCAAAAGGTTAACCAATAGCTTACCCAAACTGAGCCTTACACAAGTAACCCCCCCCCCCGAAGGATTAACCGCGCGCCCCTCTGACGCACGCTACGTTGTCAGCTGGTACACCACATTTTTCTGAGGCTCCTCACTTGAGGCGGCCTGTACTCCACGCAAACCATGTTTTTGAAAAACATATTAAATTGCATCCCGATGAACAGAAAGAGAATCCCATGACCTGCCAGATAGGTATTCCTGGTATGTGTATATATGGATGAGTACTCTGGTTGAACGGAAATTGTGTTCTAACCAGTTGGGGTACTTGTTCAGTTAAGGACGCCCGCCACTCAGAAATGTTGGCTCAACAGTGCTACCTTTATAATCTAGCGCGCGCCCTGTTACCGCCCCCCGCCGCCCCCCCATCGATATGCTATCCAGCATCACAGCGCTAGCCCAATTGCGGCAACTCGCCTGCTCTCAGTCGGTGACCACCTTAGTTCAACCTTAGAAGAGGAGCAAGACTGCAGATATGCCTCAAACGTACCCGTGCGACTCAAGGATATATTCGCGCCTAGGCGTGCACCGCACGACTCGTATGGCTCAGGCTCAAATGTTCGGCCAGGGGCCGAGGGGTTAGGCTTCGGGGGGAAGACTGTGGCCTTACATCGGCTGGATCGACTGCAGGAAGTGGCTAACCTCGCGCTGGAAGACAGGGAAGGGCTGGGAGGGGGCTGGGGCTGTGCGGACATCGGCGCAGGTGCGTGCCATCCCGCTTGCGGTGATTTTCACGTGCCTGCTGCACAATTATTCATGCACCTGGGGCAGAAGTTTAGCAGTACCATGTTGTATACGAATGGGACGATAGCTACTTCAATCAAGTACTTCCTTCGTTTTTAGTAGCTTCAACAAATCATTTTGAAGTTGGCATCCGCCATGGAAAGGTTCAGAGGGGAGACTGCTGCTATTGTATGTGAACATGTGGACACCCCCTCGGGACATGATTTTTTTGTCGCCCATTGACTAATTGCTACCAGTACCAGTGTCGCGCGCATATACCCTCATATTTTGCAAGTTCAGTTGTGTTATTATTTTCCAATAAGACGCGGCACACAGACAACCGCAGAGGGTTGCAGTATCCGCGACACCATTGGGTATCGCAGAAACACACAGAGTTTCTCCTCAAATCATCTCAGCATGTGTTTGAAGACCCCTCTCGTTGCTCCCCATCTCAATCACAGCAATCAATGCAATATGCAATGCACCCTGTACAATAGAACCCCGGAGGTCAGAGTCGCTACCCCCCCCCTCCTCGCATAAAGAGCACGGCCAAACCAGTAAGTTTCGAACGTTTCTTTTTTCGTTCGTTTTTTTTCATATATATATTCCGGTTGTCTCATGTTCGATGATCCAGATCACGGACTGCTCGCGATCTGCTTGCATGCCAACGGGGCCAACGTCGTAGCGGGCGATCGGGCGGCGGGACCCTTAGATGTCGCAAGGGAAAACGTACGGCTTTACCTCCGATACGCTCAAGAAGCACCTGCCCTTGCGGCGGCGCCAACAGTGCTGACGTCGTCAGCCAACGCGGGGAATGTGGATGTTACTGGGAATGGTGCGCTGGCATCGTCAACCTACGCGGGGAACGCGGATGTTGCTGGGAGTGGTCGACCTGGTAGCGCGACAGCCGATACCGCGGGCGCTCCGCGCCTGGAGTGCCGGCTGGGTGATGGGCTGGCCGTGCTGAAGGCGGGCGAAGTGGACACGGTGTGCATCGCCGGAGTCGGTGCGTTTTTGTGTGTCTTCCACCTTCTGGATTGCCTTCGTGTCGTATGGTGTCGGCGTCAAAATTTTTGGTGTTTAGCATTAGCTTTTACCCTTCTGGGGTTTGGTAGTCGGGTGGCATCATAGATTACCGGCACAATGGTAAAAAACAAACCGAGATACCGGTTCGCCTGGGCTGGATTGAGGATCCCTAGAAACTTCTTAGGATAGATCTTCCTAGGGTCGGGATATTGATTTCCAGGAATTTTCGTGCTAGGAATCCCTTCCGATTATGGGAGAGATCAAGGCACGGGCGTAGACCCACCCTCACCCCTAACCCTAACACTGACCCTGACCCGAACCCAAAACCGGCTAGAAACGGAGAGGGGAACGCGGCTCTGCGTCGATTTCGATTTTTTTTATTGTTCCTATCCGTGGACCACCTTCTCCGAACTGCGGGCCACGATTTTTCCTCCTCACTCTAATCGTAAGGAAAATAATCCTGGAAATATCGAACCTGAAGAAGTCCTGAAACTTCCCCTGCATACGGAGGTCGATTCTATTGTAGTCATACCGGCTGGATTATCATTTTTTGAAAGGGTGTATCCCAGTCTGACTTCAGATAACAGCTGTTCGATTAGTTTTTCCGCGGAAGTTGTGGACTAAGTATATTGCGGATCTCTTTCTGGTGAGAGGGCCGGTAGTTTGTGTGTCTGCATCAAACGCTTGGTCAATAATTTTGACGCTTGCGGGCGTTGGTAATTTTGTGGTATCACCGGGGTTCAGAGCGGTTGACGCGCAATAAGAAGAACGGCAGCACCTGGGAATGATACCTATAAATCTCTCCATGCAATATTTGGGGAAGGATAACCCCCATAGAGAACTGCACTCACGTGTTTAGGGGGCAAACAACTTAGACTCTATATTTAGCGTGTCGTTTTTCCAGCAGTACTTAGGGGTTCAGGTTACTCATTCGTACGCGCTGTCGGTGTCGGTGATACCATTTGTTCCTCTCTGTCACGGGGGATTCCAAGAACACGGTGCTAAACACCACGTTCAGCGTGCACATGTCAATGCCCCTGTTTGCCCAAATTTCACTCATAGGCGACAGACATTTTCAAACGCCGCTACCACCTACCCAGGCGTGAAGACCATGATACAAATTCTAAGCGCCAGAGGCCACCGCAGCGAGAACACTGGCCTCGACTTCGAAGCGCTAGGGGGGGGCGCTTTATTCTCTTTGGGGGTCCAACGGCTTGTGCTGCAGCCTATGGACCCTCGCCTAGAGTACCTCCGCGACTTGCGCGTGTGGTTGCGGGAGAACGGTTGGAAAATCGTGCAAGTGAGTGCAAGTGATGGCCTCAGCAGATGAACGTGTTATATTTTTCTCAGATACGGGTATTAATTAATAGGAGTGTCAAACGGCTTGTGCTGCAGGCTGTGGAATCTCGTCTAGAATACCTCCAAGGGTTGCGTGTGTGGTAGCGGTGGGACGATTGGCGGATCGTGAGGGTGCGTGCAAGTTATAGCCTCAGCAGAAGAACGTGGTAGATTAGAAATTTTCTCAGGTTCCGTTTTGATTTTCTTCACGCATATGCGTTCGTCCCGAGGGTGCACCAGGTATAATTTTTTCCGTGTTGTACTTAGTGATGATGTGCATCTACTACAAGAGGCCGCAATATTTCCTTGATGCGCCACATGCTCGCTCCTAATGTGCAGGAAACGATCGTGTCAACATCGGGTAAAGGCGGCAACCATGCTTTCGTTACTCTCCGAGCGGAATTGGCGAAACCAGACAACCAAGAAGACCAGGAGCATGCCCCCACCCCACCCACCACTTCTTCTGTAGATTGGCCCGGTGGGCAGCAGGATCAATCAGACTGGCTAGGGGACTATTTGCTGGCGCGGTCATTCGATGGAGGCCGAACATCGGGTGGGGGGAGTAAAGCTATACATAATAGAGCACATGCGTTGACTTATCTCGCGTACTTGAGGCATCAGCGAGATTGGCTTCGGGCCATCGAGCGTGCAAGGGCTCCTCGAGAGGGGGTAGACTCTGAAAGTCCGGTTGTGGCTGGAGTCAACTGTGCGTTGGCGGCCGTTACCGAGGCAGTTCAGGCAGGAGCAGAAGATTTAAATATGGACGGGGGTGGAAAGGATAGGCTTGTAACGGCGAGACGGTGGCAAAAGTTCGCCGAAAATTGTGACTCGACGCCGGAATCGGCAATTTAAAGTTCGGAGCCAAACTTTAGGAGAAGAGACATCCAGTGTATGCAACTGACTGCGAATTGATCTGGACGTTCTCCCCGTGTGTGCTTTTCGGCGCTTTCACCGCCTGAGGTTTGTGTTCAGTTTCCGAAGCATTTAAGTAGACAAAACAAATACAGTGCTGCTTCAGTGTGTGCAAGGACCTTGTATATGCCTGTACCTCCAGCTAGTCGAGACGGGGAGGGCTGTGTGGGCTGTTTCGCGGACAACACACAGATAACTGCGCCCACAAGTAGCGCCATGAAAGAAAACAGCTCCAATTTCCGTGCGGTTCGCAAACTCGACTTTAATGGCGGAACACCGTCGCCCCATGCCGGTATTATAAAGCAGCATATTGCAAATAAACATTACATCGCACAACGCACTGTAGTACGCTCACGATATTTATAGTTAGAGCAATACTGCAGTTTATAATGTTCGGTTTTCCATACGGATTTCAGCAAATTAGTAACAACAGAGCAGTCATGGATAGACAGCAGCGTATCTTCACCACGTTTGCGCGATATATCCTCCCCAGGTAGGGAAATAATGCAGCGGCAACGAGAGCGGTTTGGCGCAACCACACTTTCGGGTGTCAGCAACCAAAGCTATAGCAGACTGACCCTGCCGACGTATCACGACTGACAAAGTGCTAATGACACGGGCCATCTAGGATAGGGTCTGCTCCACTGTAGTAATCACACGCTCGACATAACACACAATCGTACTCCGTTACTCACTTCATGGACTCAAAGGAGTCAACACCGAGATCGACCAAATTGGTCGATAACTTGATTTCGCACATTTCGATGAAAGCTTAGCGATCCAGCAGTGGTCGAGCATGTTCTATACGCTTCATGCCTCGTGTAAGATTAGGGTCGGTGGCTCACCGGATGGCACCAATAAGTCGGTTCGGACCATCTCCCGCCTTGTGCGCTGGCTGCGAGAGTACTGGCAAGCGTTGGACGAACTTTCGACGCGTGCTTGAGTATAAAACAATCAAAGTGTATAAACTGACAGTTTCAACGCCCTACTCGCAGCTCAAACGCGCCCGTCTGTACAATCCTCACTGCTTTCTCATAGTGAGCATGAAAAACGACTGAAAGCGAAGGCCCACGAGTACAAATATTACGCATGCATCCTGCCGTAATTGGGCCTTGGATCAAATTTTAACAGGAACGTCGCAAAAAAACCCTTCAGCCTGCACACGCGCACTGTGATCACACCACCAGAGTAGATCATAGCTCATCGTATACAGGCGCACATCAACAGCAACAAAGACGGTGGCAAGAAGACACAACTTACACGACTGCCGCCTTAACTCAAGTGCACAGACAAAAAAACCAGGTCGCGTGTCAATATGCGCGAACTTCTACAAAAATATTTTGAAATATTGATTAACACGCCAGCTTCGATAAATTTAGAGTCGATACTCATCTTTGCAACCTGCGTCATACACACAATGTTGCTACCAGGTATTTATTAGACTAGGGGGTGAAAGAAAAAATGCTGGGCATCTCCTGCGAACCATACCATGCCATCGCGCATCCGCAGGTGCACCCTACAAATCAAAACCTTGCGCCCCGGTGCTGCGCGTGGCTCAGCCTGCAGTACATGCATTTCGACACATGGTCTACTGCTCATCAAGAACACATTTTCATGGTGCTTCGTAACGATGTGGAAGACAACGCTGAACCTTGAGTAGCACTGCAAGACTCTGGTTTGCCTGTCCTCTCGCCACCCCAACTCCCCGCCCCTCGCCAACTGTCACCAGCACCCAACACAAGCTTTAGAGCGCTACCTCAACCAATCGGTCAATGGGCCTTCCAAGCCCCTCTGGCCTCTCCTCTCCACCTCAACTTCCCGCCCCTCGTCCGCACCATGATGATCAGGCAGTCCCAAGGATCCCATGGACGACAAACTCGGCATCGACGAGGAAGAAAGCGGCGAGACAGGGGAGCACCCAGCCTCCTTCCCTGTCCGGGCTTTCTGTTCGTGCGCGCTTCTAACCATGTCACACTCCTCCTCCAGCTGCTTCGAGAAGTCTTCGCCGAATGTTTCCCTGACCTCTCGCGACGCCTGCTCCTCCAGGCGTGCCGTAGAATCGTCGTGGAAGAGAGCGCTACTGCGGCCGGCGCTGGTCCTACCGAGATGACTCCGGCTTGTCCAGGAGTCAGGCCGTGAGGGGATATCAGGCACGGTTGCGCTTGCTACGCTTACCAGGACGAAGAGCAAACGGGCGACTGTAATTGTGGCAGGACCACTGTGCCTTGATCGAAGCACCATCTTTTCCTTGCCAGGAGGTGCTCGTACGCGAGATGCCCTGCTCTCCTGCCCTGCTGCCCTGCTCTGCTGGCTGTGTTTGTCCTTTGTTCATGACGAATCACATTCACTTTGTGATTCAATTTCAAAATTGGGAGTTCCAATGCTGGGATCTCGTTTTTCTTTCTTGGGGTTCGGGTGAAACAACGTTGATGGCAATCCGCCACCGAGCAAAACCAAACGATCTAGCGTTGCTCCCATCGGCTGTGCAACCTGGGCATCCAGATACTAACGCGGGCAAGTGAGGACTTCGCTTAGATCGTTCATCTTCATTTTCAAAAGCACTTCTTTTAAATTTGAGGCAATTCGAGCACGGTTGTGAGCGAGTTATTTTGGACGGAGAGAGGCGTATCGCGTAGCTATCGCAGAGAGGAGCGAGGCAAAGGATGGCGACGCCTGTGAACCCGAAGCCGTTCTTGAACGAGCTCACGGGAAAGCCCGTGATGGTGAAACTGAAGTGGGGTATGGAATACAAGGGTGAGTGCTGGTTAAGTACTGGCTTGTTGACGTATTGCGGTGTTGACAATGAGGACATTTAACATCGGGATATTTGCCCTCACACTACGGCAGTAGACTAGTACCCTGTACGGCAGTCGTGGAAACCTCTTTCGGACCAAGAATTCTGGCTCTCTCGTCCCAAGTGATGAGATCAATTGGATAAGATATCACAGCTCTTTATTGGGCGACCGGCATAGCACATCAATAGACACTGGTGATGCGAGATGCAGCATTCTTCACTCCAATGTGCAACACTCGCTTGAATGAATTGCATTCCACATACATCCATGTATTGGTTCACACACCGCTGTCGGCGCTGTGTGCAGGAAGGGGATCCGCGACGGATTGCGTAGAGACTTGTACCATACCCTTTCGCTGCTCGTCCCGTGCACGTTCTCGTACTGGCATCGAAGACAGAGACGGCCCCTATTTGCAAACAGGGTATGCGAATACAAATAACACACCTCAATCCTGCTCCCTCTTGGCACCGTGATTCTGCCCGGATCTGATCCCACCCGGACCTGAACCTTCCAAACGGGCCCTGGATAACCCTATTCCTGCCTGGCACGGTGATACCAGCCCGACCGGATCCCACCCGGGTCTGAGCCCTCCAAACTGACCTTAGATACCTACTGTACCTGGAACCTGGTATGTATCACGTCTACGTAAAGAATGGGCTCTTTTTTTTGGCGTGGTGTTCTCCCGCGGCCCACGGCCGTTGGCTTTTCTCGCGCTTTCGGCTGCAGAGCAAGCAAGGAGGCCGTGGGCGCAGTGCGATGCATGTCTGGATCCCGGCTGGGGCCCGTGGCGGTGCTCTGAGCATTCAACGTCGCTGAGCTGGCTCTTTTTGTCAAGGAGTTGTGTTTCGCCTCGCTGAGGCGATCAGGTGCATGGGAAACCCCACATTGTTTTTGTTCTTTAAAAAAAAATCCATTCCATTCTCACTTCCCTTGGCCCTTCGGCCCGCTGTTCAACATCATTAGTCCAACATGTTTTATCCTCTCTGCTGTCTGCTACGACGCAGCTATGCACACAGCCAGCAGCAGAACAACTTGTGAACATCATATAGTACGAATCTGTTGCACCTGGCCGTATGTTGTACACCTCGCACTGAACTTTGTAACACATCTCGCCTGAGAAAATTGCCTCACTCCGCTCGCCTACCTGGAAGATTGGCACCTACTTACTGCTGTCTCTCGCGTTGTGTTATGCTCCCCGCAGCACGTGGGAGATAGTCGCACCGGGCGAGACCAACAGAGCAAGGCCCGCACCGCCGTCTGCCTCGTTTAGCCGAACGCGCAATGCCCATAGAAACCGATAAGTTTGTGTCTCCTCTCGCTCTGCTGCTGCTATGCTACTGCATCACACATGGCCCTCCAGGCTCAGTACTACTTGTGGCAGTTACTGTACAACAGCAGCCGTGCTGAGATATCTCTCCTTTGTGATAGCCACAGACGGTGCTTCTGTCCGTATGCGTATGTATGTGCGCTTCTGTGTGTACCAGGTAGGCGTGCGTGGAGTGTGTGCCGTCACAAAAACCATTATACGGCAGCAGCGTAGCAGCAGCAGTACAACGCCCGCCGTGTTTCAAGCTCTTGTCTTGGTGCCAATAGTACTAGTTATATTGTGTGTGGTTGGTGGACAGCAAGAGATCGAACCACGACAACATTTTCACGTCCATTGAAACGATCAAACACCCATCGTCAAACCTCATACCAGGTATACGAATATACGAAGCATACGGCAGTAGCAAAATCAGTAGCTCATACTTGTACGTATCATTGGAATGCCTACATATGTTCCTCCTTTTCGACTTGGGACGCCCCCGGGATGTCAAGTCAATTCCATCCCGAAGGGGAACTTGTACCGTATGTAGAACCTTGCTTCCGCTTCCGCTTGGCACCTTGATTGGCGCGTTGATCCCTACAGGACCTAATCCGACCCGGATCTGAGCTCTCCAAACTGACCCTCGGTAACCCTTCTCCCGCCTGGCACCGTAATCCCACCCGAACTTGGTCCCAGCCGGCACTAAGCCCTCCAATCTGATCCTGGGTATGTTTCTGGTACCGTAGGTTGTTGGCCACCAGCTGGGCCGACTAAGCGCCCTGATCCCGTCCCGACCTAGTCGGCCAAGATCGAGGGTTTCCACCCAACGGTCACAGCGGAAAGCAAATGATAACGTTACTGATTAGTGTTGGTCTAAACTACCAACATAAACTGCGAGGTGTGCAGAGTTTTTTTTTCACACCCGGGGTGCAATGAGCGCTCCCTCGAGGCTAAACACACCAGGCAAGGCATATGTGCGTATCACCTGGTACCTACTATCTGTTAAGTTATCGTACTGGTTGGGGAACTGCTCATGTGTGCTAGAAACGCTCTCTTCGAGCTCCCAGTATCGTTTGCGATCAGTTGTGTATTTTAGCATGATTTGCGTCGTTGCGCTGGCCTTGCGTTTTATTCACCATTTGCGGGTGTTTCTCTATATGCTTCGTACATGCACACCTGGGTGCACTCGTCGTGACCGTGCTGCAACATCCGAGTGCGAGGTAGCCAGCGCAGACAGACAAAGTTTGAAGTCCACGCGTCTCTGGCTACCTCGTACGCAGAATTGGACACGTGGTAAACGCCATAGTTATAACGGGTGTACCGAGTCAGAGCTATGGATGTACCAGATTTTCTGTTTGGGTGTGCACCTCGCTTGTGTGCAACGTCCTTACGAGTAGCGCTAGCATCTTGTGGGCGGAGCTTTTCATAAATTTTTCACTGCTCCCCTCATTGGGTTGGTCTTGTCAACCACTCACACGCGTTTCCGTGTGACAGCAATCTGTGGAGCTGTGAATCGAAAAAAAATACTTCGGGGAGCTGCAGAATGCCCAGCATCTCTTTCGTATGTATCTGTCCCCGTAGCTATACGCATCGTATAGATTGTATATACACACGCACCTGTCGAATACTTGCGCGCTCCGGTGTTGTACTGCGCAACGGAAATCGGACGGCGGGTTCGAATTAAAGGTTGTTTCAAATGGCGGTCGAGTCGCACCTTGGAATGAATCGCATTGGAGTTGAACAAATTATTGTATTTTTATATGCTCGTCATGCAGTGAGTGCTCGTAGATCTTGAACAATAAACCTAGCATGTTTTTTTTTGTCATTTCGCATCCACGGCGAACGGCAATCCCGTCGTCCACGAACGAAGAAGGCGTGGCTTGGTCGGTGTTGAAGAGCTCACCTGAACTGTATGTTTGCTTTTCCCACAGTAGTTTCAACTTACCGTCGGGCGGAGGTTCGTGATATATCACACCTAGGGGCTCAATCAATGCTACATCAAACCAGTTACGTTGTAGATCAATATGGAACCGGCTAGGTTGTTGGGGCTCGATTCATGATACCTCACACCAGCTAGACTGTGGCGCACGATTCATGCTATCCTACGCCAGGTATGCTGTAGACGCTCAAGTCATGCTACATCAAACCAGTTCAATGGTTGGGGTTCAAATCATGCCTTATCGACACAGTTTAATTGTTGGGGCTCAGTTTATGCTACATCACACTACCTGGTAGGTAGGTAGACTGTCGGGGCTCAAGAGCCGGCCAGCTAGTTTAGACGATCTGGCACTGCTGTGTCCACGGCGCGAACTGCACTGCGTTAACCGGAATAAGTAGGCTGTATCGACGCTTTTCTACGCATGCTGTGGGGCCACGCATGGGTTGCCTCGCCACCATCGGCCTGTTATGCCGTCTCGGACAAACGGCTGCGCGCGCTGCTGGTGACATGGCGGCGCGTTTTCCTGTAGCAGACATGAGCGTTTTCCTGTAGCAGACATGAGCGTTTTCCTGTAGCAGACATGAGCGTTTTCCTGTAGCAGACATAAGCGTTGCCCATGCAATACGCGGCCAAGCCTACTACGCGATATGATAGTTGATACCCCACAGCAATACGTAGGTGCACTAAACACCTTGTACTGCTACTGCCGCAGTAGAGGCGCAGATTTCCGTGAGTTACCGTCACCACAAGCAACTATCTGCAATACCTAGCTGACAAATAATTAGTAGGCGTCTTTTAATCAGGCAAGTCACAGCCTTAGCAGCAGCTGTTTGTGCTCTGACTTGCAACTACGTGCATGTTGCCCGGGCTGGACTTACTCTCGGTGACGGCGCTTGTCGTTTGTGAATATGATCTTGTAGTGCTTACCCGCCCGGGTTCAGCGCGCTCTGCTGCTGCTGCTGCTGCTGCTGCTGCTCAAGCTTACCGCTCGATAGTCGATGCTCGCATAGTAGTACATTCATAGGTCCACTAAGATGCCTTGGAGTAATACTGCTGTATTGGCCGTTTGACCTCTGGCTTGCAACGCCACGCCCCCATCATAGGCGTGCCTTTAGCCGGGGCTGGACTTACACTCCATGGCGGCGCTCGTGTGACCTTGTAGTCGTATCCACCCCGGTGCAGCGCGCCGTGCCGCTGCTGCCGCCGCTGCTGCTGCTGCTTCTGCTACTGCTGCTACTCAACCTTACCACGCGATGATCGATACTCGCACAGCAAAACACATATAGGTGTACTAAAATACCTTCAAATCCTACTGTTGTAGCAGCCGTTCGAGCTCTGGGTTGCGACAGCGCGCTCCTACGCGTGCCTGTAGCCAGGGTTGGACTTTCACTTCCTGGCGGCGCTTGTATTGCCTTTTCGTGCATACCCGCCCCGGTATCACACGCGCTGCTACTGTTTTTGGTTGTTGTTGTGGTTGTTGTGGTTGTTGTTGTTGTTGTTGTTGTTGTTGTTGTTGTTGTTGTTGTGGTTGTTGTTGTTGTTGCTGTTGCTGTTGCTGTTGCTGTTGCTGTTGCTGTTGCTGTTGCTGTTGCTGTTGTTGCTGTTGCTGCTGCTGCTGCTGCCGCTCCTGTTGATGTTGCGCTTTCATGTACTTAAATGTGATGCAGCCCCGTACGCTGCAAGCGTTGTCGTGAAAAGGCCTCAAGTCTCTCTCGCTCGAAATACCAGTGCTATCTGTAGCTTGATCTTATCATGTGTTTTGCGTGTTTTCACGTTAACCCGTTGTTTCAAGCCATCGACATACAGCGCATGCAGTGCCCCTGCCGATCGTTCATCCTAGAGAGTTGCAAGTGCTGTGGTCATAAGCTACGAGACACCGATATCCACCGCAAGTCTAGGAAGGAGATTTTGGTCATGCAAATGCCAAACGTGCTGACTACGAAAAACGTAAAATGCAGTATCAAAGCCTGCAAACCAGACGAACTGTGGAAGAGAACGGAGAGAAAAGCCAATTAAAAAACAAGGAAGGACAAATAATGTAGAATATATTATAATACCCGCTTGTTGCCAGGTACGTGGTGCCTGGTAAAGGCGTTGAAGCCTAAGAAGGGTGATCACCCCGTCAGAGACCGTCGCTCTCGCGATGGCTACAACGCGCCTGCCGCGGAGGTTGCGTGTGGGCCGCACGTTGTGGCAGTTTGGCGGCCTGACCACACGCGATGACCGTTCGTGCCAGAAGCTTTGGTGGCGTGATGCCGCCTCGAGCGCAAGTTGTATTCGAGAGTTCTAATTTACACCGTGCCAAGAGAAGAGGACCCCTTTCGAGGTCGCCGAAGACGGATTATACGTCTGCCGCGGCCGACGACAAACTCACATAACTTGACGACAGCTGGAAATATCCCGTTGTGTGAGATCCTCGCTACAGTTATAGCACCTGCCATATTTTAGTAGTTAGCGATGTTCTAGCTCCGGCGGTACCGGTATTGCGTGGCTGCGACGAAGAAAGCGCGGAGCGCCCACGACTGAGTCGCTCTTGAGATGCCGAACTGTTTGTAAACTAACGATCGGCGCCTGCATCGCATTGCTTGCGCGAACATGGCACCCCTAACCCCGCGGGTGCCCGCTCCTGTCGTTTGGATGTGACGCGTGCTACGGCGGTAGGGGTCCTCGTAGCGCCTGTTTTTTCCGCGGCTCCTGGCTTGAGGCGCTGTACCCCTCACCCAAAAACTGACTTTAAAAAACAAATGTGTAAGCTAGATCCGATACACAATGGATATATCTGACGATCGATGTCACAGAAATCCACATCGGACTCATCCCACGCTAGAGGTGCAGCAGATTCAGAGAATTTTCTGAGCTCCCAGCATGAGGAGCTCAATATCTCACCATCCTCTGAAACATGGCTTCGAAGGCATTCATTCGCGCAATCCGACCTACACTTCTATGCTTTAGTCCGATAAAAAGATAATCATGTAAAATATCAGACTAACGCATAGTTCCTCACTTGAGGTCAACCGGTCAGAGGTAGCAAACCTTTCCCCAAAACGTGCAACCCCTACTGCACTATAGAGGGATGGCTCAACTCTAACCCAGACATACTGGGTACCTCGTGTCGGTTGATTTTCCAAGTAAAGTGTCCTAAAAAATCGTGGGTGCATTTAGTAATAGAGTTAAAAGAGTACACCCCTGCCGTAGCTCGGCTCAACTGCGTAAACGCCCCCCCCCCCCTGCGAAGCACAACCCCCGCCCCCGTCCCCTCCCCGCCTCCTTTTTTTTCCTTTTTTGTTTCGATTTAAGTGTCTCAAAACTCATAAGTGCAGTCTTGAAAATAGTCACAAGAGTACAACCCTACCGTGGCCCAGTTCAACTGCGTGAAACCCCTCTCCGAAGCTCACCCCCGTCCCCGTCCCCTTCCCGCCTCCCGTTTTTTTTTTTGCTTTTTTTGTCAGGGTTTTTAGTGTCCGTGGACACCTACATGAATCTTCTCCTCACGTCCACGGAAGAATACGTTGACGGTGAATTCGCGGGAAATTTGGGGGACGTGCTTATCCGGTGCAATAACGTCTTGTACCTTAGGGGCGCGGAAGGGGATGAGGATACCGCAAAAGCGGAAGGCGGGGGAGAGAATGGGATGGACGAAGAGGAGGACGAAGGATAGCCGGACGGGGGGGACGGGGGACGGGGGGGGTAGATTGTAGGGTGTTTCAGATTTACGTACCCTATTGGCTGCTCGTTGACCCAAAAGGGTTTTTCGCTGTGGTTGATACCACGAGAGTGGTTCCCAATGTAGAGAATTGGAGAAGGGGAAGGGGGGGGGGGGGGGGGGGGGGTTAGCTAGAGGGGCGGGTAAGTGGGTTAAGCTGAGGCGGGGTGGGGGGGGTGGCCAAAAGAGGGTATGAAGGACTTGTTCGTGCCACAGATGCCTGTCTTTGCAACGCGAACGTGGTTGACCGGATCGGCGTTGTGCAGATTTTACGGATATAGCTTACGCGTCGCTGGTGGTCGCCTGGCCTACCTCCGTCGTTTTTTCTTGTGACGTCGATGATAACAATCTTCTTTTACCTCCCAGACTCGTTGGTCTTAATGCGTGAACCGCTCGTTTGTAATCTGCGCTTAATTCACTAAACGTGCAAAACATTGCTAGGGTTGCGCGGTAGGAAACCACACTTTTTTTGTTGACAGCAGGAGGGTTTGCTTGGAGCCTGCCGTAATGATGTTTATCCTTGTTCTGGAGTGGACCTGGTGTCGAAAATTCGGGTGAGCGATCTGAAACGATTTGATCGTCTGAGATGATCCAAGGTGTGTGTGTGCATGCTCAGTGTGAAACTTGATGGCAAAGCCTCGCTCTGTGGGCCGCGCGACAGCCTGTCTGATCCTACATATTGTGCAGGTATACAGCCGTACAGCCACCGCTCACCGCGACCCGCATGCTAACGTTTTACCATCATCGTCGCGCTACGAGTACTCGCAAGGAACCTTCTTTTTTCATCCCATCTGTTATCTTTAGGCTTCCTCCCTTTTGGAGCTCAGACCTAGGGTCACGTAGCAGCCCCCCCCTCACCCCCTCACCCCCTCCCCCCTCTACGGTGCATGCCTTCGTGTTTATATCGCGAAAACGGTTCAGCATGTTCTTCCGTTGTCGACCCATGCCAACTTTGTATTTGCACACGCGCGCAACTCGTGGGCCCTGTCTGCATGACTTCATTTTTGAGCACAAGAAAAACTCGCTCGGGGGGCTCGACCTTTGAGGTTTACCGATATAGGCCACCGAAGACGCAGGTCTTTTGAGGTATCCCGAAATATACCACTTGAGATGCGGGTCTCAGGATGCTGAATACTGACGGCTGGACCTATTTGGTGTGTACAGTTTCAACTTCCCCCAATGGCGCCAACAAGCCGCCTTCATGTTTCGCGCAGCTGTTGGGGTCTCGGCAAACAACATCGCCACTTCCCGGCGATTTGTCATTGTCTTTGCCATCCGACGTTTGTTATTGCAGCATGAGCTTTTCAACACCGATCACTCACAAAAAGCATTTTCCCATCAAGAAAACCAAGAGAAACCAAAAAAGGAAGGAAATCCGCGCGGCACGAAGTGTAATTACCACCGTTCTGTGCCTACTTACTGACGTTAGCATCGATCTAATCCACCTGCTGCCCTTGCTGTACCCTTCCTTCTCGTTACAACGTGCCCGTGTCTGCGTTCTATCCTCAAACCCTAAGCCGCGTCCAGTCTCCACCCCCACGCCATCGGTTTGGGTTTGGTATTTCTTCCCCCCCCTCCTCCCTCCTCCTCCTTGCTCCCTGGCGACCGCTTTGGGCCGTTATTGCTTTGGTTGTCTTGTACTGTACGTAGCTCTCCGACCGCTCGGCGTATCTGCGATAGAGAGGCTGCGAGTTAGCCACGAGCCTTCGCAAGCCGGGGACGAAACAGGGAAGATGGGTGAACACAAGAAATGCTGTTTCTCCGGCTGCACGCGGGTGCCGCCGTGCCGTGTTTTCCCTTCTCGTGACCTCACCAAAGAAACAATGCTCATGGCCAAGCAAAGTATTTTCTCAACGCTTCCGGCATCGTATATCCTGTCTGGCGGGACCCTTTTTAAAGGCCAGTACTTGATGACATGCCGCGCGGGCCTTACATCTATTCCTCACAAGCCTTAGTTACGTTCCCGCGTCCAGAGCAGGGGTCAGTTTTTTGCATAGAAACGGCTAACACAACGTTTGGATTGGCGTCGTCTCCCCTCCGAATCGAAGTAAATGCTATTCAGTACTACAGCCTCGTCTCATAAGAAACCGATATTTTATTGGTTTAGGCTCGATTTCTTAGACGCATGCCACAGTAGCCCTGGGAGATGTGCAGTAGATACGCCGTAGGTTGATCCCTGAACCGGGTGGTGTAGGGTCTGAAGAAAAATCCGATGAAACGCGGCCGGTGGTCGTACTAGGGTGTGCTGCAGCGCTCCGATCGCGAGCCAGCTCCGAGAAAGGCGCCGAGGACGCTGGCGCTCCTCCTGGATCAGCTTTCAGGCCGTCCTCCTATTTCTTCTGCGGCTCCTCATACGAGTTTTTCCCCGCCTCGCCCATCCACTCACAACTTCGAGAAAAACGATCGCGCCCCCTGATGAATAATAATGATAAGGATAAAACGATCGCGCCCCCCGATGTATTACAATGATATGATGAAACACAATCCAATGGCTTAGCGTACAAGCTACGCATACTACATGCATAGAGGTGCACTGAATATTCTCTGAGGAATTTCACGTGATGAGCAGCTCTATACCTCCACCATTTTTTTTTTTTGGGGGGGGGGAGGTTAAGAACCGAAAATGAAAACCGATTATGAACAGACTCATGCCCTTCTTCTGTTTGTAGGGTGTGCAAACAAGTAATATTGGGAAATCGTAATGAATGGCATTCGGAACTCGATTTGGGGTGAAGGAGCTCCATTATTCACAAAATAACTTTGGTCAAAAGGTGTTACCTCTATAAAATCGTGGCATCCATCTTAGGTAAAGAACGTCTCGAGCACACGCCATTCGAAACGAAATGTCCCCACACGGGTAGCTTCCTCGGTTGAGGAACCTCGTCAGACCAGAGGCAGAGAACGTTTCCGCAGTAAAAAAGTATATATGTATAGATATAATAAACTATCGCAGCACGCGCGTCCTTACTATTCGAGATAAAGAGGTGTGGGCTTTTACATTATATAATATTAACCTGCGAATTCAACGTTAACGTCTTTCCAACTTACTTGGAAACAAACCCGGTTTTGGGGATCATAATTTAGTTCGAGCCGCAAATGAGATTTAGTCTATAGATGCATCGAAAGGCTCGGCTAAATAAATCCGTAAAAAAAAAAGATGAAACTCAAACCGTACGGCAAGGTCAAACAAAGCTTTTAGTATAATATCGGAAGGGGTTTTGGGGCTCTAGAGAGTTAATTAACAGCTAGCTGCCGAAATTGTTATTTTTCCCAGGCACGTGCTACGACAGAGGTAGCACTTTTCGTCTGATTTTTTTTCTGAGTGACGGGGCCCTTAATCCGAAATCGTCGAAAAATTGGCCATTTTTTATGCGTGATTCTCTAGTTGTAGACCTCGGGGCCCCATGGGATTTTACATCCTGTGTAGCAGTTTAATTTTTTCTCCAGATATCAGTTTTTGGGGAGAGGGTCTCTTTAAAAGCGCTCCCAAATCGAGGAGTTCCCTCAGAAAAAAAGGCGGTGCGCCTCTGTCGTAGTGCACGCGAGCATTTTTCAGGCAAAGCTCCCTGTGGGATTATCTCTTGGAAGAGTGGACCGGTACTACAGTGTACCCGGTATCTTTTTACACCCCGCCATTGCTTTTGGAATAGAGCGGATGAAGGGGGGCGGTGGGATGGATGCACAGAGAGTAGAATATGTCTGTGCGCCTTTCCCCGCCTGGAAGATAAGATACTAGTTTTACCAAAGGAATGGCTGACACAGCATTCCGTGTGGCAGCGTCTTCCGCCCGAATCAAATCGTATGGTGTGCTGCAACTTTATTCACCCCGTCACCATCTTTGAATTTGAGTGGATGTAGGCAATGGTGGGTGGGGTGGCTGGATGGAATATCCACCTTTCCCCGCCCAGCGCAAGGATCATTTATCGAAAAAGTGGCTGACACAATATTCTGCGTGGCAACACTATACGAGAGTATACCGATATACCTATTAGTATCATAAATAAAGGTACAACGGCTGGCGACACATAGATACAGTAGTACTCAAACTGTATATACATCCCGTTTGATTCGAATTGAAAGCTATTACGTGTACCCGTACCCAGGTATGTACGGTTCTATCATACACCCCGCTATTGTCTTTGAACTGGAGAGGACAAGGGGAATAATAGTGGGGTGGATGGCAAAGAACATATTCTTCGTCCCCCGCCCCCCCCCAAAAGGCGTCATTTTTCGAGGATATGGCTAACAGCACCTAATACCTGCTTGTGGGTTGGTGGCCTTATCCCCCCTCTAAACCGGTTATATGCACATACACCAGTCAGTGCTTGTTTCTATACCCCGATCTTTTAACATGAGTTGGTGGGAAGCATGTTGGGGCGGGGGGGATGTGATGGATTCTTCACAGTCTTTGAACGGCGGTGGTTTGTCAAAACCGCTGCGCGTATTCGAGGAACATACATACATACACATACTATACTACACCAAACTGCGCGAGCAAGACTTTTAGTGTATAGCAGTAGCGGCATGAAACAAGGCTAAAAAACGGGCACCATCTGCCCCGGAACATACTCGTTCGAGGTACGACGTATTCCTTTTTATCAGCGTGTAAAAATTGGTATAGTCACACCCCAGTCAGTGGTAGTTAGCGTAGTTTTTCAAGATCAACTGCATTTTTTTTTGTTGCGCCTGTCTGTTTCCAGAGCATTATTTTCCCTCCCGCGATCAGGACGCAGCGTCGCCATCAACGAACCCCCCGTCCGCGTCGTCGAAAAGATGGACTGTAAGTTAGATGCAACCCCCCCCCGGGGCATACATCGGGGTCAAAAAGTGGTCGTTATATTCTTTTTGGGGGGGTCACAGCAATGAATGAATGATTTTCACCGCGTGTACAACTATCGACTCCGATGCAGAGAGGGCATGATGCCAACCGGGAGGGGATGAGTGGGACGAGGAGTCACTATATATACTACCCAGCTGATATCACCTCATTATATTTCTAACCATCCATGTCGTAGCTCCAATTCATTTCCGCCCCCCCCCCCCCCCCCCGCCGGCCTTTTTTAAAATATTTTTTCCTGTTCCCTCTTGTTCAAACGACCCACCTAAGATCGAAATCGGCCAGAGTAATAAACACTTCTACGCAATTGATATCACGTCATTATCTTTCTAGCCATCCATGACGTAGCTTGAATTCATCTCCCCCCCCCCCCCCCCCCGCCAACGCCCCCCCCCCCCCCAATACCCCCCCCCTTCCCCACCACCCGCACGATCGCCTAGACCTAGCACCACGCGTACAGCAAACCCCTTCATACATGCGACCTAAACCTGTTCAAAACCCTTCCCCCCCAAAAAAAAATACTCCCCCCCCCCCTTCCCCTCCCCACCCCCCCTTTTTTTCCCCTGCTCCCTCTTGCTCAAACGCTCCACCTAACATCGAAATCACCTCATTATCTTTCTAGAGCCATCCATGCCGCTGCTCCAATTCACCCCCCCCCCCCCCCCCAACGCCCCCTCCTTCCCCACCACCCGCACCATCGCCTAGACCTAGCACCACGCGTATAGCAAACCCCTACACCTATGCGACCTAAAGCTGTTAAAAACCCTCTTGCCCCCCCCCACCCCCAACCCACCCCCTCGAACACTCCGTCCTCTCCGTTGTACGACTTACAGGATATACATAATAAACTGGTGCATTCCTTCCTAAACCGTCAGATTTATCCCCTTCAAGGATTTGTAGTTTCCACGCACAGATTGAGTTGCCCCGCCCATCCCCCCCCCCCCCCCCCCCCCCGCTCCCTCTTGTTCAAACCCATACCCCAACGCCCTTAGAAACTCCGCCCGCCCCTCACCGATGTTACGACTTACAGGATACACTTGACAAACATATGCATTTCCTTCCACGGCTGTCAGATTTTGTCCCCCTCAAAAACGGGTTTTATAGTTTCCACGCACAGACTGACTAACATCACCCTGTTGACCCTGATAGCTACACTGTAGTTCCAAGGGGAGTCGCCGACCTATATCTTTAATGAGGACACACAACCCGTATAATACGCGCGATCGAGGTATCACACACACAGCTTGCATAGATGCGTTTCGACAAAATCTCCGATGTCACAGCTGGAGTGTGCTTTTATTTTTATAATATATAATAATGAGCACCAGACATGGACGCGACATCTACAGAACCACAACATCTTGGACGATAGTGGAAATAAAACAGGGCGTATAATCGTACACTTGATAATAATAATGTGAAAAGAAAGTACAGGCAGATATGTTAAAATTGCGGTAGACCACACTAAACCACACTACCAGTCTATTACGTAGGGTATTTCGTACATACCGTCTGCATGATCGCCTCCCAACCTATGCCAAACAAAGTATGACTAACGAAGTAACGTAATTGAGCGCGGGTACACCAAGCGTTCCTTTCAGAACACTGACGATTCGCACTTCTCCCTCTCGTGCTCAATGGTGTGGTGACATTTCATGACCACATCTAACATCAAATCTTCTAGAGCAATAAACAATAATACCAGGCAGATGATGCTAGAGGGATGCCTTCCTGCAACAACCGTCAGATTTATCCCCTTTAAGGATTTATAGTTTCCGCGCACATATTAAAGTGTCCCGCCCGAACCCCCCCCCCCCCGCCCCCCCCCCTCCTTTTTTTTTTCCCGCCCCCTCTTGTTTAAACGCCCCACCTAGCATCGAAAGCTGCCAGAGTAATAAACACCTCCACGCTCTTGATATCACCTCATTATCTTTCTAGAGCCATCCATGCCGCTGATGCAATTCCCCCCCCCCTCCCTCCCAACGCCCCCTCCTTCCCCACCACCCGCACCATCGCCTAGACCTAGCACCACGCGTATAGCAAACCCCTACATCTATGCGACCGAAAGATGTTTAACAAACCCTTTCGCCTCCCCCCCACCCACCCACCCCCTCGAACGCTCCGCCCTCTCCTCACTGGTTGTAGGACTTACAGGATAGGATCTATAGTTTCCACGCACAGATTGAGCTGCCCCACTCGTCCCGACCCCCCCACCGCTCCCTCTTGTTCAAACCCAGGCCCCCACGTCCTTAAAAACTCCGCCCTCCCCTCACCGGTTATACGACATACATACAGGATTAACTTGACAAATTGACGCTTTTCCTTCCACAGAGAGATGTCAGATTTTGTCCCCCTCAAAAACGGGTTTTATAGTTTCCGCGCACAGGCTGACTAAAATCACGCTGTTGACCCTGACAGCTACACTGTAGTTCCAAGGGAAGTCGCCAACCTATATCCTTACTGAGGGCACACAACCCGTAATACGCGCGATCGGAGCATATCACACACAGCTTGCAAATATGAGTTTCGACAAAACCTTCGATCTCACAGCTGGATGGAGTGTACTCATGTTTTTATAATGCTACATTGTCGGAGGGCAAAAACAATGATAATAATAATAATGATATCCCGTGATGATGTGATGACGGTGATATATGGTTGATTTTGTTGCTGGTTTATTTTCGTACCAGGTGGCCGTGTCGCGTCTCCTGTTTCTTGTTGCCATAATTTTGTTTTTTTTCCTTTGCCCGCTCTCATCAGGCATGATATACCAGGTATAAGTTATACGAGTATGTATGCGCGCAGGGGGTTTACGAATGCATGGGAGTCGTTCTACGGTAGTAGTCCCCCCCAACTTTTATTTAGCGATATCGCCTGTTCCAAAACCGGCTCCCGGTCGTATCTCCTGAATGAAATAAATGCGGTGTCCCTCGACACCACGACGTCATCGATCGATAGGCCTTTGCACACGAGAAAATTTATGGGTGTGTGTGTGTTCTTCACATTAAACCGTTTGGGTGAGGTACTTCGTTTTCAATTGCATCCTTCCTTGCGCCGAGCATCCATGAAACGCTCGTTAAAGGAATTCGCTGGTTTCGGGGGGGGGGTATCGAAGAATCTGTCACATACATACATACATGGCGAGAAGTTGGGGGTTTTATCCGCAAGTAGAGAGAGAGCACACAAAGCTTTTTTTGTTTGTGGTGTGCACCCCGCGCATTAAAGAGCTATACGAGCACGGTGTATACAGTAGTACCGGTATATAGTTGAGACATATCTGCTGTATATAATAGTAGTAGTATAGACTATATAGATAGTTAGTTGTTGTGATATTGTCTACAATTATTGGCGAGCATTGCACATCGTCGGCAGCCGTGGCTTTCAATACAGGTCGGTATATATACGGTATATATACCTGGTACCTCCAAGGACTTGTACCTGGAACGAATGTCCTGTGCGCGGTCAGATTTAGTTAACGGTTGGATGGATCGGTTGGATCGGTTGGATGGGTATGTATGGCGAGTGATAACGGGTGACAACACTGAGTGGTCGGTTTTGTGGCCCGGTTTTCTGCAAACTCAAGCGAACCCGAAACATTTAGAGCCATCGATCAAAAGTGTGTACCACATGGTATATACGTATGTGTCGATTGCTTTTTCTAGCCTCGTTGGGATGCATACACGCATGCATGCAGCATGGTGCTGTGTGCAGTATAAAAGTATAACAATTATATATAATTATTTAGTCTATTTACGCGTGCTCGCTTTAAGTGCAATTATACCTGTACTCTACTTTTTTTCGACTGTGACTGCGAACTCATATATAACATATAATATACTTGATAATATATACTCCGGACTATATGTGTATATATATACAAAACAACAACTATAACTAACTGCTGTGTATAACAATGTCATGCACAATAATAATAAAGCAACAACGGTGCTGCTGCCTATCTATCTAGTCTATATACCGCACACAACAACAAGAAGTGAGCACCCTCCTCCAGGACATCATAGGCAGCAAGCGGCACAGCAAGCAGCGCCTTCCTTCTCCGCCTTTTCATATATTTTATGCATCAACCGCCGTTCTTCCCTGGTACCTGGTACGTATTATACGATCGACTCGAAATACGTCATGAGTCTAATAATATGTGAGAAGAGGGGGTGGACTTTCTTTTCGCGCGTTTTCTTCGCGACCACACTCCTTCTTACTTGGGTTCCCAACTCGCATCATGTATTGTACTTCTTCCACGGTGTGTCATCATCAGAGCAGGCGGTGCACCCTGTCTGTGTGGACTCCTGGGTTGCACCCACCAAATCGCCTGTGGTTGATAAAAATGTAAGTAAGTTCACATTTTCTTTGATATATTAAATATAGTCTATACACTACCAGCACTACTACTCTGTATAATAAATGAATGGTCTCTGTCCTCGTAACAAACTATGCAGAAGTATGAATATTATGTTCAACTGCTTTTTTTGTCTTTGTGCGAAACTTTTGTTTGTGGTGCATCCATACGCACGCGGTGGCAGGTTGCTGTACGAGGGGGGAGGGTTGTCGTTGTTGTTGTTGATGTTGTTATTGTTCTCACATTAACTCGCATAATCAAGTCCGTGCACTGCTGCTGTGGTCACAGGTCAGGGTACGTCTATCTGCGATACGATCGTTTAATAACTCTCAAAGTCAGAAGAAGTGCACCAGCCGTGTATCACATACCTGGTACATAATATACTCCCAAGGTGTACGATACCACACCTTACATACTACATATTCACAACCTTGCCTGTACAGTATGTACACTCACTCGTATTCATCCAGGGATCCTGTACGAGTCATACCTGGTAATCCAGTATCCTGGGAAATCTAGACATGAAAAATGTGTTTATTTCGGATTTTCTCACGTCTCCCTCCTCTCGCAGAAGATACACTCGAATATTTATCTCCAGCAAAGATACGAAATTCTCCCTCCGTTCGATGGCGTCGATTGCTGTCTCCCAAACAAAAAACTCCCAGCGCAAAGCATTTTATTACTCACACTCAGTACTCGAGGACCGCCACCTGTACGGGAGGTGCGTCCCAGGTTACAAAGTCAAACAACACCACGGGTGTACCTCAGCAACAGGAAGGGCAGCAGCATCATCGCCGCAGCGTGGTCATCCTCAGGTAGAGGGGATCCGGAGGCGTAGCGGTGGTGGGCTAAGCAGGAGGCCTTCTCCTCTCCCTTTCCACTCGCCGGGGAGGGGGGCTGGGCTCTGAACCATTGCTGTCGAATTGCACTCGGATTATCGCATCCCCTTTGTTTGCTGTTTGGTACGGACGCACATAAGAGATGGGAGCTGGGTCGAGCGCGCCGCAGTCTGCGAGGACGGAGTGCGGGGTGGAGGTGGCGGTGAAGGATCGATATCACGCCTACCTCCCGAAAAATATCGACCGGCACGTCGTGCTCACGGAGGGGAAGGTTAAGCTGGTGCACGATCACTGGAACTTTATCGCAGACGAGGTGAGGGTGGGTTTGGGTGCTTCATCTAGATACGGCTTATTTTTAGTACGAATATGGCCCCAACTATAATATCCGTTACAATCGTCTCACAGTTGGTAAAAGTCGTTTATATTTAGACCCGATCAGGTGTGATTATTTCCGCGCAGTATATAGATGATGGATGCATCATGGATGGTGGTACTGCTCTCGTCCGAGCGTCAACAAAAGCGACTGCTGGCCGATGATTGTGACAACCCCAGAGAGCTTTGATCAGGTATCAGGAGGAAGCCCAACAGAGCGGTAGCGTAGTCTAAAGACTATTTATTGTCTCCTGTTTACCGGTCTCAGTTCCGAGTCATCACGTGGTGACGCGCGACGTTACTTACCTCAGGTTCTTCGCATTATTCCTATTATTAAGTGCGATTTTTGAGATTCGTGGCGTTGTCTTTTATCGTACCGATTTCACAATGCGTACCACACGACCCGTATATTTTTGTCGAAGTTTTCAAGCACGAATAATTTCGTTCCGGCAATTGTTTTGAGCAGCATCGAACCTGGGTACCCTCTGCTGTTGTTGCCAGAACTCCTGCGTGCGTGCATACGCAGCAAGCAGCAGCCTCCTTCCGATTACCATGGTTCATATTCATATGATGGCGATGAGCCTAATGCATCATCAACGTCTCGTGTCGAGGAAAGGCATACGTACGCTATGGGATCATCGCAAAAGGCTGTACGAAGCAGGTCATGTTTGTTGCATATCGTGCCGACAGCAGAGAGGAAATTCCATCGGCATAAATAATTCAAGTGCACAAACAGATGGCAGTGTTGCCCAAAGTGTCAGGCATCAACATCGAGCATCTTTGCAAAAACAATTGCACACATAGGTAGACCACCTGTCACCAGTCAAGTCCGGTACTAATAGTTGGCAAGAGTTAATGTGAGACAACAACAACAGTAGTTGGTGTGGCAGATTGCCTCACCATGTTTATCCCATGCGAGACAGAGCGGAGATCTTATGTGCAGCACTGGGTCGACAGCAGACACGAACTGCGAACGCCAGCGAATGAAATGCTGAAGCAGATGATGATAACGGCGTTTTCTCCAGGACGACGGTCCCTCTGTACTTTTAAAGCGTCTCCCCACAAGCCTTACGCACATGCACATAGAAGAGTTACCTGGCCAGTGCCATGACGATGATGCCGATGGTGATAGAAGTAACTGATAGAGGTGGTGGCCATTGATAGGTAAACACGCGTTTTTGCTGCTGCTCGTACTGCTGGCTGATCTCGCATCCCATGGAATATTGAAATGCGAAACACGACAACGAGCAATGAAATAAAAAGCCCGATAAAATCCATCAAACTTCATTCGTCGTCCACACAACATACACAACTTTACAGCAGCAGCAGTGTCTGTACAACACGCCCACAAGCAGCAAGCAGCGGCAGTAGTAGCAGCAGCACTGGTAAGCCACTTGCGAGCAGAGGCGATGCTTCCCTCGGTCGGCAGTGTACAACAGGCCTGCTCTCGGATGAAGCCCTCGGTATTTCCTCCTAGCATCACCTGCCAGGAGGACCTCCCGGTACAACCTGACAGTATACCGTGGCCGCCAAAATCGGAAGCAGTGCGGCAAGTCTATTTTGCTTGGTTGGATCATATCCTACTTTTGGCTTCATTTTGGAATAGTAAATATATCTTGATAATAGTATTCTCGCGATTTCGAATTTGCATCTAATTTCCTTGTTTGTGCCCAATCGAAGATTTTGGTGAAGCTCATATTTGCAAGCTGTGTGTGATACTCCGATCATACATGGCAATCCCACTAAGATTTGCACGAGTACCGGCATCAGGACGATAAATGGCATTTTGAATGACTCGAACTTTGCCCGAAACATGATAAAACCATTTTTTGTGCTGAAATGAATGTAAACGAGAAATAAGACTATTTGGATAGAAACTTTCACACGACAGATGGATAAAAAAAACCGTTCTTGTTCTTGCACTTGAATTATTAATAGCGTCGACCACACAAATTGAGGATTACACTCACCTGGTGAACGAGGACAGCAGTAGTAGCGGCCACGTGTTTAGAGAGATTATTTAAGAGAAAGTACGGATTTCTGGGATTTAAGGGAGTCAAATTGGCTTGTCGCCTCCAAACTCGATATAAGAGAGAATTTGTCATATATATTTCTGTCCAACACACGGGTATCAAGGGTGCACCAGGTACTCTCGGTGGGGACATTTTGCTCACTACCAACAAACAGATTGAGCAGTGTTGTTGTAAGGCTTAGTTTGGGTAAGCTCGTATTGGTTACCCTTTTGCAAGTGGCCAAACGGACTAATACCCCGCTAACTCCTTGACAAATGGCGTCGTCGACAGACTATGTTATTTTTTCGGGTCGTGGGTTCGAGTCCCACATCTACCTTGAATATACTTTTTTTTCAGACTTCCTCCGTCGAACTTGAAAAATACAAAAATACTCACAATACTTTCCTGGTATACCCAAGAAATGAAACCGGTTGGGGGTTGTAACGAAGACCACTGATAGGGACGGCTCACGCTATACCTACAATGGGACTCGAAGGGTGCGCCAGCTAGCGTTGGGCTGCGAAAGCAACTGAGTTAAATCGACACACGACGCGTATGAAAATACGTGGAAGTGTGGTGAGCTACGTAGAGCTTTATTTTTCCCCATCCGCCGGAGGATAAAAAAAAAAAAAAAAAAAAAGTTGGATATTGACAGGTCCGCCCGTATATTATCCGGCCGACCTGCTATCTCGCGGTTTCAGGGGGGGAAAGTATTATACGGCCTAGTTTGGGTAAGCTAAGCTATAGACTAGTTGGTTAACCTTTTGCAAGTGGTCAAATGGACTAATACCCCACTAATGCCTTTACACAGCAGTGTGTCCACAAGGTGCTGACGCAAACTGACGTTAGAAAAATGAATGATATGTCTTCCACCAGCTATTATTGCGGCAATTAGGCAAGCGAGGGCGTTCAAACGCGTTTATTTTTTTCAAGAGAAGAGAGTGCGTTCTGCACTATTTATGCCATTTCGGTACACCGGCTTCCGAATTTATTATTTTTCTGTAAATCTCGGGCTGCCTTTTTCTTTTTGCTCACGGTGCTTCCTTGACGTTACCATACTTCAGGTACCTTATTATGCTATCGTGTACAATACCAGTGCAGTACCGGGTATACCCGCCACGTGCACTTGTGCCTTGTGCGCAGTTAGTTGTTGCTTACCCTTGCAGAAGTACCTGGTATTCCGCACGTTGTTCGCGTATGTATGACAACCGGTTATCTCATGGCAGGTACACACGTGCACACCAGGGCGTAAAATAGGCGTCCGGCACCACCACGAGCCGTAGACGAGGTGCGGTCCCCCGCAGGAACATTTCTGCTTCTTACCACTTGTTGCGAAGGTGTCCAGTACATGCTGTGCGATAGACGATATAATGGCTGTGATTCTCGTTGCTAAGTTGAACCTGGCACCTGGTCGACGCTTGGTTGCCTGGCTCCAGTTTGTGTGGGCAACACGACTTTTGAGTATAAAAATAATTAAAAGAAGGGTTTCTTTTTTTCGGGCAATTCTCGAGCCAAACAATTTTGAGGTTTTCTATTTTTTGTCGATCTGCGTGCTGGATGTACAGTTAGTAGCGGCTACCATTTTTCCTGGTACAATTTAAGAGAGTGTGGTTCGAAGCCGGTTTTTCTCTCTTAAATTCGGCTTTCTCTTATTTTTATACCGTTTTGTACCGATACAAGAGAGACTTTATCTTAAATCGTATCCTTTTCGAAAGGCCGTTCAAGATGAGCACAACGCTACAACTCTGCCGCATAGCAGCAGCGGTAGGCAACACCATTTATGTGAGGTCGCAGATGACAGACAGTAGGCAGCATGCGGAGAGCACAACGCAACAACCCTGCCGCACAGCAGCAGCGGTAGGCACACCATTGGTGTGCGACGCCACGCTATGTTGCGGCGAGTTGGTTGTGTCGGAACCTGTCATAATTCGTCACCCCTCGACCATACCACACGTTTCTTTCTGCTGTGCTGCCGCTCTGGGTGCGCGTGTCCATCGATGCGAAAACATAGGGACCTTTGAAATAGTCATAATTTAGATACCAATCCATCCTTAGACTAGACAATACATTTACGTCCACAGAAGCAGTTCTTTAACGAGTATTTTTTCTGTGATTTTTGCGAAGATCGCAGGTAGCAGACAGCAGACAACATGCGGAGAGCAAAACGCTACAGGTAGGACCATGTGCGCGCGTGCCGTATCCTCTCTTTGCAGCGGCGAGTTGCTTTTGTCATAGCATGTCACGTTCTATTGTCCTCTTGCTCCCTCGTTCTCAATACGTGCCGCATCCCACGTGCCCCTTCTCGCTTCCTGGCGGTCCCTAAGCTGGAGTTTGAAGTGTGACGCTCTTCTCCAAATTATACATACCATACGGCGGTGTAAAAGTTTTGTGTGTTGTTGTCAATTGTGTGCATTTTCTCAGATCCGTCGTGGGCACGTCTATATCGAGTACCCAAAAAGTGCTAAAAGTATTGCTATAGTCTAGTCTATTGAGCAAATACACCCAAGAAGAAGTACTACTGCTGTGCGGGTTAAATCCGAATTCATTGTTTTTCCCGGCAAGTTTTTTCGTGTGAACAAACAAAAATGGTCATTAAAACATTGCGTCCGGTAGTGACAATGATAATGTGTCATTGCGCCACTCCCCTAGGCACGTGCCGGAGGGGAACCTTGTATTATTTCAGATGGTTGCAGGTTTCGTGTAGCAGTAGTAGTAGCTGGTTACCTGGTAACTCGAAACGTAACTAACTGCTAAATAACCACCCACTCATCCCAGCACAGCGCGGCAACCAGCAGCCCGATTTGCTTTGCGTGGTCGATGCTCTGACATTTTTTCTTAATTTTTCCCTCTGTGAAGTTCCAAGAGTAGTAGTAGTAAAAAGCGCACAGGAAGCAGGAACAAAAAGAAATATATATGACGAATTGTTTTATTACAAGCTTCGTCTTCAGGATGTGGTTAGCCTCGAATCCCGGGGGTACCGCTAGTCGAAATAGGGGGGGGAAAAACAGGGTTTTCCACGGGTCACTTACTGCAGTTCGTGTCGGTTTCGGGTCGCCCTGACTCGACCCGACTCCTGTCATGACCCGTGATCATCCCTGGAAAAAAGCTATTGGAAACTGCGTAGTAAAGAAAAACCATTATTATATTATTGATAATGAATGGCCACCGCTCAAGTCACCCAGCAAGTGACACCGACCAACACGAACCAGATTATTGCTTATGGTAGTCTATCCCGGTACCCGGTACCAGGAATGTACCTGCTACGTACGGTAGTTTGGGACGCAAACTATTGGTAGCAACCCCTTCAGCAAGCAGCAGCCCGATTTGGTTCCCGTGGTCGATGCTCTCGTGGTAAATAAAACCCATGATCGTCAATTAGTTTCGACGTATTTTCCCGCTGAAGTCTCAAGACAGAAGTCCCAAGACGGAATTCCGAAGACAGAAGAGTTTAATACTAATGTTATAATAAAGCGGACAGGAAACAGGCACCCATCGAAAGGCGAAAATCCATACTCCGTATTATTAAGTGTTTCAAGTATTTTGGTGGGTCTGTAGAGTTTAATACTATTGTTATAATAAAGCGGACAGGAAACAGGCACCCATCGAAAGGCGAAAATCCATATTCTCAAGTATTACAAGTATTTTGGTGGGTCTGTCTTGGGTGTAGAATGTGGATGGTGGAAGAAGACGTGATAAGCGGCGACGACAATGTAGTATCGTAAGTACTGCATGGGTAGGTACTACATGGGCCCAGGGGCAAGAGCCTCAACCCTCAACCTTCAACGACACTTTCAACTTTCAACACTATAAGTATCCACTTTATTATAATTTGTCGAGGTCAATTGTTGATGTTGTTGTTGGTGGTGGTGGTGGTGGTGGTGGTGGTGTTGGTGTTGGTGTTGGTGTTGGTGTTGGTGTTGCTGCTGCTGCTGCTGCTTCTTGCTGTTGTTGGTTCTTTTCACGGCATGGCTTTCGCTCTCATCGTGCGTTCGTTCGTCTTCTGGTATAATAATCGAATTCTTACCTTCTGCTCAAAAGGTTCTGCTTGCTGCTTTTTCGTGCTTCGGTTTCTTCTGCCGCTACGATCGTATAACATCGCACATACATGCGAGTTGTGCATCGGTTTACTATGCAGCAGTTGTTGTTCTCAGTACAAGACACCCAGTCAGTACGAAACCGAAATTCTGGTCGGGCTGGTTTTCTTAGAATGCGCTCTAGACCAATTTCAGTAGACTATAACGGCTGCCACTTTTTTTCGACCTTATTTAGTTTCCTTGAGTTTCCTGGTAAATCTCCGCCTAGCTTTCCTTATGCTCTGTGTATTCCAGCTACTATACTACGATACCATGTATCATACTGTTTGTTTTGCTGATGCTGTAGACTAGTCTATTCATACGTAAATATACCGGCCGGTATATATTGTGTGAACGTGCATTTATGTTTAAAATATAGTAAGTACACTCCAGCTGTGAGATCGAAGATTTTGTCGAAATCCATATTTGTAAGCTGTGTGTGATACTCCGATCGCGCTTATTACTGTGTGTGTCCTCATAAAGGATATAGGTCGGCGACTCCCCTTGCAACTACAGCAGTGTAGCTATCAGGGTCGACAGGGTGATGTTAGGCAGTCTGTGCGCGGAAACTATAAAACCCGTTTCTGAGGGGGACAAAAACTGACAGCTGTGGAAGGAAATGCATCCGTTTATATCAAGTGAATCCTGTAAGCCGAATAACCGGTAAGGGGAGAGCGGAGTTTTGAAGGACGTGGGGGCCTGGTTTTGATCAAAAGGGAGCGGGGTTGGGGGGGGGGGGGGGGGGGAGGGGAAAGGGGGGGGGGACGGGCGGGGCAGCTCAATTTGTGCGTGGAAACTATAAATCCTTGAAGGGGATATATATCTAGTCTATATATATTACCGGTCGCCCCGGTGGCGTATCAGGTTGTCCTCGAGCCTGGTATAGGTCAGTTTCGTGAGTTCGAGCCCCGCCGAGTGCATACTCGTATACAGTCGTTGGGACTTTTTCTTGTGCACAAATTGACTTGCGGAAAGCGCGAGAGCATGAGTTAGCAACGCTCGATGAAAAATCGACGAGCAGTGGGACTGCTGGACCCTATGCGCGATAAAAATTGAAGGCAAGAACCGGGGGGGAGAAAGGACGACACCTGTGATCACGGCTTGTTGTCCAGAAGCTGGAAAGTAGAAGTAAGTGAGAGAAGAAAGAAAGTATATGTATGTTTGCATATATGCAACGTCCTCGTGAACTCGTCGTGGTGATATTTGCAGTGTGTGCGCGATGACGATGATCATGGCAGGTAGGGTCACTCGACTTTTGGTTCTCAATTATTAATGTCAATACCTGGTGCTCAGCGTCAACGCAATTCGTGCCTTGAGGAGAGCGTCATTTAGTCATTTTCAACAAAATAATGTGATCCAACCGAATCAAAAGGGGCAACAATTGGCAACATCACACATGGTTATAAAAAATACATCACCCCTCCTTCGAAACTTCATGTATTTCATCGTTTCATCTTCACAACTGGTTCGGCCACCCTTCCGTTGATCATTTTGTATGTTTTGTATGTGCTGGTTTCTGAAACCCACGCTTGCTTGCGGCTATTCTATTTAAAAATGGAAAAACCGTGCTCGGGCCATGATACCTCATGACTATTAATAGCATGGCAGAATGGCGGTAAGTAGAAGGTCACCCTTTCACACCGTCACAGCCGATTTCTATTCATATAGTAGCGGCCCGATATCATATACCTGGTACCATGTATCATGAATCCGCTGAGTTTTGATCAAAAATCATGTTTGGTCGATCTCACATCTGATTTTTTTTTTTCATTTTTTAAATATATTCGTATACTGTACGTATTTTTGAGCAATCCAGGAGTGACCTCACGACGACGCATACATGCAATGCATGTTTTGTGTTTCGTTGTTTGTTGTCCTACCAGATATCCCGTATTGATGTACGGAAGACGCAGGACGACAAGAGGGTAACTTGCCACTTACTTGTGCTGTTTGTATGAGGAAATGGTTGACGTACGTAACGCGTTGGGTTCTATTTATCCATATCCTTATTCCTAACGCTCATGTATATCTAACCCCGACTCAATCAAACCCAATCAATGTAGGGAATCAGTCCCCGTCGTGTCATACACAGCAGTATTGTGCATGAATTCGAAGAAGTGGTGAGCTGTACTGGGATAACACCCCCTCGGACGATTCGCCCAAGTTGGTTTTCTCTCCAACCGAGAGGGTACCTTGCCGCTTCTTGGAGAAAACGGTTGACATTCGCTTCGAATTTTACCTAGTGGTATCCCTACGACTATGCTTAACGGAATCAACCGATGTAGTGATTGTCCGATTTGCGTCGTACACAGCAGTGTGCCTCATCCATTATCTCGAACAAGGGACAGCAGCCCACTTCGTCTCAGTACACAGGATGCCTCAAGCATTTTTTCGAACGCGTTGTAAGCACTCCTGGGACAACACACATTCGGACGATTTTTAAAGCTGGTTTTCGAAGTTGTAAGCACATGTAGTAGCGGGATAACACCTTCGGACGATGTTTCCAAGCTCGTTTTCTCTTTTCTCGGGAACGGGAGGGTCAAGCGCCGAACGAAGCGTCTATGGAACGATCTCGACGACATCTATCTGTCCACAGCACCCATTTTCGCTGCGGTTGCCTCCCTTGTTTCTCAAAGAAAACTGCCTCGGATATTTATACCAGGGTGTTTGCGTTGTATCGCATGTTTCACGGAGGATCCACGCAATCCCCATGCGTACGGTCGGTAGGCTTCATGTATTCATAGATTTGCGCACCCGTGTACTGTGGGGGGAACACGGCGGCGACAAATATGCTATCTCATGCACGGTCTCACGCAGCACTTGTACACCCTGGCGCGCTTGCTTACTGTTTGGTCGGTGTTGTCGCATCCGAAACGAATAGAATCCCCCCTCCCCCCCCCCCTGCGTGAGCTAGACAACCAGGGTACCGTTTTTTTTTTCGTTTTTTTTTTTGGCGGTCACTGTGATGGTTATCGAGTTAGATCATATTGTGTGGGGTGGAGAACCCTAACTCCGCACAAGGGGAATGATCGCAACACGTAGTGTGAATATGGTAAGGCACCCACAAGGCAGTTACACAGTAATACCCATTGTTGTCTCTGAAGTGGACACAACAGAAAACAAAGGAACTCATTGGCGCTGTCGTCCATAAACTAGAAAATGGGCACAAGGTGCCGAAGTCCGTCTTACGAGCGGTTCTTGTAAGGATGCAGTTCACGCTTCATGCGACTCGCCGAACACCTCACGGCGCTTCGCGCTTGGTGCAAGCAGTGTCTGCCTGGTTGGTGAAAACCCTTCCGACGTGCTTCGTCCCGCATAGTAAGGATGCGAGGGTCTACGGTCATAGGACTACGGCCATGCACAAGCTGAATACAACCCCCTCCTCCCCTTTCTATTTAAAACGCGCTTGTACCTGGCGTCACACGTTGATATGTAGGCCGCACAGCAATAACAAAGAGTGCTGAATCACCTCCTCTTTCTGCCTCTGCCTTTGTTGCTTTCGCTCATCTCGTTTTTGTTGTCTTTGTCTTTGTTGTCTCTGTCTTTGCTGTCTGTCTTTGTTGTCTCTGTCTTTGTTGTCTCTGTCGTTGCTGTTTTAATGTACCTCCGTTTTGTCCGTGCCATGGTCGTCTTTCGGTTTATCGCGATCGTGCGGATTGCGATGGAACATATTTTATCAACAAAACGCATCCATGTAATATATGGCCATCAATGTCCAGCGCGATGCCGGAGTGCTTGACTCGAGGTCAGCGACTAGGCAGTCGCGCATCAGCGTCTTTTACGACGCCTTCTACGAGAAGCTGTTCGAGAAGGCGCCGGACACTCGATTGTTGTTCGACGGCAACATGGTCCGACAGAGCCGGGCGCTCGTAAAGGTAAGATTTCGCTCCATAAGTCACTAATATTAACTATATTGGCTGAATGTAATATGTTGGGTAACTATAATGTGAATATCGCGCGCACGCGTCTATAATCCACTAACCAGCTCGATCGTCGTTCATAGGTTGTTTAATGGTCAATAAACGCCGGAGCCGGGTTTACAATAACATTACCAGGTTTGAGCCTGGTATACGATCATATACCACGTTTCTTGGGTTTACGACGACTGTCGAGGACTGCAGTAGTAAGGGGCAGTATGGACCTAGGTAGGGACTAACAGTACCCACATAGCATATTTTTGCGATTGTGGCTTTGTTCCGTTAACTCCCGAAGCAGCCTATACGTAGGCTGAGGCTGGGAATATGTATTCCGGCATATCAGGCACGAGGCTTTTATCGTACTACTGGTGCGGCAGTGCTCGTGTACGTATTGTAAACGCTTTTGACGCCCCCTCGGCTACGGTAGCCGCGTGCCCAGGGCAGCCGGTTGAGTTGTTACGTGCGCCCGTCCTTGCTGAGAGTCGCATTGCAACAATATTACGGGGAAACGTAATGGTCGGGATTAAATATGGCTCATAATCATAGGGAACTCTGTTGGTTTTGGCGTATGTCGTGGCCTCTGATTATTATGGTCCTCCGTAGTAGTATTATCGCAGTACGTGTCATTATTAATAATGGTTGCATCAGTAGTAGCAGTAGTACTAGGGTTAGGGTCGGCGTCAGTCGTGTATTTTTGGTAGTGGTGGCAGGAGGGGGGAGGGGCGGAAGCGACATGGTGTGTCGGTGTCTGTGAGGCGGGGGCGGGGGCGGGGTCGTATTTTTACGACTGGACATTTTTTGGTTTCTCTACTGCGTACACTACTGACTAACTGTGCACCAGGCACTACTTACCAGGTACTGCCACTGTGTACTGCTACGCTACTACGGGTCAGTGCGAGGGGTAATATTTTTGTCATGTTCAAAATCGATGTCATCGCGTCTTTTTACGTGATTTTTTTACTCAGTTTGCCCTCAGCTTATTGCGGCTGTTTCAGGGACGTGGATAGGCCACCCTAGACCACCGTACGCTGCATAGAACACGCAACAACAGTTACATACCTGGTACCAGGTATGTAGCTTATGGCACTTGTTACACCGCAGACTACAAAGATCTTGCGCCAACAAGTTGTGTCATCAATATTCCAGTACGATGTGAACTATCAAGTACCTGGTGCTATATCAATACCAACGGCTCGTTCTCGAAGAATACTGTGCCGTTGGTGCGCGTGATTCTTGCCTCCTATCCCATGCGAGACGAGACAGGGCGCTCGTACAGCCAATACGCTTGCGTGCGGAAGTGATACGTATGGCACCGACTGCGGCACAAGTCAAAGGAGGCGTTGTTACCAGCGCTTTTCAAGGATCGGATCTCTTCTCGCGGGTCGAGTCGGGTCGGGTCTGCATGACTCAACCCGACCCGCGATATTTGAAATGTTCCTGACCCGACCCGACCCGACCCGACCCGACCCGACCCAACTCGTGAGATTTGGAACACCTCCTTACCCGACCGGACTCGACCCGCGAGTTGTTGAAAAATCTCCTGACCTGACCTACAGGCCGAATCTTGGCGCGTGAAAAGACCGTGTTATTACTACTGCTGGTGCTGCAAAACTGATGCCATACTATTTCCAAGCAGGTTGTCCCATAAAATCGTGGGCGCGGTATTTTCTAAAGGGGTTGATCTTCCTGAGTGCTCCCACCTCTGCGGACCGCCTCCGCGAGCTCCAAACCCCTTTCTTTTATCGCTGTTAAAGTTATTCCGGTCATATTCCAAGTAGTTTGTCGCCAAAACGAAGGCATATACAAGCTTCCCCTTCGGAATGCGGTTGGCTTGGAATGCGGGGGGTGCCGCGAGTTGGAAAGGGGGACAAAACTCTTGTAAAAGCCCAAGGAAAAACAATTAGCCACCGCCCGAGTAACCCGGCCAGTAACACCGACCAGCTCCTTTACAAGTTTATCGCTTAGACCTAAGCACTCTAGGTGCATTTTACTCCGCTGGAACAGTTGTCCCGTCTATCTTGAAGCGGGGTGTCCATCAAAACGCGGTTGGATGAAGTTCTATTATCATAAGTATGCTGGAGGCAGATGGGTTATGCACTCGTGTGCAGGGGTTTCTTATTGCGGGACATTCATGCTTATGCTGTTGGAGACACAACGTTTTGTTGGCTTTTTATTGCCCCCCTCCCCCCCCCCCCCCTCCCGCGATTCTTTATAAGCGTAAGATTTTGGTGTGGGTAATTAGCCATGTAGAGCCCGGTGCTTATCATGGCGCGGCGGCAGCAAGGACATATAAAGTTCGCCGTGGCGGCCGCGGCTCTTGGTGTCTACGGGTCCTTGACCGCGCATAACCGAGCACGCAAGTGTACATAATAAAAAACGAGATTCAGCACTTGACAAATACCGCCTTTGATGGCATGTACCTATGATGCTTCCAAGCTGTGAGTATTTTGAGCTTCGAAGTGATATTTGGTATCCGCTCATGTAGGCTCGGTTGCCCACATGTCAGCAACAGAAGGTTTGCGCGTTTTGTTATCTCACCCCATGATGTGGTTCAGAACACGCTAAAGTGGGGGGGAGGGGCGCGGATAGTAATTCAGGAACGCCGATCACGGGTGGGAATGGCCTCAAGCGCTCAGATAACGTGCATCGCGCAATATTTCATATGGCGCCGACACGGCGCTTTGTATCCTGGAAGAACTATAAACGGCTATAGACGACAATGGAACCACGACAAGTAGGAGATAGACTTCCTCCAACCGACCGTTGGTTCCTTCGTTCTTTGATTCACCCTTTCATGGGTTCATCGATTAATTCGGCCACAAATGAATGAACTGACGATATCGTTGATTAGGTATTTCATTTATTCATTCATGCTTTCGCTCACTGATTCATTCACTCATCCTTTCATTCATTCATTCATCCGTTCCTCCATCCATTGGCTCACCTCTTAATTCATTCGTTCATTCTTTCGTATTTATTCGTGCCGTCATGGATTAATTCATTATGTGATTCATGCCACAGGCAAGCGTTCATTAATTCCTTCATCCATGCATTAATTCCTTCATTAATTCGTCTCTACCTCGACCTGCCTATCCTTATATGCTCTTATTCTCCTCGCTCCCTGTCCCCTGTCCCCTGTCCCCTGTCCCCTCCAGATGGTGTCCTGGATGTGCAACCTGGAAGCCACGGGCGATCTGATTGGCCGGCTGGAAGCGCTGGCTGACCGACACGTCGACTACGGCTGCCGCCCGCTTCACTGTGAGTCGATCACGCCCGCGCGAGGCTCGAGGCACATTGTTTGCGAGAAACGCGGTTAGTGTTCTCGTCCCCTCCTCATACCTATGATAGCCACGAGCGGGCTAAGGTTCGTAGACTATTGTACGAACAGGTTACATTTTGTAGCTTTTTTTTCACAGCCGCTTAAACGTATACCTGATACCTAGCCCAAACCCTAACTCGAACCCTAACCCTACAATAAGGTTACATGCAGATTTTTTTGCACGGTCCCTTAAAACATACCGGATACCAGATACCTGGTACCAGATAGAGGCTCCTTTTGAGATGGGGGAGAAGTCGGAGATCTGCGCCGTCCAACCGAAAATGTCCGAAAGTCTTCTGTGTGTGGCTGTCCATTCTGCGGCGCGCACGGTTGACTGGCGACGGTTTACCAACGTCTATCAGCGCTAGGTTCCTATCGAGAGAGCCGCCCCACCTTGACGGATACCGCAATTATCCTCTCTAGTTCCAATTAGCGTGTCCCTGAGGCGGGGGTGCCGTTCTACACGCGGTAAGGGCAAGAACATGGGCACAGCCAGTCACGGTGGGTCTTCGCTGCTGCAGAGCCCACTGAGTCCGTCAGTTGGTGTTCTTGACGACGTCAGCTGATGGTTGGCTTCTTCGCGTACTTGTCGAAGCACATGCGGTACCAGTACGTTGGTACCAGGGTGCGTTGTTTGTTTACGAAGTACCTTTTTGTTCGACCCCCCAAGATGAAAATCCTTCCACACGGGGGGGGGAGGGGGGGCGCACACGGGCCACTCGATTTGGCTCTTGGTCGGGCGGGGCATCAGCCGACCTGGATGGAGGTAGGCACACGGGGTGAGCGCGGAAAGCCACACCCATAGAGTGCGGGCGGAGAGGGTGAAGAGGGCAGGGCAAGAGACAGGGCGAGCAGAATCGAAACGCCATTGCTGCAGCTGCTTCTACTGCTGCTGCTGCTGGGACTGAGGTGCTGGGTCACAACAATATTGCTGGGGCTGGGGGGGGCTGCTGGGTGTTGGGACGAAAGGAGCCCGGAGTAGTCTCGTTGGGCTGCGTCGGGGTAACCCCGACTGTTGGGCGGGAGGGGGGCGAGGAAAACGTTGCTCCTTCGTCCGGGAGGCTTTTTTTGAGGGATATGGGAGGAGGGGGGAGGGGGGGGGCGGCCTGCTTTGTTCCTTCATCGGTCCGGAAAAGCGCAAGGGAAATGGATCACCGTGTTTGCTGCTGCGTGCCAGAAAATGCTGCTGCGGCGTCGGGATGGCATCGCGCGTTCTGACGGCGCGCATGGGCCGTTTTGGTTACGTTTCGCCAGGACAACTCTTCAGAAACGCTCTCAACATGTTTCTTGTCGACATCCAAGCGGTTGACCCAAGCTGACGCAGAGAAGAGTCAGGGCTTTGCGGAACGGAAATTTTAAGCTTTATACTCGTACGCGTAGTGAGATGGAGCCGAGCGACGACGCGACGAGGGCGGGTCATAGTTGCTTGGAAACGTACAATCTGTTTTGGTTCGTCGTCACCCACCAGGAATCGTACTGGCTTGCTTCGCACATGATTGTCGATCCTGGTTTGCGATTATTTGGTACGGCGTGCCTTCGATAGCCCCGTGCTCCGGTGTGACTCTCCCGTGTTTTGTGCTTCGGGGCGAGCGTGTGCCTCGTCTCGATTCACGAAGGCCCGCCTCCGCGCGTCGTTTTTAGTATCAGGTGTTTATAGTTTTTTTGCTTCAATGTATTTTGTTTTTCGTCGTGGGTGCCGACCTTGCCGCTATTTTTTGTCCGATTTCGCTCGCCTCTTGCCGTATCATGGGTGGTTTTCAGATGAGGCGGGCGGCGACGCGCTTCAGCACGCGTTGAGGGCTACCACGCAGGACCAAGATGTCGCAGAAACAAAAGTCGTCATGGCGGTGAGAGGAAAAAATCGGACGATTGTTGCGCCAAACGCGCAGTAAGCATCAAGGTTGACCCCTTGAGCTACCGCAAAACATGCCTTACACTAAAACCCAAGTAGTTTGTCGCCAAAAACGTTGGCCCGTCTCTGCGGGGGTTGTTCATAGACCTTGACCCAGCCTCTTCGAAATATAGTGGGGATGAAGATGTAAGACCGTCCGTCGCTAATGCCAAGGCAGTGTTCTACGAAACTTTTTTAACTTCGAAGATATGCCAACCAGTTTATTTATTCCTGCACAGCTGTCTGCCTATGGGTTTCACTTTTTTGGTTTTCGCCTTTCTGACACTTTCAGCTTTGCAATTCACAATAAATGGATTCCTGGCGACGATGTTGGGCAACGTCTGCTTGAAAAACTCTCAAGTATATCTTGGATTTGAAGCGGCGAAATTACGTATGCTCCTTCGACGAAAATAACGACAGCGTCGTGAAATCTGAACGTGGCGATTTCGTTATGGGGCCCCCGACCCCTACCCTTAGCGTACAGAATTGCTCGCACTGCGGCCGGTGTTGCGTGGCGGGCGCTGACCAGGCTTCTGCTAACAATACATGTGGCGGCTGCTGTGTAGAAAACAGAAGCGAACACTCTCGGCTGCCCCCCAACGGGAAAGAAATATATTTCTGGCCAGATTTTGGAAAAAGAAACGGAAGGTCTTAAACACGTCGGCGGTGAGTTTGATAAATTTAGGGTCAATACTAGTCGGTACTCATGCAAGCTGCGTGATGCACCTGATTTGCTGACTTGCAATGGGGCGGTCAAATTATCACACGATACGCATGAACATGGTGAACTTAAGCTTTACTTTTTTCTGTCGAAATCATCCCGATTACCACTATACTATTGTTGTGGGCAGCACACGTAATGAAACCATCAGAGTACTCGTAGTAAAACCCAGAAGTACTAGGAACCTATCACGAAGCACTACATCAATCACAGCAGTAAGTAGTAGTAGTAAATCTATCCATCTTTTTGACGGAATGTCATAAGACAACGCGGGCAACCTCTCGCACCCTAGAGCATGGATCAACGTGAACTCTCGACGCTGTCACCTGCAATCGTGTGGCCGTTTCAGGAACGAAGGGCTTCACGTGTTTTCTCTGTCGGGATGGACGGTCAGTCGTGCTGGTTGCACAACGTACACTGAGGCTTTGTGAAAATCGACTAATTGCGCCGCTTGACCAAAAAATACCTTTTTTTCTCTTCTTCAATGTTTTTTTATTAATTTTCCCGATAGCGACGGTATGAAAATATCTTCAGCAAAATACTCTTGAAGAAAGTTTGGATGCATTTTTTGTTCAACTTCGTGTCGCCGTTGGCAACGATCTAATGGGGAGTTGGGGTGGACTACCGACCACTTTGTCGAAGCTCGGCCAAGTCGTGCACATTACTGGTGTTGCAGATGGAGGTTACGAGTTGTTCATTTGAGGGGCACATGGGCAAAGTGCGGGCGGCTGAGCCACGAGCTTTTTTTTTGGTGCTTGCCACCTAGGCGTGTCAAGGAGTTTTTTGGTTTTTTTTTCTTCATTCCATTTATTATCCTCGCGCTCTCTCGCCCTCCCTCCCAGTAGTAACTCAGATACGGGGTCACATGGCGGGCCCTCCTTCCCCCTCCCCTTCACGGCGCGTGCCTTCGTTTTTATCGCGAGAAGCATTCAGCTTTTTCTCCCCTCGTCGACTCGCGTCGAATTGTACCTACCCACGCTGCTAGACGCTCTGAGCAGTTGATCCTTTTTTTCGCATTTTTGCAAATAAAGTCAAAATCTCAACACGGTGGGAATCGAACTCAAGGACCAACGCTAGTAGTATTCGAGGGTAACCACTAGACCACCGGGGCGACCGGCTCAGCTATGCGTTATCAACTAAAGTATGCGTCTAGCATGTAACATTTTTTGTAATTATGGCACTGTTTAATTAATCCCAGGAATGTGCAACAGGATATTTCTGAACATTCTACGTAATGGTAAAGTTATACCTGGTAGCATACTTTCAACTATCAGATTGTGCGCGCTCTAGTCCGCATAGATACAGTGGTTATGCACGTGCTGCGGGACGTCGTCCGTCGATTGCCCCTATGCAATTTAATTCAGCCGCAGGCAGACCGATCACATTACTGTGCATTGTTTAAGTCATAGTCGAGCTTTAGAAACCCCATCCACTCGACGAAAACTGCAGCACGTGGTGTTGCCCCTCAACCGTGTAACCCACGCCCAAAATCGCTGTATAGTATACATGTTTCGTCACCTTGAGACGGAATCCGACACATGGCTTCATTACAAGGAAACGATTGGACGCCGAGGCACGCTACGAGGCGCACGTACCAAATAGTCCCGCGTGTCCTCCCCCCCATCGCACCCCCCTAAGCCCCCTTACCCTCCACACTGGTAGGTTTACCGGCGAGTTAGTAGTGGAACGGCCAGGTGACCCACGAGGTACAACGTAACGCCTTCCTGCTTGGCCCCATACCCTCCCCTCCCCTAACGCCTCCCTACCCCCCCCCCCCCCCCCTCCCCTTCCCCGCCACACCTCCGCCCAACCACAGGCATGGAAAGACCTCTACAGCTTCGTGATCTTGGTCGTAATCCCTCGAACAGTCCTTCGCCTGGAGGAATCAATTCGGAGCACCGGCCCTGTGAACAACATCCTGCGATCGACCCCCAACTCTGGCACGCGGCTAAAGACGCACCACAACGTGCCCCCTCACGGCGGCCACGGCTCCCGGGGAGACGGCCGCGGGATGCTGGGATCCCCGCCCAACACCATTGGAACGCCGCACACCGCGGTCGCAACTCCTCACGCCGCCGATGGGGAGTGGTTTGGCGCGGCGGTGGCCGCAGGCGCGGTGGGCGGCGTTAGGGCACCCCGCTCGGCTTCCGCGAGAATGCCTATCGTCCGATCGGGATCGGGGTCCTTCACCCGCAGCATAGGCGGGCGCCGGCGCAGCAGCGGGGCCCATAAGATCGGTGGCCTCGGCGGCAGTGATTTTGGCCGGAGACGTCCGGACTTGTACAGCGGCTATGGCGGCAGCAGCGCACGGAACGGCGTCTTGGGCGCGGTAGGAACGGGGAAGGCCGTGCGCGGAGGGGAGCGTGCGCATAGTTCGTCAGGCCCGGGACAATACGGCGTGGGGGGGGGGTTTACGCCGGGGGACTCGCCGTCTTCGGTGGCGTCTTCGATTGCGTCGAGTCTGCAGCCTAGCGTGGCGGGGAACACGGCGACCGGTTCTGACTCGGTCTGTGCGAGCCCGAACGGGTCGACTGTGAGCTCGAACACGAAGAATAAAGGGGAAGGGCGGGGGTTGAAGCTCATGAAGGGACTGGGGAAGCTGGCTGGCGGGCCGGGGGGTAGTGGCGGCAGCAACGGCGTTGGTGGCGCAACAGGTGTCACCGGCGGCGGCAGTGCACCGGGCGGTGTCGGTGGCGGGACAGGCGGCAGCGCCGTCGGTGGTGTTGGTGGCGGCGTCGGCGGTGTTGGCGGCGGCGGGGGTTCGATTGGCGGCGCGAGCAACAGCAGCCCCAGGGGATCGATCCGATCACGCGCTCGCGCCGCCTTCGGTCGCACCCGCCAGGACGGGGGGTTCGACGACCTTGGACGAGATACCGGCGGCGGGAAGGGACCCCAGGGGGCCGGAGCCGCTGCGCCTATCCCGGTGCGCATCGAACGACGGCACGGACGCAGCCACAGCGTTGGTAGAGATCCCGCGGGGGCGATGAGCTCCGCGACGGTAGCCTTCGCTGAACATCCCGGGAGAAATTCAGACGGAGCTAGCGGTAGAAGCCCCGCCCGCGACGGGAGCAATGTCGGCCAAGGCGGGCCGGGTAGGGGCCGCCCAAAGAGCGCTTCGAGCGGTGACGGCAGGCGCAAAAGGAGCCCCCCTGCAAGAAGCACTTCTGTTCCGCCGCAATTGCCAAGCCCCGCGCGGTCCACGATTTCCCTGCCCAGCGGCGGGACGTGGGAGCCGTCTTTGACACTTGGCGGGGTACGGACGGCGGTCGGGGCTTCGCGGATGCTCTCGGCCAGGACGTCCGTCGCTCCGACGTCGGAGAGCCCCTCGGCCGTGTTCCTCGCCCCGCCAGACTTTGAGTGGGGTGAAGGTGGTAAGAAGAACGAGCCCCCGCGGTCTCGTCGGATGTCGAGCGCGGGCAGAGAGAAGGCGATAGCTGCTGCTGCTGCCGCCGCTGCTGCTGCCGCCGCCGACGCCGCTGATGGTGGGGATGACGGTGGCGGTGGGGGCGATGACGGTGGTGAGGGCGGAGCCAACGACACCGCAAGCGCTGATGCCGGCGTTGACGCCGTGGAAACAAGAACGCTTTCGTCGCCGCCCCCTGACCCGCACGCAGCGGGGTCGGCACGGCTCTCCTCTGGACGCCGCCCACCGACGGGGGCCGGAGAAAGAGGAGACGCCAGCCCAGGCGCCGCCGCCCCTCTCCCTGCGCCCAGAAAGGCGTCGCCTGCAGACGGCCCTAGGCCGGCGGCCGGGAAGATGGCGGAGCCGCTGCAGCTGCCGGCGAGCTCGAGGGAGCGAATGGAAAGGGTTTCCATGAACCGCGGTAGGGTGGCGGTCGGCGGGGCGGGGGAGCGCCAGAAGGCTTCAGAGAACGGCAGCGGAAGCGAGGCGGGCGGTAACCGTGGCGGCGGCAGGAGCAGCACGGGCGGCGGCGGCGGAGCCGGTGGTGGTGGCGGCGGGGGGGGTGTGCGAGATTCGCGGAACCTTAAGCGAGGCAGCCCGCCTCGGGTGCCCGGAGAGACCGAGCTATTGGCGCCGAAGGAAAACGATTCGTCGCTCGCGAAGCGCCTGGAGCAATTCGATGTGCCCGTGACCCCGGTGATCGATGGTGTGCAGTTTGCCAGGACCAAGCTAGCGTCGCCGTCGGCAATGTCGGCTCGCACCGGCAGCAGGAGGACTGGGAAGCGTACGTCGACCGGATCAAGGTAAGGATTGCGGTGCTCGGCAAGGATAAGGTTGTGCTGTGACGTTTTGGCGGAGGTGGGGGGCGTTGGGTAGGCGGGGAAGGAGCAGACGGAGTCGACCTCTTTAGATATCCTAGGAACGTGTGTAGTGATGCTGGTATGCCAGGTAGTGCGTACCAGTAGGATACTGTATCTCTAGCTAGGAACTCGACCCAATGCATATTTATAACTGTTGTCAACCCAACCCAACCCAACTTACCCAACCAAACCTACCCAGCCCTGCTGGTAGGTGCTGCTATGTCGCTGTACCGGTGTTGCTATCTCGGTAGCCTCAAGGTTTTTTGAGTTACGATTTATCATTTTCGGGAGATCTCAGGGTGTCGCGCTACGCTTTAACTTTGGAGATTCGGTTATGCGAGGGTGGAAAAAATACCCCCTCTTTTTTTGGCGCCAATCGTAGATTTGAAAGTCGCTTTACGCGTAATAAATAATATGTGGTGTCGGTTAATGCTTTTGTATCTTTGAGAAGTATTATTGCTTTGTTTTACACTACTCTTTACGCATCGTGATCTTCCTTCCGTGGGTATGAGAGACTCTGAAGCCTTTCTCAGGGTTTTACACTACTCTTTGCGTCTAAACCGTGGGTATGAGAGACGCCGTCGTAGTATTGCATTACACGCAAGATAACACCACCGGATTTCCAAGCCGAATGTCTCGACAGCGGGGAGGGCGCACACGAGCAACGCGTCCATGTCAGATCATTTCAAGCAGTTGTTTCCGAGGACGCCACATTTTTCGCTGTGTGTATGCCCTTTGCTTTGTAGAAAAAAGACGGTTCGAGAAGTTCACCGTTTAGTCATGTTATCTTGCGAGATTCTACGGGTAGTTCGGTTCACGTTGCGCCATGTAAAAACTGCCCTGGCGCACCGGCCCGCCCTCCCGTAACCTTTCCACTACTGCAAATAAAAGTATCCCGCTGTAGCTCGTAAGTGTGTTGCCCTCGAAAACAACGGTGCGGTTCTGGATGGCTTATAGCTGGCGCGTAGGCTCACACGTACCTCTGTCTTGTTCCCTCCCCCTCCCCTGCCCCTCCCCTATTCGCTACACCTCCACCCCCTTTGTTGTGAGTCCAGACGAAGTCAAAGCGGTGGGCGGCCGGTGCGCGGTGCAACCGCCAAGACGGACTCCGATTCCGCCGAAGAAAAGAGGCGCAATAGCGACGGGCATCTGGGAGGCCGTAGCGGTTCCGACGACGACGCCGCGAGGCTTTCGCCGGTGCGGAAGTTGTCGCAGGAGGTGGCGGTGATGTGGGGTTTCCTGGAGGATAGTACGAGCGCGACTAGAGTCGGGTGGCATACGCGGGCCGGCAGCTCCAGCGGTGGGGAGTTTGACCAGATTGGGGCGAACGCTTTGGCGTTCAGGCAGGCCCGCGAGCAGGAGATGCTGAGGCAGAAGGGGGAGCTGGAGGGTGGTGCTGGCGGGGAGCAGGAGGAAACGCGGATGTTGCCGACGCTACGGCAGAAGCAGCAGCAGAAGCTGCAGCAACAACATCAGCAGTATCAGAAGCAGCAGCAGGAGCAGCAGCAGAAACACCGGGAGCAGGAGCAGCAGCAGCAGAAACAGCAAAAGCTGGCGCAGAAGCTACAGCAGGAGCAGCAACAGAAGCACAGGCAGCAGCAGCAGCAGCAGCAACAGAAACACAACCAGCAGCAGAAGCATCGCAACCAGCAGCAGCAGCCGGCGGCGCAGGCGGTGGCGGGCAACAACGAGAAACACGAACTCCCTCTGTCGGCGGCGATGGCGAGGAGGAGTAAGCTGGTGGCCACTCAACGAGAAACGCCAACCCCGGAAAAACCCGCGACGGCAGAGCACGGGTCTTCTTCACGGCCGATGAAAGACGAGCGTTCTAGCCGAGAGACCCACAAGGGAACCGCGAGCTCGGAACCAACGGCAATATACTCCCCCGTGCCGCATGTGCACACCGCCCCTTCGGGGCCTCGCATGATTTCGTCGCGAACCGGAGGGCCCTCTTCGCCGCCCTTGTGCGCTTCCCCTTTCTTCTCGTCCGCGGTTACTGGCGCCGGATCGAAAGGGAAAGTCGATGGTGGCGGTGGCGGCCCTTGGTCAGGAAGCGGCGGGTTCGGGAAAACCGGTGGCGAGTTATCGCCGCCGCCACCGCTAGCGCCGCACGCGTGGGTCACGGCGTCCCGCGGCGTCGTGGACGACACGCCCCCGATGTGGAAGCCCCGCCGATCGATCATGGCCGGCAGCCACGCCTCGCCGAGGCACCGCCCCGGTGGCAAGGACTGGCCGCCGCCTCCCTACAACACCCCGCCTTCGTCGCCACCGTTCGGGGGGTTTCCGTCGTCCGCCACCGAGCCCGCAGCCGAGCGGCCCGCGCATAAGAATGGCCGAGGCAACACTCCTCCTGCGGCGAACGGGTTGCCTGCACCTAATAGCGGCCTTGCACACGACCGTCGTCGCAACGGTGGCCACGGCTCCGCCGACAGGAAAGCGGGCAGCAGCCCCGAAGTTAAGCCGAAAAGTGTCGGCAGCAGCAATGTCCGCCGCGGTCTCGGTATCGGTGAGGCGGAGGCGGCGGCAGTGGCGTCGGCGATGGCAGCGGCGGCGATCGAGGCGGCAGCGCAACCGCTCCCGGTACAAAATGCCCCGCGCTTGACGGTGGAGCCCCCCGCGGACTTGGTCGACACCCACCCAACGCGGCAGCGGCAGCAGAAGCCCATGACGACGGCCCAGCTCCAGCGCCAGCTTCAGCTGGTCAGAAAGTCTCACAAGACGCCGATGTCGCTTCCGCCGACCGACGATACCGGGGACAGCCCGGAGCCTGACCATGTCGGTGGGATGGTGCCAGCCTCCAACGCCAGCGACATGGGGCACGCCGGACCGACCCTTACCCGCGGCGGCGGCAGCGGCGACGGGGGTGGAAACGACGGTTCAGGTGGCAAGCGAGGCTCCGCGAAACAGACGGCATCGTCGTTAGCATCGGCGCAGCCGGGCGCGGCGCTGCCGGACGCGACGTCTCATCCATCGAGTCAGACCAAGGAAAGCAAAAAAGCTGCAAGTGATATTGATGTTAGTGATGGTGGTGGTAGTGTGCGTCAACCTGTTCAGCGTTTAGGCCAACCTTTGCAGCGCGTGTCCGGAGGTATGACCTCAGTTGGTCACACGCCGCGGAGGCTCCGCAGCATGCGAAGCCTCTGGAGCGGCTCCGACCTGGACGACGACAGCGAGGACGAGGACGAGGACTGGACGGACTCGGAGTTTTTGGCGAATGAATATGACTGCGTGTCCGACCCATCTCCCATCGTGGCTCCAACATATTCGGCGAAGGCCCCGATGAAAGACTCAAACGGTTGCAGACCGTCGCCGACTGCGAAAGAGGTGGCGGCGGCGGCGACGGCTGCAGCGGCGGCTGCATCAGCGGCGGCATCGTCGTTGTCGTTGGTGAAAGGTCGGGAGCGACCACAACTTGGCGAGGACGTTCCCCTTTCGGTCGCCGCCGGCCTTGCTGAAAGGTTGCCGGGGGCGCAGACATCTTCTGGAATTGGGAGGTCAGCAGCGGGGGCAGACGGAGGTGGTGGTGGTGGTGGTGGTGGCGGTGGCGCGGAAAAGAGGAGGGCGGTGGTTACTCGGACGGAGATTGTTCGCGTAAGCGCGGCAACGTTGGCGGCGGCGGTTGCAGCGACGACAGCGGCGCCCAGCCCCACCTCCACGCCTTTCCCCGCCCCAGCACAGCGACCGCAGGCGGCGAAAGAGACGGAGAGTGAGGGGGCTGAAGGGGTAGCCCCGTCATTGCCGCCTATGGCGGTTGGAGCCGCGGTTCGCAAGCTTGCACCAGAAGCTATCGTGGGAGGAGGCCGAAGTGCGCCGGGGGTGGGAAATTCTCAGGGCAGCAGCGCAGCAAGCGAAGCGGGGAGGGGTGGGAACCCCGCCGCCGCTGCTGCTGCTAGCTCTTCTTCGGCCGCGGCTGCCGCCGCCGTGATTGCGGCTGCTGCTGCCGCAGTCGCTGCTACTGTCGCTGCCACTGCGTCCACCTCGACTCCCAACCTCGTCCCAGCTGCCGGACCACCTTCGGAAGGATCACTGCCCGGAGCTAAACGCGTCAACGGGGTTCTCGTCGGCCCGTCAAAAAAATCGGTCGCCTGTCACGACAGCAAGGCTAGCTGTGGCAGCGGCGGCGGTGGCGGTGACACGGCCCCCGCGGCGGCACTGCAGTCGGCGGCACCTTTCTCGGCATCGTCGGGCGTCTTCGTCGCGCAGGCGGGCAGGTCTCGAGGGAGAGTCGCAGCGATGGCGGCGACCTTTACGGCGGGGGGGAAGGGAGCACAGGTTAACGAGGAAGATGACGAGGCGGCGGGTGGGCGACGACTTGCGCCTAAGGGCGCGGCGGATAACGGCGTCGTCATCGGCGTCGGCGGGGGGCGCGGGGGCGGGAGCGCCCCCGGCGGCGGTGTAAACTGCAGCACGAACAGAGAGGCGGTGAGGGCAAAGGCGTCCATCGAGGGCTTGAAGTTCGGGAATGTGCGACAGAAGGCGCGGGCGTGGGGAAAGGCTCTTAGGAGCTAGGGGAGGGGGGGGGCGGGCGGGGAGGGGCGGGGAGGGAATGGGGTGTGGCTGGGGCGGCTTTTGACCGCGATGTGTCCCGCCTTTGTGGCGGTGATACTCGTGGGAACGCTGCACGACGTTTGTTTTCTGTCCGTGTGAATGCGTGTTTTATGGTACATCGAGGGTGTGCTGCTGTGTGATTAGCCGCACTGCGAAGGGCCTCGCGGTGGGAAAGTGTTTTTGTGGAAAGTCATAGAGTGGTGGCATGGATTTTACGTGGGGTCGGCGCGTTTCAAGATGGCGTACCGGAGCGCGCGACTTTTATCGTTTTTGTTTGCCTGGACAGCGTGTATCCGGAGTGGCGGTCTCTGGAAGGCAGCCGCGCCCTCCGATCCTGGTTTGTCGTGGAGGCACGGGCGCCCGGCCACGCGAGGAGCTGCACCGGATTACCTAATTTTCTGTCATAACTTCACACACGCGTGCGAATTAACTTTGTGAGTTTTAGAGGCGCCTGATGCCTACGTTTTAACATTACATGCATTTTTGTGAAGCGGGGGCTGCTGCTCGGTCTAGTAGTGGGGGGTGGGTCTGTAGCTGCGGTCGACGCCGACGGAAAAAACACCAACTTCCGAGTTCGCGTTTCTTTTGTTTTGTGCAGAAAAAGTAAACCTAGTTAGCGCGGTTTTGTTTTGTACAGAAAAAAAACATACTTCCGAATTAGCGTTATTTTGTTTCGTGCGGGGCCAGAGGCGAAATGTCGCGATTGCGGTGTCCCTGGCGCGTACATCGCCAGAATCCACGGTGGTTTTATAGGCGGACCGAGAGGTCAGTTTGTCGGCAGGAAATATGATGAGTACACTATCCAGCGGTGGATTGTTTTTAAGCTTTAAAAAGTTTTGGTCGATGGGTACCAGGTAAATGCGAAGTCTACCGCGAGTCTCGAGCCGCCCCCACTCCGTGATTACTTGTTCTGTCTGAGTGAGATTTTTCGTCATTGTTGTATTTTTTCCATCCGTGGATAGTGTTGAGGGGGTCATTTTCCGGGCGTACCCATTCGCAATCGGCCCCGCACCCGCTGCGTGCGCCCCCTCCCGAGAACTGGGCTCATTTGCTGGTGCATAAACGCTTGATTTTCTCTGGTATAGAACGCCGAGGCGCTCACTCTTACCCTTTTTTAGCCTGTTCGATTGGAAGAAGTCTCCTAAGCTTTTTCGGCGGATATGAGATGTTGCTGTCGTTTTGTCCTGTTGGTTTTACCTGAGATTTCTGTCGAGGACCCCCGCCCCCCCGCCCCTCACGCAACGCCGCAGGGTTTCCCCCTTACGGAGTAATTGGTGACGTCTTGTCTCTATAGGCGCCGATCGAGAATATATTTTTGTGCGTGGTGGTTAACTTGCGCCCCCCCCTCCTCGGCATCAATCTGTCCGTGTTGTGATGTCGCGAGTTTCTGTCGCTAGTAAAAGTAAAGAGCGACTGGTAGTGCTGTTCACCCGGCTTTAGCTGGCAGTGGTAGCTCAGAGCGCTGCAGCGCATGGTTACCCCCCCCCCGCCCCCCCCCGCCAAACGCGACCAGCCCCTGACAGACGATCCGCTACATTGTTTATTTATTCATCCTGTGTACCATCTTGTGTACCGTACTACAGTAATGTCGCAGTGTGCGTCGCACGTAGCGTGATTTTTAGCGGAAGAAGAGGGGTAGAGGGGGGGGTAGTTGCCACGGCGCACGGGAGGCCGCGGGAGTGTTTTTGGTAGCTTCAGTACCTGACGACAGTGACAAGAGAAAAAATCGAAATACGCGTAGAAGGAGGGGCGCACAAGGCGGGAGGTAGGGGAGATTATGCCGACCGACCAATTGGGCGGGTGGGCTAGCGAGGGTTTTCTTTGGGGGCGTGTTTAGTTGCGGATGGATGGCGCGGCAATCTGTTGCCGGAAGAGGCCCGGGGCAACCGGGCCGCCTTGCTCTCTCGTAGAAGGAGGAGGCACTGCGTTCGTTTGGCGGCGCTTTGCCGCTGGCACCGCGGGGGGCGCCTTTCTCAAAGGTGCCTTTTTTCGCTCCGTTTTTGTACCTCGTGTGCCGCTACGTAAGGGCGGGGAGGGGGGGAAGGAGGGGGCTGTTACAGGGACGGTGGTGATGATGTTGCTGGTGGTGTTGCTGATGATGGTTCAGATGGTGTGGCTGATGGTGTGGCTGGTGGTGTTTTGGATGGTGTTGCTGATGGTGTTGCGGGTGTTGCTGCTGATGATGGTGTAGCGGACATTGTTTCTACGTTTGTTGTGCGTATTCGTGTCACAGCAGCAGTAGACTATATATATCTTCTATATATACGGGTACATAGTTTTCATGCGCGGTATTACGTCTTCTTGCTCTCGATCGTTTGCCTCGATGTTCTTTCTAATTATTTTTGGTTTTCTTGGCTTAGATCAGATGGGGTAGTGGTATCAGTAGTAATAGTTGTAGTACAGCAGTAGTAGTGGTAGTAGTAATAGTAGCAGTAGTAGTGAGATGCGGCGGCGTGCCGCTCGGGATGGTCTTGATTTCTTGTTGGGTCGGCTGCTGCTGCCGCCGGTGCTGCAACATGTCCTCCGTAGTTTTTAGTTTATTTTCTCACGCGTCGAGCACCCGTCAGTGGACCAGTGACGGCGGTTTAATTTGGGCACTTGGACTTTTAGTCCCGTTCATACCAGGCAAACTAAGCTATTTGTAGTGGCGGGCAACGTTTTCCTGCTGTTTGTGGAGCTACGGGTAACGTCTTGTTTCTTCTCCAGCTATTAGTAATAGTAGCTACTGGCGACTGCCATTTTTTATTGTGTGCGTGGGGAGAGCTACGACTAGCCATTGTTTTGGACGGAGACCGGGCTGGACAGTTTAAACTTGGCCTGTCCTTGTGTGCCCGGTTCTCTCTTCGTTTTTTGCTTGGGAAGGGAGGGCGGGGATTTGGGGTCCCCGGGGTTTCCAGTCGGTCATATGCCGGGGTGAGCCCGTTGCCACCTTCGTGGGTTTACTACTATACTGTATTAATTAACCGTGTATCTCGTGTTACTAGTCGGGTTATGGGCCGTTTCGGGTTGTGTACGTAGCTAGCAGGAGCAGTCAGTAGAGTGGCGAGAGAATTTGTTCAGGTTGGCGGGTTGAAGGGGGGATGTCCGCTACGACCGGTTTCCTACTCCTTGGATTATGGTTGCCCGGGCGGACTGCTGCTCTCAGCGGGGATGCGTTCTTCGCAATCTTGCGCGGCGAATGCTGGATAACAAAGCGTTCTTCGTGTTTTTTTTTTGTACAGCAAGCAGCGGTGAGAGTTAACAACAAAAAAGGGAGAGAGAGCGAGAGAGTGGGAGAGAAATAAATACACGGTTAAATATTGACTTTTCTGCAAGTAATCGAGTTTTTTTCTCTGTTTGACGTGCCGAACACGCTTCGAGTAGTAGTTTAGTGTTTTTCCCAACGGAGATGAATACTGTTCGTTATCTATCTAGTCTAATAGAGAAATACATTCATTCGGTGGCTATTCTATATTAATATTATTGCCTTGAAAGAGACCCCGGAGGTAGCACAGGCTTCTCAGCATTTTGAGAACCTCGCTCGGTTCTTCGTGTTCTCCTAGCCACCTCCGTGCGCCCTCTTCGATAGCGGGGTTCATGTCGAATCCTCAGCAAAACGTAGCGAAAATCCTAGTTTTTTTTTAGCAGTTAGCACCGCTTTATCATGAGGTGGTAGGTTAGTTGCCTCTTTCGTGGGATCTCGTCCTATTTAGACGTGGGAATTCAGACGTGGGACGAGCGCGCCACGCCATTGTTTCCTATACCTGACGTATCGGTTAAAAAAACTAGTAGTACGTCCTGCTTACACATACCGCCCCCAAAGCATACGGCAGGCAGTACAGCTACGGGCCGCAACGAAGGTCAGCAGCTAGCGATAGCTGCATTTTTTCGACGAAACTCGCAACTTCTTTCGGTTAATTGACGACGCGCGCAAAAAACCGCGGAGGGTGCTGCCGAGGGTTTTTCCCTGCGCCTGCGCTGCTGTAGTGTTTTCATTCGCTTCTTCCTGTGGGTTCGATGCGTCGTATTTGATCGTGTAATTGCCGCGATTCAAGCGGTGGTGCTTTTTTAATTGCTCCCATTTGTATCTTGCAGCAACCCACATCGTTCTTGCGTACGTTTTTAGTTACTGGAGTTGACAAACTCCTCGAACGACCGTCCATCCTAAATAGTCAAGCTGTGCACACATAGGGGAGCAGCGCACCAAAGCATATCGGTGGTACTGCAATTATTTTAAGCTCTTTCTTGCTCGCTTACCACTCCACTATAATCACAGCAAAAGGCAGATCAGCCGGGAATGCGTTTCGCGTGTTGCTCGACGAACACATACGTGCATCATGCATGCCGCCTGCGTCAGCGACATGAAGAAAGACGCGTTCTACATACATAGAGGTAGCAGTTAATGGGCAAAAATATTTTCGGAACGACTTGGCTCCTTTACTCAAAATCAACCCTCAAAACGACATTCTTATTGTGCTCTTGTTGTGCTTGTGGTGTTCTTTTTTCTTCGGTTTGCTCAAGATGTTTTTTTTGTATGTGAGGTATACTATTAATAGTATAAAAAAGATTCTCAAGTGAGGGGTAGTATTAGAAAAAAAAAACGGTGCAACTCCACCGCAGCATGTGTCGAAAGCGCTTATTGCCCCCCGGCGTCAGTCTTCTAGGTAACAGTACCTGCTGCGTGTCTTGCGAGGGGAACACTTGAGTTGTTGAAAAGCACCACAATATCGTTTTCATAATATCGTTTAACACCTCGAGGGTAGATCATGACCTATTATATTACTACTTAATATGTACCTGGCATCATGTCTTGCGAGGGGAACACTTGATTTGTTGAAAAGCACCACAATATAGTTTTAACACCTCGAGGGCAGATCATGACCTATTATATTACTACTTAAAATGTACCTGTCATCAGTGTGAAGTTATAGGTGGGGAGACACAGAGTGCCCCCTGCAGGTCTGTCAATTGAGCAGGTCCTCGGAGAGTACTCACTTTCGTTTCCTTCGTAGAGATGTAGCTTTATTCGTTTCCACCAGAGCCCCGGATAGCTTCTGAGATCGGAGGCACGTGCCTCCGATCTATTTCCTAACTTTCCCGAATATAAAACGCCAACCTTATGATACGAAACCCATCCAAATGATATCGAATTCGGATAATAACAGGCATTTCGAGGCCGTATCTTAACACTAGCCCATCCTGATGAGTCGCATATGCAGAAATGTGGGAGATTCGGGGAAACTCCGGTTCTACGAACTAGACCATGCGCCGAAGATGCGGCTCCTCAAAACCCACTCCCACACCTCTAACCGTATGGCTTTGGAGCCAGGAATACGCGAAGGAAAGCAGTTGAAAGAAACACAGACCCTACAACAAGGCAAAAGTCAGCCATAAAAAAACTGCCGCGTGCCCCCGGTGTGGCGGGGGGGGCAGAAAGGCTCTACCGCAAACCAACCACAGAAAAGGTATCATGGCGAATCGGACATACATTGCCGGCATCGCGTATACATTACAGGTATACACGTATGAGGACGAGCAGCAGGACTAATAGTGGCACACAGCAGCAGCCACCCGAACACGGCGGAACAACAACAACAGCTGCAGCCCAGCAAGAAGCAACATCATAGTAGCACCAGGAGTAGTGCTAGTACTGCACTTCGTAAACTATATACCTACTACATACACCAGTATTACAAGTGGGTTTAACTCGTGGTCCAGCGTGAAATGTAGGATCTCCGAATTTACGATTCTCGAATTGGACACCATGTTACAGAGTCGAGCTGACACCATGCTACAGACACAAGCCGCGTCTGCATCATTCCAGGTATGAGTGGCATCTACTGCCATATTGGCCTGGCCAAAGATGTATGTTCACGCTATCAAACCTCACTATTGTTTCCAGCGATGCGAATGCCACACATCTCGTGGCGCGCAAGGATCCAACCTCTTCCTAGATACGCCTAAGCTCGCCGAGGCAACTGCAAACACGGCGACTTGCGTTCCCATGGTCCACGCAGCCTAAGGTTCGCACGCCTGACCCATCTCTTGGCTCTACCTCCATCGAGTATTGCTTCTTGTGTAGGTTAACATCGAGGATAGAGGAGCTTTCTTCCCAACGGGATGGAGTGGGGCTTGGGTCCCCACGCCGCGTACTGCCTGCCTATACAGATGTCGATCGCTTTCAAAGAAGTGCCAATCGTTGCGGCATGAAAAAAAACGCGTAGTTCCGGAGTTTACTGAATAAGACGCGGAGTGGCCTCAAAAGTTGCCGTTGTGTACTGGCATGTATATTCAACAATGGTGGCTTCAAAACTTCTACACGTGAATCACCATTTTTTTAATCCGAAAGGGAAACTCAGAAAGTCAAACTCTTTGGAACTACCGCGCGGGAGTTTCAAAATATGGTCTCCTCGGGGCGTTGATCCGACTAGAAACACATGATGCACGGTACCCGAGGGTAACACGGAGCACCAAAGAGTGCAAAGGTGCAAACATACCCCAAATGGCGTCACCGAGGTTATATCCTCCACGAGGAGGATGTGTAATGCGCGCGGCAGACGCACAACGCAGCTTGCAAAGCTAAGTATGTACTAACCAATTCGATCAAAATCACAGCTCAAGTATTTTCAATCACGCCGCAAAAAGTGCAATCATACCCCAACTGGCGTCACCGAGGTCATGTCCTCCACGAGAAGGATGTGTAATGCAGGCGGCAGACGCACCGCGCAGCTTGCAAAGCTGAGAATGTACTACAGTAACAAATCCGATCAAAATCAAAGCTGGCGTATTTTCCATTACGCCGCAAAAACTATGAACGCATACGTAGCGAGAAGTGCCCAAGAGCCAAAACAAAACGGTACGTACTCGTAGCACGAGTGCGCTACGGGAAGGGTTTGCTGACTGCAAAGATGATTCCGCCCCCCCTGCGCGACCGATTCGCGACGGAGGCGTGTAGCTATCTTCTCGAGTTTGCTGCAGCGGTCGCGAGATACCTCTTGTCCCTGCCAGCTGTGTTTTGTCAGGGTGCAAGTAGCGGCAAGGGAAGATGGAGGAAGTGGGGAGGAAAAGGAGGGGCGGGGCGGTTATCTATTGTGGGTCGATGGCCCGACAACCTGGTCTTGTCCTCGTAGTGCAGAACATTTTACCATTACACAGGAGGAGCTTTAGATCAGGCAGAAACGACGATAATTCGAACAGCGTTCGTCGCAGAGAGATACAAATCAGTACGCGGGCGTGGGCGAGAGAGAGAGAGAGCAACACCCCCGAAGAAAATTGGACGTCTGGGCGCGGAATAGGGGTATCGCGTCCGTCCGGAAACTGCGTCCCCATACGATGCTCGTCGTCATGCGCTTGGGGTCGGACTTCATTCCCCAGGCGCAGCATTCTGACAGGATGTAACACAACGACGAAAACACAAACGCATGCGAGTGTTGGCAGAGCCTCTTGCCGGGGGAAACCGATATGCTAAAGGGACACCGGTGGTCTGAAACTCGTTGACTGACCGTTCCCCCCCAAAAAAACTACACTACATGGCTCGACGCGCCCAAAACGACCGCTAGGAGGTCGCATTTAGACATTTTGGCTGACCGCTCCTACACCACAGTAACAGCTTGGAAAGATGAGCATCGACCCAGATCGAACTTACAGCTGGCGTACCTGAAAAAAAAACAGTTAGCCCTATAACAGTGCAAAAGAATGTCCCGCACCAATTCCGAGCAATTTGTACCCAAAGTGTGGATGGAATTCCAAAGGGATTAAACTAAAGCGAAAAAAAAAACTCGGCACGCCCATAACGACTGCTACGTACGAGGAGATCGTGGTGTGATGCCTTGACGGGTGGCCCAACAACAAGAAAGTGGTACATGCTGAGGTCAGCGGAGACTTGACTTGCCCCAAACGACTGCTACGTAGGAGACCGCGGTTTGGCCCGTTGACTGACCACCCCTACTCGTACAATGAAACCAATACATCAATGCTGACAAAGGGGTCTTGACGCGCGTCTGAGAGACCGTGGTTTGAAACCTTAATTGCCCGCTCTGACTTGGCTCTGACATATAACTACCGTGTTAGTAAGGCCAACAGCGACCTTGACGTGGCCAAAAGGATTTCTACGTACGAGACCGCTGTTTAACCGTTTTCCTGACCGCCTGCTACACTTAAACTACAATACTAAGGACAGTGGAGTTTGGACTGCTCAAGATAACTTCCCCGGCCAACGATCGCTCAAACATTCGCTCGGCGCTAGGAGACCGTGGAATGACCCCTTGACGACCGCACCTACAAAAAAATAGTATGTTAAGGCCACTAGAAACCTTGACGCCCTACACGACCGCTACTTAGGAGACCGCGGTCTGACCGCACTCCTGGCCGCGTGCTATGCTAAGACTGCTAAAAACCGGGACCGTTGTTTGGACGCCTTCCTGAACGCCTGCTACCCTAAACCTGCTGTAGTAGGAACAGCGGAGTCTTGACGTGCCCAACACAACCGAACGCTGCTAGGAGACCGCGGTTTGACTCCCTGACTGACCGCACCTACAAAACACTGACCTGGCATGATAGTATATTAAGGCCAGAAGAGACCTTGACGCGCCCAAAACGACCGCTACGTAAGAGACCACGGTTTGACCGCTTTCCTGACCGCCTGCTATACTAAAACTACTACAGCAAGGTCAACATAGGCCTTGACGCGTCCAAAACGATTGCTACGTAGGAACCCGCGGTTTGACGGCTGCCCTTACACTAAACCATGTTAAATGTCCACCATGACCAGGTTCAGTGGTAATGGTGCCCGTTTAACAATTCTGCAATCCGGGGTCCGTCCAACTGTAAATCTGGACTTTGGATTTAGCCCCGGAGTGTGCTTTCGTTGAATGTGCACCCCGCAACCATTTAACCAAAGTCAGTGCTAACTACTATCCATGATAACGCCAACGGAGGCCTTGACGCGCCCATAATGACAATGTTCTCGTGATCAGGGCTTTTTCATGGTGACGGCCCGTTCCTCGGGCCAGTCCAGGAGTTTTTCATCAACTAGCGGGTCGATTCGGGTCGGGTCAGGAAGTGTTCAGGAAGTGTTCGAAACCTCATGGTATGGGTCGGGCTGAGTCGGGTCGGGTTGGGTTGTCTCGAGGCATCCTCACCCAACCCGACCCACGAGAAGTGATCCAATCCGCGACAAGACTTGCTATTAGCAGTGCACATATTTGCAAGATCACTACATAGACCAACCGCACTGCTCACATTTCACCGGCGTCCAGAGACACACCGAAATCGCCCCCCCGCCCGATCCACCGCCATCACTCTTGCTCCCACCGCCTCCTTCAAAGGAAAGCCAGTCTTCGGAGCTGCTGCTGTGGCCACCGTTATCGACCTCGAATATCACCACCTCCATGTTTGCACCCGATATTCCTATCAAATCGCTTACTCTGTACCAGGCATACAAGAGTAGCGCCGACAGAAAAGGCGTTGGGTTGATAGTGTGCATGCAGGGGGCATGGACATGGGGTTGTTGTTTTCATTGATTGCTTTGTTTACTGACTAGACTACTACGGGGAGGGGGGGGGGGGGGGGGGGAGGGAGGGAGGAAGGGAGGGAGGAAGGGAGGAAGGGATACGGCGGAGGGTACAACATCACGCTTAATGCATGTCCAGAGTCTTGTGTTGTGACCACTTTCGTGATTCGATGTAACCGTGTGCGTGTTTTAATGTACATTGAGACTGCTCGGTATGCGCTTCTCGGTTATTACATTCTTGGGGATAAACTGGGGTCGTCGACGACTTCAGCACCACCAACCGCGTTGTAGCCAGAGAACCCAAGATCTATCCCTGAACGATATCGAGAGGGGAGATTTTCCCGTGCGGCACAGAGGCTCCGCCGTGCCCCTTACCTCGCTTTGACGTTAGCCACAGTGCAGCCAGACTCGAGCCCTTCCACCTGCACGGGGTACAATTGCACGTTTTCGGCAGCAGAAGCAGGGCAGAGCGGTGGCTGGGCAATGTGTTTTTTCGTTCGCATTGCGAATCGAGGATGCACGTGTACGAGCGTCGAAGGACCAGGAGAACACCGGTACCTTGTTGCACTCCTCTTCGTGCGCGCGCCTGAATGATTTTAGCCAAACTTAGCTCCCCTTGCTTTTACACGCTGTTTACTCGGCCGGGCCAAAAACACAAGAGGGCGCCAGCGTTCACTTCAGAATTTCGATCGCAAAAAATGCGGGGCTTGTTTGTCTCACAATAAAAACAAATCCAATCCAAGAAACCCCATGCTGTAAGTAAATGTTTCCCGTATACTCGGAGTGCTTGCCAATGCCAGGTAAGGTCGGCTGTGCTCGATGGCGGAAACTACGAGAGTGAGCCTCGACGCCAGACTAAAATTTCTTATTTACATTTAAAGCGGGTGCCTTCTATGGCTATTGTCTACTGGATTTTTTTTATGTGCTCACCAGCAGGATGTCGTTCCACACCCACTCCCGGTCGTGAACCACACACTTCAACTCCCCTGGTAACGGGTTCAGAGCTTTCGCCTTGTTGATTCTGGGGGCGGCGGCAGAGGCAGCAGAGGCAGGGTCACGGGGAGAGGGATGTCGGGGGCCAGGGGTGGTGCGGAGGGGAAGTTGATAAGCCCCAGCCGCGGCAGGTGGTGGGGGGAATATGGACGCTAGCGTTATCCTGGGGATACAAAGTACGCACATACTTGTACATATAGACTAGTCTATACGTAGACCAACTTGATCAGGTCCCCTCCCGTGCGGATAATGTGAGCGAAACGCGAGGTGTCTCTGCTGTGCAACAACAATTAAAAGATACCGCCAGCTGCCAACGCAAAGTGATCACCGCCAACGTTTAACCGACTAGGTGTAAGGGTCTTCAGCGCCATTCACACGACTAGAAGCCCGACTACGACTACTTGTACATGCTACCGCGGTGTCAGACGGCATCACCAAATATGCAAAAAAAAAACATCTTTCGTACGATATAAGGAAACGTTTGTTGTTGTTGTTGCTTTTACATTAGCACAATCAAGACCGTGGTCACAGGACAGGCCCCAGTCCCAAAATCTTGGGGATCCGCCCGCGACCTTCGGGAATATCCCGCACGTTTTCTTCGTCGATCATTCTCCTTTAAACACGCAGTGGTAGGCTTTCGTCTAGTGTGCAACAACAGTAGTACCGCCGGATGGCTTGTTAGCGCTCACGTCTTCTTGTGTTTGTGGGTCATGCTGAACTCTCAGTGTTGGCGGAAGTTCTGGAGAGGGTGTCAGTAGGTTTTAGCCGTACATGGCCGACGACGCACGAGAGCTTTATGCACCCGACTACGACTTCGATCGTTGGGCGAGCACGTCGAGACGCGGGAGGTTGGTGATTTTACGAGTACAGCAAGACACAGGAGAGAGTGGTACACAGCAATGTGCACTGGTCAGCAGTACCCAACCGTACACCCGATCTTGTAAAATACACGCATAAACGAACAGCAAACGTGCAAACAAACAGCGAACAAACAGAGAAATCGACTATTTCGACGAAGAAAGACGTCGAAACCAGCGTCGAAACACGATTATTCGAGAATATAATGTGGCGGTTTCATTCTTTCAGAGAGAAACGGCAGCTATTCCACCGCGTTTTGTCCCTCCTCCTTCCCGCCCGCATCCATCCTCAGTCTAGTACAAACCTAAATCCGTCTAGAGTCTCGCTGGCAGGTTTAAACCATCACAAGTGCTTCCAGGCTTGAGTGCAGCATCTGGAGGCATGCCAAAGATCTATCTGCACTACGATGGAGAGCTTGGACCGGACCACACGTTGGTCTGGCAGCAGGGGAGTGACACGCCCTTCACTGAGCGCAGCCTGGGTGGCGCTTTAGCTGCTTTCGTGCGCAGCTACGAGAGCAAGCATGGGAAGGAAGCCTATGCGGGAGGTATGCTATGATGATGGGATGATTGCCGTTGTGCTGTGCTGTGCTGTTGTTGCTACTGATGACGGTGGCGGTGGTGACGGCGTTGATTATGGTGGTCTTGGAGCAGTACGAGCTCATTGCAATAAGGTTTTTTGCGTTTGGGTCAAAAGTGCACAAGGAGTCTAGACTTCGCACAGAACAGCAGTAGAGGTGCAGCCGCGAAGTAGCGTATGGTACAATGATACGTGGGCAGAAACACATCACGCACTGCTGTCAAGAAGGAGAAAGTTACCGGCCTACCAGTACCTTGTAGTTCTTTGAGTCGGTGCTCTGGCGCACAAGTTGCCGAGAGCCAGTGCCCCATACCCGGCTGTCTCACGAGGTTGAAGCGATCGTGAGCATGTCTCTTTCTCGCTTTTCTACTTCCAGGTAGTCGTACATTGGCCGTCTGGAGTCTGGACTGGTATACATGGTATGGTGGTACAGCAGCAGTGTACACAGAGCAAGATAGCTGTGGGATCCCTCCGAATAATGTTGGTGGCAGAATTCACTAGACTACTGCTGTAATTCCGAATCTGCACGAGTCGAACTGCTTTATTACCGAGGATCATAGCAATAAGGACCTACGACGAGAATACAAAAACCTAAATGTTCCCCATTTTTTCCTAACCGTACAGCAGTATTTGGTGTCGATTACTATTAATACGTTACACAGTAAATAGTAAACATTGATTGACCATCATCGTACTTGCTTGCTCGCGGGAAGATTCCTTGCGTACGGTTCGTAGCCGTTTGTGCTGTACCAGGTACGTTCGTTCGTTCGTTCGTTCGTTCATTCGTTCATTCGTTCGTTCGTTCATTCGTTCATTCGTTCGTTCGTTCGTTCTTTTGTTTTTTCCATCCCATCGCACTACTCTCGTGCTCCCTCCCTCCCAGTACTGTAGTAGTATAACTTAGATCCGGGGTCACGTAGCGGGCTCTTCTCCCCTTCTCCCATTACGGTATGTGCCTTCATGTTTATCGCGAGAATAAGTCAGCATTCTCTTCTCTCGTCGACTCGCGTCGAATTGTATGTATGATATCATATGCGCCCCTTACGGTATGTATCCTTGGTACGCAATCGTGCCACTCGTACATCACGCGCAAGACATCACACCCAGCCCCCTCAGTCGAATGTCCAACCTTAAGTTCTCGTCAACGGTGACATATATATATATATATGTATAGAGAGAGAGAGAGAGAGAGAGAGAGAGAGAGAGAGAGAGTGCAAGCGCCGAGCGATCCCGACGAGATCTTTCCAAAGATAACATTCATTTGTCGTCATTGCTGTGGCAGGGGTGGGTGCCCCGGTTATTTTTTATACATAGTCGGCTCTGAAATCTCGCGCCACGGGGTGTGTTTTCTTGCGTGTTGGCGTAGTCGCATCGTCTATGAATTCCACCGCATGGGGTATATTTTCTTGCATGTTTGCTTGCTACAGTTATCATACTTTGAAGTAGTTTCATTTCATACGGTAGTCGGTAGTCGGTACTCGGCTACTTATCGTCAGTCATCAGGCCCAATCTCAATGCTGGGATTGGCGTGGGGAGACCTTGTTTTCCTTGATTGTCCCGCGCTTGACCGTTCCTGTCGTTGACTGAAGTTCCGAACGCGTTACCCTGCCCCGTATGTGGCGGTAGCTGGCGATCAGTCGGTCGTCCAGTCGTCCTCACCATGTGGTGGATCCGTGCCAGGACTGCCAGCCTCGCCGAACAGAAACCCACGAAGAGGCTGCTCTATGTATGATTTACGAGATGATTCTGATTCGTGTCTTGATGTCGTGTTGGGAGTTTTGCCTCTGCTGCTGCTTCTGCTGCTGTGTGCGCTTTTTTTTGTTGTTGTATCGGAGGGCTTGACTGCTGTGCCGTGCCGTGCTGTGTGTGTTTTTAGTACGTCGGAGGGCTTGGCTTGCTCCCGTCGTTGCTGTGTTCGTCGTGGTTGCCGTGGTGTGCCGTCCCGTCCCGGCTCCGATCGCATGGCGACCGTGGAAATAACGTCCAGATGTCTGACAGGTCACCGATTCCCCCGCTGATGGTCTGGATATTTCAGGGAAGATCTGTATGGTATAGCTCACGTTACCGGGTGGGAGCCGCCCGGTCTGCATGCTCTAGCAAAGGCGGTTTCCAGGGTTGGATCTGTAATCTTCTTGTTTGCAGATCCTGCACAACGTCTCCTCACGGCAGATACAGGATCTGCTGTAGATGGTGATAGACGTACTGTAGATCGTGATCGTGATCTGTCCGAGGGGTGTGAACATTTAATATGATCAGCGCGGCATACACGGCAAAAAACAAAAAACGAGCACTGGTCAAGGGCGCACCGCCGACGCAATTCAACTTACTAGTGACACAATTCCAACCTACGTATGATATCAGAGGGCGCCAACAACGATTGTGATTTCGTGTTGTAAGCGTCCCTCACGGCAGTTTTTTTTCCCGAAAACTTGCCATCGTTCACACACCCTTGATGAAAACTGCCACCGCCGTAGTACATGGTCACCGCTGTCATGACAACTGGTACATACAAATGTGCCGGTATACAAGCGGTACCAATGTACCGTTTTTTTTTCTTCTTTTTTTCTTCACACATTACTTTCCGGCTTCTGCACAAGCCGAGGTCACATGTGTCGTCCCCTGGTTCTTGCCTTCTATTTTTATCGCGCATAGGGTTCAGCAATCCCACTGCTCGTCGATTCTTCATCGAGTGTGTAAGGCGTAGCAGCAGTAATGCCATAGTACAGAGTACAGAGTATCCGTTGTCCGCGGAAAAAATCGTACCGGTATATTTTTGTATTTTGATGGCTAGCGTGCACCAACCAGCTTGCATCGCCGTACAACGATGCGTTCGCCCCTTGGCGTATTCTAACGGCCCCGGGTGAGCGTGCGCTCATGTTATAGGGACCAGAATGTCTGGGCACTGGGCACTGCCGTTTAATGTGAACGTTGACGGTCCCAGCACCGATACGCATATTGTAAGTATCACAATAGATACTTGTAGTGTATCGATGCTCGTCGTTCGTCTTGCCGCATCATGTTGTATATTATAAAAATAAAAATACACTCCAGCTGTATATCATGGCAAATCATGTTGTGCATACCGCGCGAAGTATCACGCGCGCAGTTTGCAGAAATGAGTGTTGATCAAAAATCCCTTGTCTTCGATCTCATAGCTGAAGCGTATTTTATGTTCATTTGGTAAAGCATGTTTATACCACGCAAGATAGCACACCCCGGAGGACCAATTTCCGATCCGATATTATCGGCATCAAGAGGGAGGGCACAAGGCAACGAGAATGGTCAATTTGCGAAGATATATCTCGCGTGCGAGGATCTCTCCATGATATACAGACGGCGTCGCTCGGCGATCGCTCTCTCTCCTTGTGGGGAAAACGAGCTTCGAAAGTAGTCCGAGGCGAGAGGGGGTGTGTGTTGTGTGTTGTCTTGCATGTTATCTTGCAGCCTAACCTTAATGCCTTCACTGCTGGAAAGCCTTTTTGGGGAAAAAGTTACTTGAACTTAATATAGGGAGGGATTCTGGGCTCTAAAGGGGTTGAACCTAAAATATGTATTTACAAGTGCTCCGCACATCAAGCGACCCGAGCTGCCAGGGTAGGGTGCCGTTACGAACTGCAAACGCAAGGAGCTGTCCCGTGGACACACGTGTGCATCATAGCAGTGATACCTGCACTCGCGCACCACACATGCAACGGTAGACGCGCACGGCCATCCCCACCAACAAGGCTAACCCCAACCAACCTACCCTATCCCTGCCCTCGATACCCGACCCCGACCCCCGCCTTTCGGCAGGCAAGGGCATGGATCCCTCCCTACACTGCCTCGTCGCGGAAGACCCGTCTTTTCCGGGACGCACCGTCGTCCTCACCAACAACGCTTACCCCGCCAACGGCAACACCGACATCGACGTAAACATGGACCAGTTGGGCGAACCCCTTGACCCTGAGCTAGTGAGCAACGGCTGCGACCTCAGCGTGGAGCCGGTGGCATCTGAACTCTGCTCGTCGACGAGGAGGAGGTCGTGCGGGAGAGTGGTAATGTCGGAGTTTAAGGGTATTGGGAAGGCGGTGGGGGTGGTGGCGCCAGGGGTAGAATCGGCGGCGGCGGCAGCAGCGGCGGCAGCTAAGGTGGAAAAGGAGGCGGCGAAGGCCAAGGCGGCTGAGGAAAAGGCGGCTGTTGCTTCGGCTGCGAGAAAGGTGCGTGCAGTGAGGGGAGGAGGTTCGTGGGGAGGGGGGAGGGATAGTTTGGTGGGGGGGGGGGGATGGGGGGAGGGGGGGGGGCTTCTGCTGCTTGAAAAAAAGCCTGTTTGTATGCATTATACAAAGTAGTTGAGGGGCATGTGTGCTCAATTTTATGCATTGCCGTAGTCTTACGGGCATTGACCCTCGCATCCCTAAATTGCCGGGGCGGATTACGCCGGGTTTTCACCGACGAGGAGGGGGGGGGGGGCTCTGCTGCTTGGAGCAATACACCTGGTATTTATTTCTAGTGCCATATGCAACAGAGGGCCACGCAACCTACTGAACGCTACTGGTTCTTGCGAGATAGAGCGTTAACAAAACCGCAATTGTCGCTTTTACGTGGCTACCCTTGGCCCCCAAGAGGGTGAACATATCACCACGGCTTTTCACGGGTCATGGCCCGATCCGCGGGTCGGGCCAGGAGAGTATCACCGATCGGGTTGTGTCACCCTGACCCCACCCGAACCGCGAGAAGCGACCCGTCCTTGTCAAAAGCCCTGAAAAATACCTTCAAGACTTGAGGGAGAAAAGCTATTGAGACCACAATGAAGATTTTGAACGTCGGCCTTACCGAGTGGCCCAGGCTGCTGAGTAGACAGGTGCCTGGTATTTGAGATGGAGAGCCCCAAAAACTACGCGAAGGTCGTTGCTATGAAACACACGCACGCACGCACGCACGCACGCACGCACGCACGCACGCACGCACGCACGCACGCACGCACGCGCGCGCGCGCGCGGCCCTGATACTATCTAACTGTACGGCAAACCCCCTTTGCATTTGTAGTTTTCACGAGAGGACCACCGTTTTGTTTTGTTGAATTTTGTTTTTTGAGTTTTTTGTCGCCGTATTTTTGGGTCTCTTGTCTCCAAACGCTGTTGGGCCTTCTCAGTGGTGCGAAAATCAACCCTTTCCAATGCCAAGTTGTTTGTGACGTGTGCTGCGGGGTCGTTTATAGAGCTTCCATGCTGTGCGGTGGAGAGGGGTGGAGCGAATTCTAAGAATTTTCGGAGCTCCTAACATGCTACGATATGGGTATACCGTTTTCTTGGCTAATTTGTTTCTGAATGACGGCGATCCTTAACAAAAAATCGTCGGAAAAAAAATAAATAATGGGCCATTGTCGTTTGCATGATTCTCGTTGTGTACCTAGATAAGACCATGGGATTTTTCAATCAGTTTTAGCAGGGTTAATTTTCTCCAAATCAGTTTTTTCGGGAGGGGTCTTGAGCTCCCAAAATGAGGTCAACCTCAGAAAAGAAGAAAAAAGTGGGCAACCTCTACCGTGGCACGCGTCTTGTACTGCTACGGGTGTTCGTTCGAGCAAGCCGACCAAAACCTCTACGCCCTAGCCCTAGAACAAAAATTGAAGTCCGTGAAAGCATCCGACTGACCGGTCGTTCCTCACTCCTTGAAGAGCCCAACCGGACAGAAGGTATACCTTTTTTTGGGCAAAGAAAAGTAGAACCCTTTCCCCGGGATAAGGGGATGAATCAGAGGTGCCCTGTCTAAAGTATACCAGGTATGCTAGGTATACCATTATGGGGTCATCCCAAGGTAGGGGTTGCAGGTTTTCGGCCAAAAAATTGCCCCTGACCGATTGAGCTCCTCGTGTGAGGAACTACTTGTTGTACTTGTTTAGTCATTAGTCAAGTAATTTTACGAGTACGTACTTTTTATGACTAAGGGGTGAGACACTTGGTCGGGTTGTGCGAACGAAGAATGCCTTCGAAGTCATGTAGTATCGGGTGAGATGTTGAGCTCCTCGTGTGAGGAGCTCAGGGACTTTCTGACGATGCTGCGCCGTTACCGTGGGATGGCTCTCTTAAGTGAAAATATGTGAAAAGGTTTTTGGGGGAGCGAGTTTTTTTTTTGTTTTTGGGAAAGAAAAATCATGTGCTACCTAGTGAAGCAAATTCCATGGCATGGCCTTCGTAGGTATATTAATTATACAGGTATGTTGAGTACTCAACTAAACATGTTAGAATATACCAGGTACCAAAACAAAGCAACAAAAACGAAGTTTCCGACTGACCATTGCTGCGTTGATCGAAGCGCCCACGTCGCTTCATGAAACGTTTTTCTTTTTTTTTTTTTCTTCAGCGAAAAAAATGCTCGTACCTCTATCGTAGGGCACGCGTTGCAAAAGAAAAATAGCGATTCGGGTTGTATAGGGCTTATTATAGTTCGTAGCATTATACGATTGCGATATTTTTGAGCGTCTGTCTGCCAATATCATGAGCGGACAGCAGTGCGGGTAGTACCATGCTATGCTGCGCCCGTCCCGCACGAGTCTTTGCGTTGTTGTCGCTCGGACACCAATACTTATCACCGCTTAGCTAGGAGGTGGCGGATGCCGGAATCGTTTCGATTTTCGTCGTCAATTTTTCCCCTCTGCATGCCTCAAAGGAGAATTTATTGTGCGTAAAAGCCCGAGGAGAACCCTGGGTGTGCTTGCTGGATGCCGTGCGTCCAATGCCCCATAAATAGGCTAAGCTATAAGCTCGTTTTGGGCTGGCCGGTGTGGTGTTACTTGCTGGGTTTGTTGCGCGGTGGCTAGTTTTTGCAAGAGTTTTGTCTCCATTTTCAGCTTGCGCCAGACAGACCCCCCCCACCCCGGGGTTTCGAACCAGCCGTAATCCCGAAGGGGAAGCTTGTATAAAATGGCGATTCATTTTTTTGAATTATCGAGAAATTTTGGATCGGGCTTGGTGTGAACCAAAACCGAAGCACGCGCATTCCCTTCCTGACACCCGACACGGCGTTTCCTCGGATGGTTTTGATCGCCTTGCATGGTGTTTTCATTTGTGCTTCCAGCTCGTGGTCAAGGCAGAAAAAATGGCGGTCAAGAAGAACCTTCGCGGGGCGAGGGATACAGTCAAAGAGGTGGGTGGGTGGGTGGTGGTTGGGTGGGTGGGTGGTGGTTGGGTGGGTGGGTGGGTGGGTGGGTGTGGGTAAGTGGGTGGGTGGAGGGGTAGGTTGGTGGATGAGTAGGTAGGTAAGTGGGTGGGTGAGTAGGTAAGTGGGTGGGTGGGTGGTTGGGTGGGTGGTTGGGTGGGTGGTTGGGTGGGTGGGTAAGTGGGTGGGTGGGTGGGGGGGTAGGTGCGTCGTTAGGTGGGTGGGTGGGTGGGTGGGTGGGTAGGTGGGTGGATGGGTGGGTAGGTAGGTAAATAGGTGGGTAAGTGGTTGGGGGGTAGGTGGGTGGATTCGTTGGTCGGTAGGTGGGTCGGTAGTTGGGTGGGGGGTTTGGTGAGCGGGTGGGTTGGTGGATAGGTGGGTAGGTCATAGGAGGGGTGAGTAGGTAGATGGGAGGTGGGGTGGGTGAGTAGATGGGTGGGTAGGTGGGTGAGTAGGTGGGGGGGTGGGTGAGCGAGTGAGTGGTTGAGCGCGTCGGGAAGAAGTGTGAAGTACACCCACCACTTTGACGCAGCAGGCCGTATTGAGTGGTGGATACCCGACTCACCGCCTGATAACGGCCTATTGGTTTGAGTGTCTCTTCGTAGCGGTTGTTTGTCTGGATGTGTTTGCCGTTAAGTGGTTGAACGCGTCGGATAACCTATCACTTCATACGGCGTGTTGTTTTTGAGACCTGACCTCGCAGCAATTGTGGGCTCGGTTTCTTCGCTGGAGAGCGCCCAAAAGCGTCGGACGTGATCCACTTCGTCACCCCCGACGAGCTGAACCGGTCACTAGCTAGTAAATCCTAGTCACAACTGCGGAGATGGACTCAAAAAACAGTCCATATCAAGGAGGGGGGTTGTTGTTGTTGTTGTTGTTGTTGTTGTTGTTGTTGTTGTTGTTGTTGTTGTTGTTGTTGTTGTTGTTGTTGTTGTTGTTGTTGTTGTTGTTGTTGTTGTTGTTGTTGTTGTTGTTGTTGTTGTTGTTGTTGTTGTTGTTGTTGTTGTTGTTGTTGTTGTTGTTGTTGTTGTTGTGAATTCATCCCTTCTCTTTCTTGCTCTTAACCATCCACCCTCTTGTTCTATTGCTTGTTCTTGTTCTTGTTCGCTTTCCGCGTTGTTCCCCTCTTGTCTTTTGTCTTGTCCTTCTCTTACCCCACATTTTGTCGTTATTTTGTTGCCGCCGTTCTTCTTTTTATGCAGGCCCTCAAGCTGGATCCCAAAAATGGACGGGCGTTGCGCTGCCTGGCAGGCGTTTATGAAAAGGCAGGCTTGCTCGAAGAGGCGTTCGCGACGGCGAAGGTGGGTATTTTGTTTTGCCGCCCCCCCCCCCCCCCCCCCCGTTTCCATTTCCGTGTGGTGCTTGTTGTGCTTGATGTGCCTGTAGGTACGACTGCGGCGCACCTTGTAGCACGCGCGGTCGGAGCATCGCAAGCAGCTTGGGCACTTGCTATAAGGTGGTGGTAAAGGTGTGACGCATGCCGTTTTCATTTCTGTGGCTCCTTCGCCACTTGAAGAGCTTCCAACCTAACCTAACTTTCGCTGTATTTTTTTGTGGGTTGAGTATATAATGAAAAACAAAGAAGGGTACGGTAGGAAAACACATTTCCCCTCCCTCTTTTTTTTGCTGTTTTTTCGTTGATTAGGGTATAATTAAATAAAATGGTATATTTATGTATAGGAATACACAATGCCAACCTCCTAATGGCGTTTCGCTGGATTTTAATGGGATTGGTTGGCGTTTGGATTGTGCCGTTCGACGGTGTGACGGTTTCAATACTATTATTTCATGTATTCCTACTTTTTTTTTTAGTACATTTCCTCCGGCGGATGGGGGAAAAAAAAATCTCAAGCTCACCACACTTCTATGTATTTTCGCACACGTCGTGTGTCAATTTAATTCAATTGCGTTCGCAATCCAGCTGGTTTTCTGGCGTGTCCTTCAGTTCCCGCGATAGCGATATCATAGCGCGAGAGCTGTCCCTACCGGCAGTCCCCGTTACTACTCCGGCAGCGCAAGCTGCCGTTGTGTATGGATGCGTGAGTATGTCGACCCGACCCGACTCCTTGGGGTCAGGTGCGGTGCGGACAGCCACCCGGAACGGCATCATTCCGGGTAGTGTGGGACTTGCGCAAAATTACCCACTAACAACAAAAACCCCGATCACGAGAAAACAGCCTCACGCCGGACTTGGTCCAGTTATGGTCCACCCTACCCATTCCGGCGTTAGTCCTTTCCTACCCAACTCCTACCCAACTACCCAAGCAGAGGGGGTGCGTCGCAAGCACGCTACGCACTCAGTCTGATTGGGTTAGGGTCAGGGTTGGCGTCAGGGTTAGGTCTACTTTGTCTCCTTTACACTGTGCGTCAACCGTGATCTGTGTTGAAATATGTACTTCGAAGTGTATATATATGCCCTTTCGTGTCAAGAGGTTGTTCGGCAGTAGACCTTTACCACTTGTTTCGACGGCATGGTTGGTTGAGGCGATGCTAGATGATGACTCGATGCGAGTCGACGGGGGAAGGAAGGAAGGGCTGACGTCTTTTGCGAGCGATAAAAGGAAGGCACGTACCGTAGTGGGGGGGAGGGGGGGGGGAAGAGCCTGCCTCGTGTCCCTGCATCTTGGTTACGTGGAGGGAGAAAGAAAGAGAAAGAAAAACTGCGAAGGTCATAGATGGGGTGAGCAAAGACGAAAACAAGAAATGGTTCACGGACGCAGGCTGTGTGCGAGAAGAACGTATTTGCCCCATATGTTGGTTGATTGGGATGGCGTTACGGGGGCTAGGGATGATGGGGTTGTTATGCTCGTATGGTACACAGAATAGGTGCCCCCTTGTCGTATACCCTTCCGTGTTCAAGAGGCTGTTCAGCAGTAGACTTTACCACTTTTTTTTCGACGCCATGGTTGATTGATTCGAGAGTATTCATGGTTGACGGAAGCGGACTGTTCGCGAAAGGTAACAGGATTAGCCGTAAACAGTGGTTGATTGGGTTGGGGTTGGGGTAAAGGGGGTTGGAGATTGTGAGATTTGTTTTATTCTACGAGGGACCATAGTAAACAGCACCTACGAGCAACGCTAAAACCCAAGTGTATGTGTGTATTCCCCATTTTTTTCTAGCCACATTTGGTCCTGAGTATCACGTTTCTCCGCAAAAAATAGTCGTGTCGTACACAGAATTAAGTGCCCCCTTGCTCTTGCTCTTGCCCCTTGTCCTTGTCCTTGTTATGTTATGTTTCAGCAATGCTGCTCGGCGCCAGATAGTGGCCCAGCGGACTACCTTCTGGCTGGGCGTTGTCTCATGGAGCTTGGCCGGCATGCCGAAGCTAGGACCCCCCTGTCTCGTGCTCGGTAAGCCAGCAGGAACAGCAGCAGCACTGATAGGTTTGTTTTTTTAATTGCACCATCTGCTCCTATTTTTCCTAGCTTCTTCTGGACAATGCCGTGGTCACTGGACAATGCCGTGGTCACAGGCGTCGTCGTCCCTTCTGCACGCCCTCGGTCCTTGCCTCCCTTTTTTTCGCGCAGAAGGCTCAACATCCCCAATTTTAAGCCTTTAGCTGCTCGCTCGTCGATTTTCATCGGATTTTGTATCATGCCGTACATAATACAGATTAATTCCCAAGCAAGCGCTTCCTTCCTCTCTGCCCCCCTTCCTTCCCTTCCCCCCCTCCTCCTCTTCCTTTATATGGCACGAGTAGTATCATACCGGTACTGTTTTTTTATTCGGCGGGAGTTGGACTGATGGCAATGGAAAGCCGATAGTTTCGCCAAAAAGTTTCCATTTTTTGGGGGGTGGGTTATTTCCTGAAACATTCCGGATAACGTTGCCATGTTTTTTTTTTCTTTTTTTTCCCTGGCTCTTTTTTTAGTCATGCGGTCCAGCAGGTCAATTTGTCTCTATTTTTTTTGAAGCCTTGATTAACAATGTCCACCAAGAACGATTGACCTTTGATCTCGAGATAGAGACAACCCATGGTCACCCCTCTTCGTTCCGGACAAGGTCGTACTTCTGAAGTATGAGTGTAGGTGACAGCGCTGAAGAGTTCGTCTTGATCCATGCCTAAGCGCGCGAGAGGTTGCTTGTGTTGTCCTGTGGTATTTCGTCACATCCTCTCAAAATTCCATGCCTAAGCGCGCGAGAGGTTGCTTGTGTTGTCCTGTGGTTTTTCGTCACATCCTCTCAAAATTCTGTTTTTCGCCCGTTGGGAGACGATAGAGTTTTTGTCGCAGTTTTCTACACTCCAGCCGCCACATATGTTTATATCAGAAGCCTGATCGGCGCCCGCCATAAATCACGGGCCGCAGGGTGAGTGCTGTACACCAAGGGTGGGTCGGAGCCCCTAAGAGCTCGCCACGTTCAGAGTTCACGACGCTGTCGTTGATTTCGTCGAACGAAGTGTGTGGAGAACACGAAATTTCGCTGCGTCTAATCCAAGATCTGCTTGACAATTTCTCAAGCAGATGTAGCTGGTAGGCCAAGATAGCCACGAGAAATCATTTTTTTTCCGAAAATTGGAAAATCCTTCAAAAGAATTGTACCAAATTCGGCCCATAGACGACCGTCCAGGCAAGGTTTGGCTTGGATCTTCGGGAATTCCAAACTATTGGTCTTCCACTGTCACCGGTTTTAGCTTGTGGCCACTTCTATTTTCTTTTTTTCTCCCTTCCTCCCTCCTGCCCCCCCCTGACCCCTACATGCCTTTTTGTTCGATTTATTTTTTCGATATATTTTTTTGAATTATGTGTTGTTTTTGTTTTTGTTTTTTCGATCTCTGTTTGCTTCTTTTTTTTGTGTTCAATTTTATGCTTTCAACTTATGCTTTCAACTTTTTTCTTTTCTTTTGTTTTCTTTTTTCTCTCACTTTTTTTTTATTCCCTTGCCGTCTTTCGTTGTGCCAGGTATTTTCTCTCGTCAAGTTTTTTCTTTGTTATTCCATTTCTTTTTCTGTTGTTGTGTAATTTTTGTTTACTCTTTTTTCTTTGTTTTTGCTTTTGTTGTTTTACCCTTTCTTCCCCTTGATTTTTTTGGCGGGGTTTTGACGTCTTGGCGCGTCGTCGTGTTTCTCTTCTCGTGCATCCGACGCCGGCGGCAATGGCGGCGACGATGGCTGCGGTGACAACGACGGCGCTGAAACCGCACTGTACGGGAAACGCTTTGGCATTGTTCGGGGAACGGTACGCTACGATACCGCACTGTGCGGGGAACGGCACTGTACGACACCGCACTGCACTGTACGATACCGCACTGTGTGGGGAATGGCACTGTATGATACCGCACTGTATGGGGAACGGCACTGTACGATACCGCGCTGAATGGGTAACGATACTGTACAATACCATACTGTATGGGGAATGGCTCTGTACGGTACCGCACTGTACGGGGGAGAGCAGATCGTTGGCCCGCGGTCAAGATATCATTAACGACATCGACGCCTCCTTGGCCTTGTGTACTCTGGGAATGGGCGATGCACCGGGCGCGGGGGAGCTTTACATGGGCGTGCTGGGAAGGACCGGCGAGAAACATGTAGAGGTGAAGAGGCTGCTTGTTTGCCGCGTGTGCTTGTGTAATGCGCGTGTAGTGCGTGTAGTGCTTGTAGTGCGTGTAGTGCTTGTAGTGCGTGTAGTGCTTGTAGTGCGTGTAGTCCGTGTAGTGCGTGTACCGTGCGTGTGTGCTGCGCGTACTGTGCGTTTGTACTGCATGTGTATGGGCGCGGCGGGCCTTTACATCGGCGTGGTGGAGAGGACCGGCAAGAAGCATGTGGAGGTGCATTTTTTCTTCTGCTGGGTGTGTGCGCATATAGTGCGTGTAGTGTGCGTGCGTAATTTCTTGTGTAGTGCACGTGCGTATGCGCGGCGAACCTTCGCATGCTTGTGTTGGAGATGGCCGGCGAGAAGCATGTGCCCCTGGTAGAGGGGAAAGTCTTTTTATTGCTGTGCGTGCTTATTTAGTGCGTGTACGTACCACAGACGGTGCGTGTGTGTTATTGAGCGTGTTTTGTGCGTGTGTTGCGGCAAACCTTTACATGGCCGTGCTGAAAAAGGACCTGCGAGAAGCATGGTAGAGGTATGGGGGAGGGTTGTTTTGCTTTGTGTGCGTATGGAGTGCGTGTGCAGTGCGTGCGTATAGTGCATGTCTGTAGTGCATGTGCATATATAGTGCATGTGCATATATACTGCGTGTGTACATATACTGCGTGTGCATATATAGTGCGTGTGCATATATAGTGCGTGTGCATATATAGTGCGTGTGCATATATAGTGCGTGTGCATATACAGTGCGTGTGCATATATAGTGCGTGTGCATATATAGTGCGTGTGCATATATAGTGCATGTGCATATATAGTGCGTGTGCGTACATAGTGCGTGTGCGTATATAGTGCGTGTGCATATATAGTGCGTGTGCATATATCGTGCGTGTGCATATATCGTGCATGTGCATATATAGTGCGCGTGCATAGCAGGGGTGGTAGTAAGAACCCGGGTCTGAAAAAAAAGGGTGTTAAAAAAAACCCGTTTTCAGTTTTTAGCTTTTGATGTTACCCACTGGTGATAACCCGCTATATTACCTGCGGGGGGGGGTACTCAGTTTGTGCATGCCCGTAGTCGTATGACCATAGACCCTCGCATCCCTTCTATGCCGGGACGTTATGCTATAATACCTAGGGAGGATATTTACGGTACCCGGGGTTTCGATATTCCTATACTTCAATCCAGTCATTTTTTCCTTCGTAGGTATGAAGCTGGTACCGTTTTACTGCCGTTCAGCGGTACCCAATACATGTTGACACCCCGACTGACTTCTCATGTTACCCACCCCGCAGACTCATAACTGGTTATCACCGGTACCTAGGTTACTACCATCCTTCGCGTATGGTTCGTGTATAGTGCGTGTGTAGTGCGTGTATAGTGCGTGTATAGTGCGTGTGGTGCATGTGTAGTGCGTGTATAGTGCGTGTGTAGTGCGTGTATAGTGCGTGTGGTGCATGTGTAGTGCGTGTGGTGCATGTGTAGTGCGTGTGGTGCATGTGTAGTGCTTGCGTAGTGCTTGTGTAGTGCGTGTGTAGTGCATGTGTAGTGCATGTGAAGTGCGTGCGTAGTGCGTATGTAGTTCGTGTGTATTGAGTGCGTATGGTGCGTGTATAGGGCGTGTGGGGTGCCTACGTAGTGCGTGTGCAGTGCGTGTGCTTTGTGCGTGGATAGTGCTTTTGTAGTGCGTCCTTAGTGCGTGTGCAGTGCGTGCGTCCTTAGTGCGTGTGCAGTGCGTGCTTGTTTTGCATGTATACAGCTTGTGGGGTGCGTACTTAGTGCGTGTGTTTTGTGCGTGTATATTGCGTGTATTGTGCTTGGGTGATGCTTGCGTCGTGCGTAGTTTGTGTGCGCGTCCATAGACATAGGCATAGACGCTTGGGCTGTTGCGCAATTTGTGTGCGCGTTCGTCGTTTGTTTACCAGTTCCCAGTGTTCAATTTTGTTCTTTCCCTACGATTTTATCTTGACGTGCTCTTAGTCTGTCCACTCCCCTCTCCTTCGTGCCCCCCCCCCCCCCCCCCCCCGCCCCCTGCCCTTCTCTCCTTGCGCAAATTATCTGTCCCCTCAATTCCGCTTCTGCTCCCCCCCCGTGGGTCCTTGTTGGGTTTCCACTTTATTCCGCAGTCGTTGGTGGGTTACGGCCGGCTTGCCATGCTGGTGAACCAAGTGGACAAGGGGCTGCCGTCTTTACTCAAGGCCGTCATGATAGACCAGGCGAGCCGCGGCGGGCGGGCCAGGGTGGGGGGGGGGGGTGGGGGGGGGGTTGTTCTCATTTATTGCTTGCTTAGTTATTTGACCATTGACCACGCACCCCCTTTCGAAACGGAGCACCGTTCGAACTACTGGTCGAGACACCTCCAACGTTTGGGCGCTCAACGCGTTTCTTCCGTATCGACTGTACCATTCACTCGTTTGAGCTGGTAACAGACTAAGCTGTAACGTTCGCTGGGGCTGTCACCAGACCTAACTATGAAGTCGATTCAGCTATGAATATGAGTAGTCGGTGCTACTTGCCAAGTTACTTGCGCGGTGGTTGAACACGAGTTATGTACGACTATCAGTGCGCAGAACGATTGCGGACCGAGATCGCCGTTGACAAAAATGTAGGGGATTACCATATATCTTCAAAGGAATACAAACGCGCGGCCGGAGCATCACGTAGCTTGCAAAGATGAGGATCGACCCTTACATTGATCGAACTCACAGCGGACGTATTTGAAACATTAGAAAGAAAAAGATCGCTACGAAATTGTTACTTGCTTGACGTAGTTGTCACTAGTTTTACTTCTCCCTTTTCAACTTGCGATCCCCCCGGAATTTGAAGCGAACCACATCCACGAGGGGAACATTGTATCACATACGAGCTGCGCTGGCCAAGACGCCGTGAACTCACGTATTATCGCTGTGCCCCACCAAGTTTTTGGAGTTCGGACCTGAAATTTTGACACGTGATGTAGAGCGCACTCATCAATACACTACTCGGAAATGGCACGAAAATGACCCCCCCCCCCACGTCTTTTTCGTCCGTTGTATGATCATGGATTTCATTTGGCTGCCCCGGTCTCCTGCACTACTTGCATTTTGCGTGGAAGCTTGTGAAAGCTTCCGTACCGCTTTTATGGAAGCTTCCATGAAAGATATGGAAGCTATGGAAGCTTCCGCTTCCATGGAAGCGATGGAAGCGGTGGAAGCTTCCATGGAAGATATGGAAAATATGAAAGCTTCCACGGAAGTAACTTCCACGGGATCTTCCACGAAAGCTTCCACGAAAGCTTCCATCGAAGTAACTTCAACGAAAGCTTCCATGGAAGCTTTCATGGAAATAATGGAAGCTTTCGCGGAAGTTATGGAAGCTTTCACGGAAGTAACTTCCACGGAAGCTTTCATGGAAGCTTTCGCAGAAGTTATGGAAGCTTTCACGGAAGTAACTTCCACGGAAGCTTTCGCGGAAGCTTCCGTGGAAGCTTCCATGGAAGATATGGAAGATATGAAAGCTTCCACGGAAACAACTTCCAGGGGAGCTTCCACGAAAGGTTCCACGAAAGGTTCCACGAAATCTTCCATGGAAGTAACTTCCACGAAAGCTCCCATGGAAGCTTTCATGGAAGTAATGGAAGCTTTCGCGGAAGTTATGGAAGCTTTCACGGAAGTAACTTCCACGGAAGCTTTCATGGAAGCTTTCATGGAAGTAATGGAAGCTTTCATGGAAGTAATGGAAGCTTTCGCGGAAGTTATGGAGGCTTTCACGGAAGTAACGTCCACGGAAGCTTAAGCTTCCATGTAAGATATGGAAGGCATGAAAGATTCCACGGAAGCAACTTCCACGGGAGCTTCCACGGAAGCTTCCACGAAAGCTTCCATGGAAGTAACTTCCACGAGAGCTTCCATGGAAGCTTTCATGGAAGTAATGGAAGCTTTCGTGGAAGTAATGAAAGCTTCCATGGAAGTTAATTGCTTCCATGGAAGTAACTTCCATGGAAGCTTAGGGTTAGGGTTAGGGTTAGGGTTAAGGTTAGGTTGCTTCCGTGGAAGCTTCCGTGGAAGTTGTCCCCGTGGAAGTTGCTTCCGTGGAAGCTTCCGCGGAAGCTTTTATGGAAGCTTCCGTGGAAGTTACTTCCGCGGAAGCTTTCGTGAAAGCTTTCGTGGAAGTAGCTTCCGTGGAAGCTTTCATAGCTTCCGTTAAAGCTTTCAAGGAAGCTTCCGTGGAAGTTGCTCCCGTGGAAGCTTCCGTGGAAGCTTTCGTGGGAGCTTCCGTGGAAGTTGCTTCCGTGGAAGCTTTCATGGAAGCTTCCGTGGAAGTTGCTTCCGTGGAAGCTTCCGTGGAAGCTTTCATGGAAGCTTCCGTGAGAGCTTTCATGGAAGCTTCCGTGAAAGTTTTTATGGAAGCTTCCACGGCATGGAAGCGTGGAAGCTTCCATTGCTTCCATGAAAGCTTCCATAGAAGCGATGGAAGCTTTCACAAGCTTCCACCAAAAGTGCAGATAGTGCAGGTGGCCCGGCCGCCCGCCCGTATGTGGGCAAGATTATATATATATATATTCGCGATTTTCGAGTAGTATTTGTTTAAGCTTGCTCTAAATCACGTGTCAAAATTTCAGATCCGAACTCCAAAAATGAGCGGGGCACAGCGATATTTCCAATTTTCTCAATTTTTGTCGAAAACACTTGACATATATGGAATCGAGTTTTGCTAATATCTCTTGATGGGTGGCGAATTGGGCAATGAAACTTATGTCAATGTTCTTCTAGAGTCTTCAGCATAGTGTCCACCAAATTTCACCTTGATCGGATTTTTTTACTTCTATACTGTACGGATTTTTTTTTTTTTAGGTTGGAAAAGTTGGTGCTTCTGAGTTTTCACGGATATCTCGACGAGATCGAGTCGGAAAAAAGAAAGCCTTAAAATTTTTCATATCCTTTTTTTTGCATGTGCTTCCAATTTCCAAGTCCTAATTTTGGTGTCAGGGGTAGCGCTTCCAATTTTCAAGTCCTAATTCGTAAAAGCGGTGGCGGGAGAGCTTTTTGAATCATTGTCGGTTTCTTGGCCGGCCAAGCCTGTACAAATATTTGCTACATCTGGTATCTATTTGGGCCGAGGGGGGGGGCAGGGATACATCAAAGAGGGGAAGAAAGCGGCGGTGGGAGAGGCAATAGGAGATGGAGGTTAGAGGGATGGTGGCTTGTGCCCGATAGAGCGGGGGAGAGGGGGGGAGGGCGGCAGGGGGCTCCGACTGTCGTGTTGTTGCACTGTTTTATCTACCGTAGATTTGGGAAGATGGGTTCGATGGGGTGGTAGTGATTGTGTATTGTGTGTAGTTGTGTGTTGATTATTTTTTTTATGTTTTTTTTTCGTTTTTTCTGTGGTGTGCGTGTGTGTTTGTGTGTGTTCTTTTTTCATCTCAATTGTTTTGTCGTCCTGTTTCACTGGCATGGTGTGTGTAATTAATTCCCCTCCTCCGTGTTCTCCCCTCCCCCCGGCCCCCTCCCTGTTTCGTTTCGTTGTTTTGCCCTGTTTTTTTTTATGTCCTTTTTGTACCCCCGTTTGTGGTGCTGCTTTGGTTTTGCTAGGATAACAAGGACGCGAGACAAGTTATGGCGGCCATGTTGGGGCGGCCGGAAGGCATGCAGGCCCTCACGAGCCAGGTGAACAAGCACGGCGCGAAAGGGCAACAGGGGGAGCACAGCATTGTTCTCCTTCCCCCCGTCTTGTCTTGTCCCGTCCTGTCTTGTCTCGTGTCTTATCTTGTTTTGTCTCGTCTTGTTTCGTCTTGTTTCGATCAGCAGCACAAGAATCGCAGACCGAAAGAAAAGAAACACGCTTCGCTGAAAGCATTTACCTTTTGCCCCCCTACCCCAATCCCCCCTTATACATATTATTGCACTTACTCCGTACTCTATGGGAACTCCCACAACATCCACCAGGTATAATACCTACTGGTACCTTCTATTCTTCCGTTTTCTCAACAGGGCACGGGGTTTCCCAAAACATATTGGGTGCCTGGCTTGTTACTTGCTATTTTCTACCGATTCGCCTGCTGAGCAGGACAGGCCTTATCCATAAGAGGCGCCTTTTTTGACGTATTACCTGCTAACAGGTGTGCCCTGTTGATTCGTCCGCTCAACAGAGGGACGCGTGTTTTTCCAACAACCACAGGAGGCCTTATCCGAGAAGAGGTACATTTAGTGGCTTCCGCTCGGTACGGCGTGTCTCCCTTCGCCCCTGTACCCCTATACATCTCCCCGTTCCTTTTTTGTTCTCGGGACGCGCGTTTTTCCAACAACCACAGGAGGCATTATCCGAGAAGGGGTACATTTATTGGCTACCGCTTGCTACGGCGTGTCTCCCTGATAGCCCCAGTGCGCTTATTTATCTCCCCGTTCCTTTTTTTCTTTTTTTCTCTGTCATCCCCTCCAATCCCCCCTTGCGACATGTTTTGACTTGTTTTGACTTCTGACACACGCTACGGTAGAGCTGAGAATGGCGGCTTGAAGAGCTCTGTTATACCTCGTCCAAACAACTGATTTTGAGCAGATTGAAACTGGTTTTGAGCAAATTGAAGCTGAATTTGAGCAAGCTTAACGTGCAACCGGGTGGAAAAACACACACACGCACATCCGTTTGTCGAGGTTTTTCGCGACACTAAAAAACGTGGTCTAGGTATCCCCCAAAAAAACATCTCATGGCGAAACGAGAATGGAATTCGGACGATTTTATTAACAGTTATTGATAGGTTGATAGTATTAGATTAATAGCGTTAGTTTAATACCTGGTAGTATCAACAGGTTAAGGAGCCCCGGTCACCCAGAAAACGTTTTGGTCAAAAGTGATACCTCTATCGTATGAATAGGACGCTCCTCTGCTGTTTTGGGACCCCCCACCCCCGGCCGCCGAAAACGCACACTGAAATACGTGGAAACCCTTGGGGGGATGCGTGCCACTGATAGTACGGTAGAAGGCGCACGCACCCTTTGCTTTCTGAGGCTCCTCACTTGATAATCTGCTGTATGGATCTATGCCTTACCTACAATAGTGTTTCAAGGAAAAGAAGGGCTATTCATGTATGTTGTCCCGCTGAACAATTTCACGGCCTGGATAGGCATACTAGAGAGAAAGAAAAAAAAAACAGATTGCAACAACAAGAATGACATTTTTTCATTATTCTTTTGGCTTGAGAAACCCCGTCATTATTCCCGCAGGACAATCCCATGGCCTGGATGGATGGGCGGTGTTCTTGAAACAAAAAATAGATTTCGAAACAAGAATGACCTTTTTTTCCCGACGATTTTGGGTTAAGAAACCCCCTCATCACAAAAAAGTGCTACCTCTTCACTTATCGTATACCCGCAGAACAATCTCATGGCCTGGATAGGCGGTATACTTGACAAAAAAAAAAAAACAGATTGCAAAACAAAAATGACATTTTGTTCGGACGATTTTTGGGTTAAGAGAGAACCCGTCATCCCGAATATGTTTGAAAAAAAACAGACAAAAAAAATGCTATTAATACCTCTGTATGTATCGTAGCGCGCGACTGGGCCTTTTTCGTTCTCCATTCCCCTTTTAAACTGGCACATGCGCTAGCTGTACATGGATAGGACCCAGGCTGCGGCGGGGGGGGGGGCATGTTAAGGCGGGGGGGGGGGGGGGGGGGGGGGGGGGGGTCTTTTTTTTTTTTGCCTATCATGGTCTCTATCCCCCCCCCCCCCCTTCGTTTTCGCTGCTGGGGGTCTCTACCTTATATGTTCCCTTTGTTATGGATGCTGAAGCATGGTACGTTAGAGGTAGCAGTTTTGGCCTGAATTTTTTTGTGAATGACGGAGCTCCTTAACCCAGAATCGTTGGGAAATCCGCCCCCTTAGCTATTTTTTGCTTGATGATTTTCGTTGTGTACCTACCTAGCCCATGGGACTTTTCATCCGGTATACGTACTTGTATAGCAGTGTTCTTTTGTTCTTCCAACCGTTTTTTTTTTTTGGGAGAGGTCTTTTGAGCTCCCAAGTTTAGGAACCTTGAAGAAAAAAAGTGGTGCACGTCTATCGCACTTGCAGCACGCGTTTGCTCTCTTTTTTTTGTTCTGACCCACGACCCCACCCTCCCGGCCGCTGAAAACGCCTGAAAACACTTGGAAACCCTGTATAGGTTCGGCCTACTGCGGATGCGTCGTCTGTGTATTCCTTCTTGGGAAAGGTCGCCAAGGACCATGGCGAGGTGGAGGCTTCCGTCGAAATCCTGGAGGTGTGATGTGTGGGCGTGTTGTTACAATATATAGAGTGCTTTTTTATCCGCTTGCCGTGTGAAAATCTAACTAAGCTGTGATATGGTTGCGGTATCACGTACGGTACGGGACAAGCAGACGCCCCCCCTCCCCCCCCCCGCTAATGAAGAGGCGTGTTTTTAGATTTGCTTGCTCATAGAAATCCCACCAATCTTGTGGTTATCACGCAGCGCACGAGGCACCTCTTGTTCACCCCTTGCTCCCACCCCCCGTTGCCTTCTCCTTCCCCCCCCCCCCCCCCCCCCCCCGCCCAGCCCCACCCCAGTTGTTATGTAATACATGGAAGAGACGTGCTGAGCGCCCGAATTTTGGAGGCGTGTATATTGAGGGTAGAAACGGTGCCCCGTCTCGAAAAGGATGCGTGGTCAATGGTCCAATGAGATAAGGCAAAAATCAAATGAGTACTCCCTTCCCCGCCCCCCTCTTCTCCTGGTCGTGTCCGCTTTGTTTTGTTGTCTACATCGATGCTGATTGCTGGCGAGGGCAGGTCGCGGCGAAAATTGACCCCCGCAGTGCGTCCATTGCCCTGAGCGTGGTGCACGGATACGAGATTTTGGGGGACTACGCCAAGGCGCTGTCCACGGCCAAAACGTTTTACGCTGGAAACCCCTCGGGAGGCGTCGGTGCCAAGGGGGTGAAGAACAGGTTAGTTTTGGTGTAGTGGCGTTGGTATGTTTTCAGTGTTATTTTGGCGTTGGTATTTTGGCGTTATGGTGCTGGTGTTTTTTATTTTGGATTTTTTTTTTTCAAGCACTTTTACTCTCCAGCTCAACTTGTAAGAGGATTTACCCTCAAGCGACCTTCTGGACAAGGCGTGGTCACAGGTGTCTCCCCTTCCCCCCCCCCCCGGTACTTGCCTTATTTTTTGTGGCACATAGGGTTCAGCACTCTCACTGGGTTGGGTTGGTTTGCCTCGCAATGCTGTGACGTTCGACGGTTTCAATACTATTTTTATGTGTGTTTTTTTCTGTCCAACCATTGAAGTGGGTGTCGCGCAAACAGCTTGAAACAACAAACACCACCACCACCACCACCGCCACCACCACACTAGCTTCAACGACCACCCCAACCACCACCACCGCCACAACCCCCATGAATCCACCAAGACAACAACAAACGTAGTTATTCACAGCCATGAGCACAATCACCGCCCTGATCGCCACTCCGATTGCCACAGCCCCAACCATGACCTCAACCATGACCTCAAGTATGACTTCAACCGTGACCTCAAGCATGACATCCACCATTATCTCAACCATGGACGCGCGCTACGATAGAAGTAGTGAGGTATACCACTTTTCGGCTTTTTTTTCTTTTTCTGAATGACGGCGCTCTTTTACCTATTTTAAGAATATCGTCGGAATGTCAAACCCTTGTTCTGCAAAATATGAATACTTTGCTCTTTAAACCTGTATGTACATCCGACATGGCGCTTTAGTCACCGGGTTGCACCTTTTTTTTTTTTTTTTCACTAGCAATAGTTTTATTGGTGGGGCTTAGAGCTCCTCGGGAAAATACTGATGCTGGTGCGCCTGTACCATCCACAACATCGCTTGGTGCTAACTATTGCTTGTGACTTTTTTTTTTCGGTCACGTGTTTGGTTGGTTGTTTTTGCTTGTGCCCCAGGGACGTTCTCCGCATCTTGGAAGGCGTTCCCGCGCTGCCCCCCTTCTCCTCCCCTCGCCGCCAGGCGGCCGCCACTGCATCCCCTAACCTTGGCGGTCGGGCGGTCCGTTGGAATGTGGTCCCGGAAAGTGATCGGGCTGGTGGTGGTGGTGGCGGTGGCGGTGGCGGTAGTAGTGATGGTGGTGGTGGTGGTGGTCAGGATGTGTCCTTTGCCTGGTGCTCCTCTGCTGCTGGTACTGCTTGCGTTGGTGGTGGTGGTGGTGGTGGTGGTGGTGGTGGTGGTGGTGGTGGTGGTGGTGGTGGTGGTGGTGGTGGCGGCGGCGGCGGCGGCGATGGTGATAGTGGTGGTGGTGTTGGTGGTGGTTCTGCTGCGGATACGGCGGCTGCGAAAGCGAAGATCGAGGAGGGTTACGCGATGGCGGCGAACGAAGCGTACAGGGGATGGCTGACCGCGAAGAAGGAGATGTACAAGCCTGGAGACCTGGACGTCTTGGCCCTAGGCTTCGCGGTCGTGAAGGTAAGATGCATCGTACCGTGTGCTTCAACGCGTTAAACAGACCGGATGGAATTGGCCCCTCACATTCCCCCCCCCCCCCCCCTCGCCCCCCTTCCCCGTCTTTCCCCCCCCCCCCCCCCACCCCCCCACGTCTTCCCGCTCTCCATCCACCCTCCTTGTCCCAACCTTCACCCCCCGCCCCCCGCTTTCGCGAATCCGAATGAGCCCCCCGTCGCCCTCGCCTCCTTTTCCCCTTGCTTCCCTCACCCCCCTCAACGCAGTGATGCTGATGACTATCGAAAATATGAAATATTTTTTGCTTGTCGACGCCATTCCCTCGATGTCCGTGCATGATACCTGGTATGGTAGTTACTTGAGACGAAGTTTGTCGGAATCCTGGCTAGTGGTTACGTTTCCCGCGCGGTCGTCGATCGAAAACCATCTGTCAGTGGCTGTCCCCCTGACCCCCGCCCCCCGCGCCCCCCGCCGTCGTCGACTTGTTTGTATTTGAATGATTCAGATAGTGTACCTGGAGGGCCAATGGTCGTTCTTGCCGAGCCTGCTGGAATTGTTCGAGCCCGCTCGTGTAAGATCTGTCATGCCTCTTCACGTGACTAATATCAGGAACGAGCAGGTGAGATCAATCAACCAATCGACGCGATCAAATCGTTCATTTATTCATCTGTTCAACAGATTAACTCGATCGATCGTTCATCTGTTCAATTGAATCAGCGCGATCAATTGTTCACCTATTCTTGTATTCAACCAATCAACCGATCAACGCGATGGAATCATTCATTTGGTCAGCCAATCAACGCGATCAAATCATTCGTCTATTCAACCAACCAAACCATCAACGCGATGAAATGTTGTACTTCGTCCGCCAACCAATCGGCCAACGCTATCAAATAATGAATGTATTAATCTATTCAACCAACCACCCAATCAACGCGATCCAATCATCCATTTAGTCAACCAATCAGCCAATCCACGCAATCAAATCTTTCGTTTAGTCTACCAGGCATTCGACGCGATTAAATCATTAATCTATTCAACTAATCACCGAGTCAACGCGATAGAATAGTCAATCTATTCAACCAATCAACCAATCAACGCGATAAAATAGTTGATATTTTAACCAATCAACCAATCACCGCCATCAAAGCATTCATCTATCCATCCAATCAACCTACCAACGTGATAAAACAACCATCCTGTTCAACCAACCAACCGTCCAATCAACGCGATCAATCATTCCGTTATCCAACCAATCAACCAATCAACTCGATCACCCATTAAACTACGCGATCGACTACGCCACTAGTCAAACAACCAACCAAGCAAAAGTTTAGGAACGAAACAACCTCAACCAGCACACGAGTGTAGGCAATCAACAATCCTACCTCTCTCCCCCCCCCCCCCCCCCCCCCCCCCCCCCGATTTCCCGCTCGACGGCAATCCTTTTCCCTCTCCCCCCCCCCAATGGGATGTGATGGGATGGGCGAACGGTGTCGGCGCTAATAGGCGTACTACTGCTGCATTGCGCAGCTACTAGCGGAAGCTTCGTTCTCCTCCTCGTTCTCCTCCTCCTCCTCCTCCTCCGCTGCTGCTGCTTCCACAACGCCTCCTCTCCTGGGCCCTGGCGCCTCGCCCGAGAACACTCCTTCTGGATCCGAAAATTCCGGTACCGCCGATATTTCTGGAGGCTCGGAAATTTCTGGTGGCTCCCCGTCGCCCATGAAGGCCAAGGCTAAGGGGAAGGGGAAGGGGAAGGAGGACGACGTGGTATACGTGTGCGGGGACTCGCACACGCTGACTCCCTCTTGGCGGGAGGTCACGGTGGCCGAGAAGTGAGTTTTTAACTTTGTTCCGTTTTTTTGGGAATACTCGTTGAGTTGTGTCGTGATGTGTTGTGTTTTTTGGGGCTGTGAGGTGGCTGTATATTTTTTGGTTTAGTTATTGGTTAGCTGGTTTGCTAACTACTCCCCCACAGTCAGGTGAGCGACGCGAACCCCCTCCCTTAATCGACCAAGTTTTTAGCTCTGGGTTTTATCGCGAATAAGGTAGCGTTTTAACCCCTTTGAGACTTGCAGAGGGGAAAATTGACGACGAAAATTGAGGCGAGACTTGCAGAGGGAAAAATTGATGACGAAAATTGAGACGATTTCAGCATCGGCTACCGCAGGTTGGCGATGAAACAATTGGTGTCCGAACGACGATCGTTGAAGGACTCGTACGGGACGCGCGCAGGCAGCATGATCCTACTCATACTGCTGCGCGCTCACGCTACTGGAAGAGGTTTGAAAACATGGCAATGGCCGTTTCGTTCGGCGCCATTTTGGACCAAGGCTACCGTAGGCGCAGGGGGGGGCATGTCAAGGGGGGGAAGGGCGTACTCATTTGTTGCTTGCCTTAAGTCATTTGACCATTGACCACGCACTCCTTTCGAGATGGAGCACCGTTCATACTTCTAATGGAGACGCGTCCAACGTTTGGGCACTCCTCATTCGCTTCTGGCTACTGTAGGGGGCATGTTTGGACTCGTTCTACGGTAGCCCCCCCCTGTTTTTCTTTAACGAAATAGCCGGTTTCGAAACCAGCTCCTGGCCGTAACTCCTGAAATACGATGATGCCCCTTGCAACCCCGACATCATCGTTCAATGTGATATTCCTTCCTTCGCAAGCAAGGCAATATGTGAAGACGTTTTTTTTCTTTTTTTGTCGTAGCATCGTTCTTCCTCCCGAGTAGCCATGAAACGTCCGTTAAAGAACATCGCTGTGTGTGTGTCTTTTTTTTTTTTTTTTTGGGGGGGGGGGGGGGGGGCGGGGGGTGGCTGTCGTAGAATCAGTCTTGATACCTCCATTTTCGCCGACGGACTTGAGTCGTCATACTCGCAAGAGTGACTTTGCACCTCACATGGCCAAAGGACTTTAGGTGGTTTGTTTGGCGCAGCGTAGATTGCCATTCCGTTCCAGATTCTTGTCGCAAAACCATTACAACAGCACACGAACGCTTACCGCCTTCTACGACTGGAAAGTTTCGGGGACAAAATTACTTGGGATTGTAGTATTGGGAGGGGTTTTGGGGCTCTAGAGGGGTTCGTGAGGCTGCAGAAGGACAGGACGAGTCACTCCTGCGAGTGACTCCGAACCCCTGCGTGTGACCCCGAACCCCTGCAAACAAAAGTGCCCCAGATGTTATCCCTTTACCGTGCAGCCCCCGCGGAGTTGCGCGTACGTGCGAGGCTTTTTTTTTCGATTTGCACGTAAATTCAGTAGCGATTTATGTATGGCGGCGCCCGATGTGCAGGTCCGCACAAAACGACGGAGTCGCGGTGCCCAGACCAACCCGACCCCAGACCTGACCCTGACCCTGACCCCAAACCCTAACCCTAACACGAACCCTTTGGGGGGCTCGAGGTCTGCTCTAGAGGTCGGCAGGGGCAGTATTGAGTTGGCGTGCAAGTCTGAAGACCTTGCACGTACGTACTACGTGCAATTAAACGCCTGGTCCTCTACCGTGGCCTGGTCCTCTTCCAAAAATCAAGCGAAAAAAATAGGGTTAAGGGTCGTGCAAAGTTTGTGAGACTTTTCGAGCGTGTGCACCAGAAATACGGAAATGCCGTCCCCGTTTGGGAGGGTCTTGTCACTGGTCTTGTCGCTGGTCTTACGTCGTGTCGTAGTGGGAAATGCTCGGTCGCGTGGCTCACGCAGCAGCACTCCACCAGTAAAAGAACGAGAGAACTAAAACAAAACATCTTGTTGGTAGGAAATTGGGTGGGGCCTCTTGTGTGGGACAGATGATGCAGTCTTCATCGTCAGCGTCAAAGGAACGGTTCATCGTTGACCTAGTTGGCCTAGCAAGCACCGTGGGGTACCCTACGTGGTATTTTATAAGCTACCAAGTGACACACACACGAGGTTTCATTTCTGAGCTTGTGGTCTTTTTCTCGGAACAGACACGCAGCAAGCTCAGGGCGAGCATCGCTCAAACCCCCGAGCCAGATGTGCTCACTGTCCGCTGGACAGTGAACACACTAACGAGAGAGGCATAACTGGCACCGGCGATGGGTTGATGCGCCACGAGTTGCAGAAGACCTCTCCGTGCGCTTGAAGTGTGGTGGTACGACTTTGACACGCCGGGAAATACGTACCCCGTACCTAAGAAACCTTCCTACAAGTAAGGAAACCCAAAAGCGATAATTTGTTGGATGGTTGGCACTGCCGCAACTAAGTAAATCACCTAGCCAAGTAATACCTAACAGGCGACTTTCTACTGGTATTGAAACTCACGGGCCTGGTGGTTTTGGTTGTTGTGTGCTTCGAACGAGAACAAAAAGTTATATTTTTTACAAAAAGTGACGAGAATACAACTTCATTGGTGAGTTGCGCATTTTGTCGAAAATCGTCCTACCTGGTTTGGTTTGTTTGTTGTTTTGTTTCCTTGCTTTGTTATGTTTGCTTGTTTATTTATTCGTTGGTGATATTTTTGTTACTACGTAGCATGCGAGTTTTGAGCGTCTTTCCATTGGGGAGTTTTTTTTTTTTTTTTTTTTTTGCTTTCTTTTTGTGTTTTGTTTTGTTTCGTTTTGAATGATCTGTGTTTGCGCTTGGTCTTGTTTTTCGTTTGAACACGAAAATGTAGTGATCGTTTTTGTATGGTCTGTTTGTTTTGGCTTAAACGTTCTTCTCTTTTGCCGTTTTTGTGATTGGTCTAGTCGCTTGATGCTCTCCTTGTTGATACTGTCTTTAGGGAGTATTTTCATTATTCCGTTTTTCTTTTTCTTTTTTTCTCGTTCCTTCGTTCTTTCGTTTTTTTGTTCATTGTTTCTTATTCATCTTTTTTTTCTGGTTGTGATAGTAGTAGCAGTAGGAGTAGCAGCAGCAGTAGTAGCAGTAGTAGTGGTAGTAGTAGTGGGTTGGCAATAGGCGAAAGGTTGGTAGCAATAACAACGGCATGATGGCAGTGGTAGCAGCGATACCAGCAGTAGCGGTAGCGGTGGCAGTGGCAGCAAAAGCAGAAATGGTAGTGGTGCTAGTCGTAGTCATCCTCTGTTCCTTTTTCCTTCGGTTGCTACATTCTTTCGCTTGTTTTTTTTGCGTGCGTTTGTGCGTAACTACTACGGAGTATTAATACTACGATAGTATCAGTCATGCTCTTGTTCTCTTCTTCTTCTCACCCTTGTGGTCATTGTTTTGATCGTTTTCATGCTGGTTCTTCTGCTCTTGCCTTTTTTCTTCTTTTGCCACTTCTTTTTCTTTCTTTTTTGTGTACGTTCGTGCGTGACTGCCATCGAAGGCGTCGGGTGCTGCGGCCAGCTCTAGTGACCGGGCTGAAGCACTGGCACCTTCGCCCTGAGAGCAACTTCTACCCCAAGAGGAACTTCGAAACGTAAGTCCATTGCAACGCTACTCAAGTTATGCGCCCGTGGAACTGACCGCTGAATGCCTTGTTTTTTCCGCTCCCAGAGTTTTCTGCGCACAAACAAAATGTCTTCCCCTTCCCCGCCTTCTTGTCTGTGTCGATTAATCTACCGCTACCGGTATTATACACCCCTACTTACTCCCTCCTATTTTACCCACGCTTACTCTGTAGGACTGCTTCCTACTAGTAGCCTGTCGTCGACGTTCAATGCCCCCCCCCCCCCCCCCCCCCCCCCCCCCCCCGCCTCCCCTAGTCACCCCGGGTGGAGAACCGTAACTCCGCACAAGGGGAATGATCGCGTCACGTAGTGTGAATGTGGTGAGGCACCCACGAGGCAGTTATATAGTAATACCTATTGCCGTCTCTGGAGTGGACACACCAGAAAACAAAGTATAACTCGTTGGCGCTGTCATCCTTAAGCAAGAAAGCAGGCACAAGGTGCCGAAGTCCGTCTTACGAGCGGTTCTTGGAAGAATGCAGTTCACCCTTCAATGCGACTCGCCGAACACCTCACGGCGCTTCGCGCTTGGTGCAAGCAATGTCTGCCTGGTTGGTGAAAACCCGACGTGCTCCGTCCCGGCATGGTAGTCACTAGTGCCATGCACAATTGAGGACACCCCCTGATCACCCCGAGCTTATCTCTTACCATTACCCGTTAATCTGCCATAGACATCAACATTCCATGCACACACCCTCCCGCCCCTACCAATCCTGTGCGTAGTTTCTACGACTACCCCATAGTCTGTCAACATGGACATTCCATGCCCTGCCCTAATCTTATCCATCCCGCGCTTGCTCTCTATTCCATGCGCGTCCCCTGCACCCCTATCCGTCCCGCGCTTACTCTCTACGAATACCCGTGGGTCCACCATCACCCCCCCCCCCCATATATCCGGCGCTAACTCTCTACGAACGCCTTTAGATTCGCCATCACGCCCCCCCCCCCCCCCCCTTCCCCCCCCCCCCCCCCGTTTTACACTCCGCGCTTACACCTTACAAGCGTTCCTTAGTCTGTTATCTATGTTCCGTTCCGTGCCATGGAGTATCCATGGAACATTTGTTTTGATGACTGTTTAAGAGAGCACTCCAACTACTGTATACGCCCCCCCCCCCCCCCCCCTATCCTTCCGGCTCTTACTCTCTACTATTACTCCCAAATCAATCAACGACCCCCCCCCCCCCCCCCCTGTGCCCCGCCTCCCCGTTATTCTTCCCGTTGTTTGCGACTACCCTACAGGATGGTATCTAAGATCCCGGATGGGTCGGCTGTTGTGTTCATTTTCGGCGAGATCGATTGCCGCGAGGGTATTCTTGTCGCCGTGGAGAAGCTCCGCTACAAGACCCCCAAAGAGGGGGTGGAGCACACCGCTGCCATGTTCATCAAGGTCAGTTACCCAAGCGGAGAAAGGGAAGCGCGAGGAGCCGAGGGGGGGCGGCGACGGGTGGGGGGTAGGGGTATCCCATGTTGGTGGCTTGGTTGTCGAGAAACGAGAGCGCCCATTGCTTCTTTGTTGACGAGTTTTTTTTGCACCTTTTTTTGTTTTGGAATTGTCTTAGTTTGGGTAATTATGGGGAACCCTCTGTATTAGTGTTTCGCACCTCGGGCTGACTGATGATCTACGTGGGTCTTTCGGGACAAGACACATGCTTGAAATGTAGCATGCACCTTGCCTGTTCGTTAAGTTGCCTACCTCGCGTTTTTGATCGCTACACCCGGGTACTATAATGAGTCAGACTGTAACCTTGGTGATCTTAATCAGGTGTTGGGTTGCTGCTAACCATACCTCGCTGGGCAAAAGGGCTGTGTTAGCGCTGGCCGTATGTTCACCAAGGCGCTCGTCGCTCGCTAGGCATAACTCAAAGGGTAGTCACGCTAGCCATAATATACTGTACCAGTACCTCCCACGGGAGAGGGAGGGAGGCGTTGACGAATACAACGGACGATGGCAGGACCGGCCACACGAAGCTCCACGGGCTGCTTGCTACGTTAGGGGTTTCGTGCTTTTAAGGTGGCACGACGCGCGCGTAGCATGTCCTGAGCTGTCTGTGGTGTGTCACTTGCTCATGCTATGATCATGACCGCATTTCGTATCTTTGTTTCAGCGCTATGCATGTGTCGTCTTCCTTTAAGGTTCTGTCGCCTTTTTAGGCCCCGATCGTGTGGATTCAGCTCCTGAGTCGACAAGCGTCGTAGAACAGCGGGAAAATGTCCAGCAGACCCCGCCCTTCCCCTTCCCTATCTTCCTGTTCGTCTCCCGTCCTTATTTCTACACCCACCAAGCAAACAGTTTCTATGTAATATATGGAAGATGCGTAATGAGTGCCGAAATGTTGGAGGTGTCTCTTATTAGGAGTAGGAACGGTGCTCGGTCCCGAAAGGAATGCGTGGTCGATGGTCAAATGACTAAGGCAAGCAACAAAGGAGTACGCCTCCCCTTGAAAGTATATATATAATAGTTGGCCTCGGTTGGCACCGACGCTGTAACACATTATATGTATATTGGGGTTGGCGTTGGTTGGCAACCACGCTGTAGAACATACCTATTACTGCGTGAGCTAGACAACCAGGGTGCCAGTTTTTTTCCGTTTTTTTTTGGCGGTCACCGTGATGGTTGTCGAGTTAGATGGTATTGTGCGGGGTTGAGAACCCTAACTCCGCACAGGGGGAATGATCGCATCACGTAGTGGGAATATGGTAAGGCACCCACGAGGCAGTTACATAGTAATACCCATTGCCGTCTCTGGAGTGGACACACCAGAAAACAAAGTATAACTCATTGGCGCTGTCATCCTTGAGCAAGAAAGTAGGCACAAGGTGGCGAAGTCCGTCTTACGAGTGGTTCTTGCAAGGATGCAGTTTACCCTTTTTGCGAGTTGCCGAACACCTCACGGCGCTTCTGGCTTGGTGCAAGCAATGTCTGCCTGGTTGGTGAAAACCCGACGTGCTCCGTCCCGGCATAGTAGGGATGCGAGGGGCTATGGTCATACGACTACGGCCATGCACAAACTGAGTACCCCTCCCCCTCTCGAAGGATTGCAGCAGCAGATAGAGAATGCACTAGAGTACACTAGGAAATGCAGGGTGACAGCGAACGTGAAGAAATGCGCAGTAGTCGGAGTAGTAGTAGTAGTAGTTGTATGTAACGAAGATAAGGTGGATCCGGTAAATTTCAAATGGGAGTGGGGAGAAGATGAACTACTGATCGTAGATCAATATACGTACCTTGGCGTAGAGATATCAAAGGACTGCTTTTGGGATGCACACTAGAGCGAAAGTAACAGGAAAGGGTAAATCAAAAGTAGGCGAGAGCGATGCGATCCTAACAGACCCGCACCTTGACACCAGGATTAAAATATGTTTTATGATGAATGTGATTGTACCAGAGTTGGAGTATGCAGGAGAAGTATGGGAAGGGATCGCACGCAAGTTCGTTAAACAACTGGAAACAGTGCAGATGACCGCAGCTAAAAAGATACTACGTAGGATGCTCAAGTACGACGAGTAACACATTGTTAAGAGCAGAACTAGGAATGTACCCACTTGAAACAATCCCGATGTATACCAAAACCCGCCACTATAGTGAAAAATAAATAACTAATAATGATATAAAACCACCCCCAGGTAGAGAAAACTTACTTACGCACGTAACCACAAGTACCAACAACCCTGAACAAGCCATCCATCCGTAAACCATCCACCACACACATGGTAGAGCAATATAGTGGAAACTACAGAAATAAATTTATAAAATAGATGTGATAGATTACTCAAAAATTACACACCTAAAAAAGTAAAAACAAAAACACCAATCAATGTAGTGAAGAAAAACATTTGTATATAAAAGAAAACGACCCCTCCCAATTTTTTTTTTCACCCACATAGCATAGTACAAGTACCAGCAAGCAGATTCAAAATATGAGTGCTGACTTTAAATTCGTCGAACTCACACCTGACGTCCTGAAAATATATACATGTATTTAAATATTAGAGTGACAGCGTGTCAATTTGGAACCGTGGGTTCGTGTCCCACAGAGTTTTTATTCTTTTCGGGGTGGGAGTAGTAGCTGACTTTAATCCTCGAATGCTGTATTAAGAGCAACATATAGATAACTAATAATATTATGTATTCGTACTCTTCCCGATATTAAAGCCGCGGGGAGAAAAAACAAAATAAACCGCCTACCATACATATGGTAAAGCAGTATAGTGGAAACTACAGTAATAAATTTATAAAATAGATGTGATTTTTTACCTAGCTCAAAATTCCCCACCTAAAGTATAAATACCAACACTTACCATTATAGTGGACAATAAATAGGACACCTCTCAATAAAAACTCACCCATATAGTACATTACGAGTACCAACAACGCAGCTTGCAAAGATGAGTATTGACCTGAAATTTGTCGAACTCACGGCTGACGTCCTTGAAAATTGGTTATAAAATAGAGGCGCGAGAAAGTTGAAATGGTAATAAAAGTAGGGCAGACGACGGAAAGCGGTATACCGCCACCATTCCGCGCCACCGTGCGGTACAGCAGCATACATCTAGGTTTTTGACCCCGATCCGCGACGCTGACTAGTCAACTCAGCCTCGTACCGGTTCTTGACACCATCTCCATGCGGTATATCGTACCGCGGCTTCTCAGGTCGACCGTCGCCGTTTCCTGACGCGACCCATGACGCTTTCTGTCGCAATAGACACCATGCGGACCGACTTTGCCCCAGACTCTTCACGGCCCACAGCCTTTCAAATATCCGACCGAATCTCAACCATGGTCACAACGTCATGTAGCATCCATAGAACGACGCGCTTTCTTATTCCTTCATTAGTTCAGATTCCTTCAGAGATGATATGCATTTACCTACCCCAAACGAAGCTCACTTTTTTTTTTTGACACTCAACAACCCATCTTCCTCGCCTCGGCGAAACGATTCTAAGCCGGAGCGTGCATCCATACCTCTTGTGCCTTCGGCTGAAACAAACATCATACCCGACCATGTATGTGTCGGTAGACTTACTGCATGGCTGCAAAACTACATGTAGAAGGCTATGTACAAGACTACATGTAATTGGTATACTCCCGATATTTTCAAGGTCCACATTTCAATAATAATAGTCGAAAACCGTTGTTTGATAAATAACCAGCAACTGCTGGTGTACGACCCCACTGATGGCGCCACCATTCAATAACCTCTTTTCTTTAATAATTTTAGGGTATGCGTAGTGTAATGTAGTTTTTTTTCGGGCATCTCAATTGTGCCCACAACAACTTCTTGACTCCCAAGACTAGTCTAGTTCAAGTGGTGGCGTCTTCTCCTTGCTTGCGTGGGTTTCAACATATAATGCGGTGTACGAACTCGCAAGGCGGACGGCGGACGTCATCGGGTGTATGTGTGGGCCAACAGGGTCGCTCGCGTCTAGCGGGACCGTCACTCCCTCTTTGTCCCTTTGCCCCAGCCTTTTCCCATCCATCCATACTATACCTAACCCAATACTCATGGAGCCTGTCCTGTGACCACGGACTTGATTATGCGAGTAAATGTGAGAACAACAACCACAACAACCACAACAACCACAACAACAACTTTAATACGTGTACGTGGGGTGTGCGAGCTACTTGTGTGTGGTGCGAGCTAGTGTGCGGAAGGGGTGTTGCATTGATCGCTCAGAAAAGGGATCCGAAATACGAAGGAATATGAAAGCGCGTCGTTCGACGGATGGTTGATGACGTTGCGCCCATGGTTGAGATTAGCTCGGATATTTGAAAGGCTATGGGCCGTGAAGAGCCTGGGGCAAAGTCGGTCCGCATGGTGTCTTTTGCGACAGAAAGCGTTATGGGTCGCGTCAGGAAACGGTGACGGCCGAGCTGACAAGCCGCGGTACGATGTACCGCAAGGAGTTGGTGTCAAAAACCAGTACGAGGCTGAGTTGACCAATCAGCGTCGCGGATAAGGGTAAAAAGCCTAGATGTATGCTGCTGTACCGCACGGTGGCGCGGAATGGTGGCGGTACACCGCTTTCTGTTGTCTGCCCTATGAAGTAAGTAATATGCCAGAAAAGAGAGTGCCAGGCATATTGGATAGGGGTGTATGGGAGAAAATAACAAAAGGGCGAGCTGGAATAAGATGGGATAACGTAGTCGAGAAAATATGGAAGGATTTAGGGGGGGGCTAAGAAGAGGTACTACTGTCTATAGAGAAGTTTGGCGGGTACAAGACAGAAGTAAAATGAAGCATACAAAAAAGGGAAAGGCAAGCGCTAAGGAATAAGGTGAAAGAGGAGAAGGAAGCAATTAGAGATGTACGGGGGGTTGGTGGAAGGTATTGGAATGAAAGCATTTCTGCACGGCCCAATGGACTACGCGAAAACGCTGAAACTGCGATTTCGTGTAGGGGACCTGGACCTACCAGAACGAAGAAAGGGATATATCAGTAGTCGGGAGGAGGAGGACGTGGCTGCACGTATGTGCCCGTGTGGCACAACGATAGAGAGTAGGACTCACATAGTAGGATAATGTATAATATTCAAGGAGAAACGGGATGCGTTAGAGGAGGGGATGAGGAAATTAGACGTATGTGATATGGAAGACTTTGGTAGACTAAAGAGAAGTAGAAAACGATCGCTATCCTAGGAGATGGACGATGGCCGCAGACGGCGAAACAGGACGGGGATAGGATACGCAAACAGTTTCTATCTAGTATATGGAAGAAGCGTAATGAGCACCCAGATATTGGAGATGCCTCTATTAGGAGTAGGAACGGTGCTCCGTCTCGAAAGGGACGCGTGGTCGATGGTCAAATGACTGAGGCAAGCAACAAATGAGTGTGCCCTCCCCCCCCCCCCCCTCTCCTACTCCTCCCTCCCTCCTCGACTCTCTGACCCTGGGCGATCCCCCCCTGCTTGTGTGTTTGACGTGGTTTTCCATTACCAATCATAGATTTTTTCTGCATTTGCGTTGTATATTGTTCATTTCTTATGATTTTGCTGAGATTTAAACTTGGACTGTGTCGTCAGGGAATGTCTATCAGGGCTTTTCGCGGTGCAGGTTATTCGTACGGTTCGGTGGGGTTGTACTGAACCACACACACCGCACGATTTTCTTTTTTTTCACAGATCCATACCAAGTCGCACCGTAGTATTACGAAATAATATATCCGCACCGAACCGCACCGTAAGATTCTAAAATAAAAAAAAATACGCACTGAACTGCACCTTTCGACCCTGACAAACTTTTACAACGAAAACACAGGGGGGCCTGTAAAGTGAAGTAGTTTGTTACTGTGCAGGTGTGGCGCGGTACGCTTTCGAACGGTTTTAACCGCACCGCACCACACCGCACCGCAACGTATCATTTCGAATCTCACCGAACCACACCGTACGATGAATGGAAAATGAAAACCGCAGCGAAGCGCCCCGAACCGCAACGTAGCGTTTCCGAAAATTTCGAACCGCACCGAACCGCGGAACCGTGTGATTGGGAAAACCTAAAACCGCACCATGGTTCGGTTTCATACCGTGAATATCCTTGATTGTAATCATGTCTGTCTTATGGTTTAGCGATATTTCGGTGGTAGCTTCGCTGCTGTCTTGGTTATGGTTTGGCAGTCATGTCTTTGTTATGGTTTTGCGATCGAAAGTTAGATCGTGCGCGTCTTTTCGGTACGGTGTTGCAAGGCTTTCGATGTTCGGTTTTACGATCGACGTTGTTGATGTCTGCTTTATGGTTTTGCAAGCAATGGTTTGTGACACAGTATTTCCTTTCTTTTCGGCGTTGCAATGTAAAGCGATGGTGCGGATTAGCTTGTAATCTTTTGGTTTTGCACATGAGGACGTCTTTTCGTGTGTTTTTTGGCACGTTTTTCTTCCCCTCCGATGTTTCCTGGGATAGGTGGCCGAGGCGTTAGCGAAAGAGCGGGGGCTTCGAATCTTCGTGCACCCCGTCGTCCCTGTTCTGGAAGAGACTCGGAAAATGGTCAAGCTTTACAACAGGTGAGGATTGAAGGTGGCAGGGGGACGGAAACTTCCAGGGATTTTCACGGGTCGGATCTCTTCTCGCAAGTCGGAAATTTCCAGGAATTTTTCACATGATGACCCGACCCGACCCGTGAGATTTTGAAAAATTCCTGACCGGACCCGGCCCGCCGGCCCGACCCGTGAGATTTCGAACGAACGCCTCCTTACCCTACCCACGACTTTTCGAAAACTTTGTGCTCCTGACCCAAAGAGCCCTGGAAGTTTCGCCCTCTGACAGATGACTTTTTTTTTGTTTTCACTGGAAGGATTACCCAACACTTTTGTCATGTCACTTGTTTCCAAAAATGCGTGTGCAGCTCCAATGGGGTTCACGGAATCTTAGCGCTGTAGTTTATTTATTTATTTACACAAGAACTACACTGGGTATCCTGACTTACGGGCGTCCGAGATAAGAGCCTCCTAGACTTCGGAGTGGTAAAAAATCGGCATGCCTTGGCATAATAAAAGCCATACATTGCCCGCTACAGATGAGAGGTCAATGTGCAGGTGTTTTTAGGACACCTATTTTGGCTTGTTGCAGGGGGCTGTCAAGGCGGGGTACCCACGGTATTCCATCGTCATCTTTACCTTTCCTTCTCAACTCCCGTTACATTTGATACGCTCGGTGACTTTTTGAACAAGCCTTGCTCGCAGGAGGCTTGCTTCCGTTTCCCCCGGTGCATGTCTTCCTCGCCTTTCGTTTGTCTGCGGTTGTTTTCTCGCGCATGGATTTCTTTCACTCAGTGTGTTGCCTGCGCACAGCTCGTTGTTTTCCGTTGGATTAAAAGTGACGACGAAAATATGTATATTTAGGCGATAGTTTCGTGTTTGTTTGTTTGTTTGTTTGTTTGTTTGTTTGTTTTTCGTCCGTTTGCCGGCGACCTTGGTGCTCCCTAACCCTCTGTTTATACAGCAGCAATAACAACATCAGTCCTTTCGCGTATTTCCCGCTACCCTACTCAAGCTCTCACCCACAGCCGTCCTTATGCCGCCCATTGAAACTTGTCATTCCGCCTCCTCTGAAAAAAACGCACAGCGTGTTCCGGCGGATGGTAGACAAGTCCAAGCATCTCCGGTGGCTCGACTTCTTCGACCAGATGTTGGACGCCACGGGAACACATCTATGCCCCGAGTTCCGCCTGGACGGGACCCACCTAGCCCCTGCCTACATCGGCCTCCTTGAAAAAGCTTTGGGGGAGGTGTGGGTGGAGAAGGCGATTTCTGGGCGGGGAAAGGGGAACTGAATTGACGAGACGTCGGCGGGTGGGGGGCGGTGGGTATTGCGGGCGAAAGGGAATTAAGGAATTGATTTGATTGGAGGGTACGCGCGGGATGCGGGAGTGGACTTTGGGCTGTTCATGCTAGAGGCTGTAATGCCGTGTTTGGTTGTTTGTGTTTGCGTTTTTTTTAAAGAACCGACTTAATTAACTTTTTGATGCTGCAGTAATAGTTTTCTCTTTTTTTTTTCGAGGCCACGAGGCAAGTCACCTGTCTCACTCTCACCTCCCCCCCCCCCCCCCTCCTGCCGCCGGGGTCCCAAGCTTGGTCGTGTCCCCAAGTTTTTCTGACGTGCCCAGCATAAATACTGGTGTGTCGTCCAGGATCCTGGTGTGTCCAGGTTCCTGGCGTGCCTGGATTCTTGGCCTGCCCACGTGGATACCATATACGGTTGTAGAGGTCCCTCTATAGTGCCGGTTGAGTGGTTGAGTGGTGCCGGTTGCCCGCTGTAGTGCCTGTGGAATCGCTTGACACAGATAGGAACGACCAGCAGTGCCAGTATGCGGGGTAGAATGGTGGCCGGTACAGTGCGGGTGTTCCCGGCTGGCACATACCGGCGCTATGGAGGGACCACTACTGTATCTATTTTTGTCCCGCGATGGATGTTGGTCAATCGATCTCAGTACGAACTCCATGCAAGCGGTTGCTGCCTGCTGTATAATACGGTTTATTTGCTGTTCTTTGCTATATGCTTCCAGTCCATTCCAGAGCATCAATCAATCAACCAACCAACCAATCAGCCACGTTGGGACTTAATTTACAGTGGACATGCCACAAAAGCATCGCCCCCTTCGGGTGTTCGGAGGATAGTCGTGTAGAAAACAAGCGAAGCCGATCGCAGCATTGGCCACACACACGACTCAGCCCTGACCGCTGGGGTTGAAAATATGTCCAACGCGCATGTTTTTTTTCTTCGTGTTTTCGTCTTTTGCTCACCCGTTTATCATCTTCGCACCATTTGTGTTGTTCTTCTCCCTTCCTTAGTCGTATCTCAGGTCCGGGGCGCCACTAGGCAGGCTCTTTTCTCCCCCCTCCCCTCTACGGTACGTGCCTCTATATCTAATTGCGACATTTGTGCAGCACTGTCTCCCCTCGTAGACTCGCGCCGAATTGTGCTGCAATGGAAGGAGATGCAAGACACCGGGGCGCAGGTAGTGGTCACAACTATACTCGTACTTGCTGTCGTACGCTCTTTTCCTAGAAGTAGAAAATACCGCCCTTGTCGCTGCTTTGTAGGTAGCGCCGTACCCGGGTGTCACCGGGGTGTTGTGCGAGGTGCCAAATTTCTTACTGGGGGTAGGACTTGGGCAGGGGATACATATATATATATATACACGGTATATATTAGCTATAATAGAAATGAATCGTGGAACATCACAGCAGTCCCAAGGCTATAACCCACAACCAAACCCACGAAAACTCAGCAAAAAATCAAGTTATGACACATGTTTTTTCCAACCCTTTTTCTGTTTCGTTTTTTCTCTCCTAATTCTTTAGGTCTAGTTTCGATGGCTGGCCCTGGGTTAGACTATGCATGTATAACGTTCGTCGGTTTCACTAGTATTGTAATGCGTTTTTTCCAACCCCAAACATACTTCGGAGGTCGCGAACACCCAATGGTAGTCGTCGTCTACATGAAGTCGGTTTCACTAGTATTGTGAAGTGTTTTTCCAACCCCAAAAATACTTTGGAAGTCGCAAACACCCTGTAGTCGTCGTCTACATGGAAGTTTTGACACCATACTTGGAAGTATTCATCGGGGCCCCGGAGGGGAAACCCACAGGGGTTGTTCGGGGTCGCGAAGAGGGAACTCACGGACAATGCCATTTCCAACGCAATCTAGTCTGGAAATCGCAATCGCTCCATTGTCGTACATTTGAGTTTTCATGGGAACCCATAGAGGGTGTTATTGTATGACACGTTGTATGGTAGTGGTGGCAGGGCAGCAGCACCGGGCCTAACGCTTTCCTACGGTACGGGTTTTCGTGCCACTTTTCGCCTCTTTGTTTTGGTTCTAGATTTTTTTCTGACCCGACGGAGCTCTTGAAGACTCCCATCAAACCAGGAAGAACTGCTACTTTTAACGTGGTACGTTACTACTACAGGCCCTTTGGGCACGGAAAGAAAGCGCCTTACACACGAAACTTATCGTAGCATGGACATTACGGGGGAATAATAAACTAAACTCGATAGATCTGTCAAGTGTAGTGCGTGCGATTGATTTTGTCAAACAAGAAATCTCCCAGCAGCCCCAAACCTGCTGTCTCGTTTTCTTGTCTGAGGGTGTTGAATGTAACATGCTGTACCCCATGTCGTTGGAATAGTCCAATGTCTTACCAATCGTTTTTTTCATGTCCACGTTTTTTTTTTTGGTACGTACATAGTCTAGAACTAATAGACTAGGCCATGGGATTATTATGTGAATCGGGTTGCACTCTTTGGGCTTTTCTTTTGAATTTCTTTTTGACCTAGCTAGGTGGAAGTGAATGGCCGGTCGCCCCGGTGGCGTATCAGGTTATCCTCGAGCCTGATATAGGTCAGTTTCGCGAGTTCGAGCCCCGCCGAGTGCATGCTCGTATAAAATTCGATGGGACTTTTTCTTATTATGCACAAATTGACTTGTGGAAAGCGCGAGAGCGTGAGTTAGCAACACTCGATGAAAAATCGACGAGCAATGGGATTGCTGAACCCTATGCGCGATAAAAATCGAAGGCAAGAACCGGGGGGGAGAAGGGTCGACACCTGTGACCACGGCTTGTCCAGAAGCTGGAAAGTGAAAGTGTGAGGAGAAAAAAAAAAGAAAGAGTAGAGCACCTAAGGTGAGGAGCCTCAAGACAGCAAGTTGGCATGCGTCGCCTCTCTAGTAAAGTGTATCTGGTAGCCTGGTTTTGCCACGCCTGCTGTATTACAAAACATGGCGCATTATCGTCAGTTGTAGTGCAGGTTTTGTCGTGGTACATAGACTACGTCGGAAGATGTAGGGGTGTGTGTAATAATATCATGCATGGTTGCAGTCGATGCCCATCGAGCCATCCGACGGTCAGGGGTTGGTTGCACTGTTTGGGTTAACCGTATGGTGTTTGTCGCCTCGTAGCCGGTTGGGCTCTTCAATTCAAGTGGGGAACGACCGGTCGGTCTGATGCTTTTACGAACATGTACCTGGTGTTTGGTTTAGGACTGACGTAGCACATGTAGTAAGTGTTGGTCGGTGTGCGCGATTGAATGCCTTCGAAGCCAGTGTTGGTCGCGGTGTGCGCAATAGAATGCCGACTTGGAAGCCATGCTTCGGGTGATGATATTTATGTTGATATTGTTGAGCTAGCTCTCCTCATGTTAGGAGCTGATTAATTTTCGCTGCACCTCTACTACAGTGAGATGCAGCCAGACCTTAGGATCTCTACAATGCCGGGACGGAGCACGTCGGGATTTCGCCGACCAGGCGGACGTTGCTTTGTTTGGGTTGAGAGGCGGGTGTAATAGTGTAATCATGCATGGCCGTAGTCGCTAGGATCTCATGGACTCTCGCATCGCTACGACGCCGGGACGACAAGCATGTCTGCTTTTCATCGACTAAGCAGACCGGGGAGAGGGGGGGGAGGTGTAGTCATCGTACTTGCACGGCCACAGTGGGTAGGACCTTCAAGACCCTCGCATCCCTACAAAGCCGGGACGGAGCACGCCGGGTTTTCAACGACCAGGCAGGGATTGCGGGTTTTCAACGACCAGGCAGAGATTGCTTGCACCAAGCGAGAAGCACCGTAAGGTGTCGTCGCATGACATGTGAGCTGAGTTATACTACGGTACCGCTTGTGAGACAGGGGGTTTGGGGCGTTGGCGAGGGTTCGGTGCCCTTACTTGCCTGGAGGATTCAGGGACTGACCAACGATATATAGTCTAGTCTATTACTTTTGTTTTTGCAACTGTTTCGTGATCCGTGAGTCTCCCACGGGAGCCCCATGGGACCCCATGGTACCCCATCGAATACTAATACCTCATGGGGCCTCATGGGGATTTTCCGACCCCAATGGAGACCCCATGGGGTGCTTATCCCACCCACCCTATGGGAGACCCCATGGTTCCCCATGGAGGTACTTGTTCGACCCCATGGTTTCCCATGGGAGACCCCGTGGCGCCCCATAGGGTACTTATCCGATCCCGTAAGACCCAGAAACCCACGACCCGAGATATAGTCGATGTTCGTAGTTGAGGATTGCCTTTCCGACGAGAACGGGCTCAAAACTGCTAGCGAAAAAAGAAACACATAATTATTGGTTATGGGTACGGAGACGTTGACTGCACAGCGCATGCTATATCGCCCATTTGGCCGGATAGACGCCGAACCGAGCAAGTTCAGCGTCGACCTAGACGAGTACACCGGCCTGGTATGCTTTAAATATACATGACGCAAGTGCGTGTTGTATTCCAATGAATGCCCTCGTACTTTTCATATCTCCTCCCGACGCGCACCGGTGCCTCTGTGCCTCCGTGCCTCCGTGCCTCCGTGCCTCAGTGCCTCCGATTAATACGTGAGGTTGCGTAGTGCCCCCACTCATTTTCCGATAAAAGTATGAAGCAGCCTTGTTCCCGGCCACCCTGCCATCAGGTTCGAGTGTTTTGAGCCTGCACACCGGCAGCTTAGCTACAACAACCGCCTTGCTATCTGATGATATAGCCTTGCATCTAGTACGATCGCCTTGCTCGAGTCGGACGGTACAGTATACGCAACAGGTAGTCTGGTGAGCATTAACATGGGAGTCTGGTGAGCAATGAGATTGGCGCCAGGCTCTCGTCTGACGACTCAGCAGGTTTGGTGCCGGAGGTGGTGCTCGTGAGAACAGCTAGTCGAGCGCTGCCTTGCAGACACTCGTACGACTTCAGTCTCCAATCACGTAAACACGCCACCCACCTGTGCAGACGAAGCCATTGTTGTATCCAGGCGCGGGACAGGGTGTTGATGCAGTAACAGGGGGAACATGTCATTGGTTTTATAAACAAATCTGAAACAAGCGTTTTTTCGAGATGAGAACGAAGATCTTGACTTTTTATTTCGAGCGTACGGCGGAGGTTCGAAGAATCAAAAGAGGCCATCCACCACATGTCGCCCAGCAGTATATTTTATAGACAACTGAAGAACGTCAGCTGCGTACGACTGTTCTTTGGTTGAAACTCAACCTTGCAAACTGCGGAGTACCCATATATATATATTTCTTCTTATGATACGACGGTGTTTATGAATTGAACCTAAGATATGGTTGTTAATACACAGCTTCACATTTTTTAGGGAAAATCGTTCGCGCGTGTTCCAAACTTATCCTTATGAAGAACATAGTAGTCTAGGAGTATAGGCTATTGATAGTAGACTGTAGATAGATGAAAAGAAATAAATCCATCTGTTCAAAACATGGGCGATTACCTATAGACTAATTTCCAGGCCAATATTTATGCAACCCGGAAGAAATAGACGGAGCACCGAACAGATTTTCGGCGGCGGGAAATGCGCGTATTATACTTGTATTGTTTTTGAATTCTGTGACATGTGTCTGGCTCAATGGTTTTTGTTTTTATCCTTCCTTTCTGACAAGGCTGCCTGCAGGCTGGGTAAAGAGCGGAAATCCAGCATACACTCAAACCGCAACCACAACCGCGGTAGCATACGCTGGTCAGTCTCACGCGGAAGCTCAAGCTATTGTTAGCAAAGTTCTTCATCACTCTACCCACGTCACACGCCATGTCTCTCAACTCTATGCGGCGTGTAAAGCTGGACGGGCAACGTCGCGGCGGAAAAAAATGTGCCTGGAACGACTGACTGAACAGCCTGAGCTGCCTGGCATTCAACTGCGCTACAGCAGCAAGGTACACCCGCGGAAGCGACCTGACAGCAGCAGCTGCCAGTCACCTCTGTGCCCACACGACGATAACCATCGAGGGCCTGCATGCCTGGCACTTTTTGATCACGACGGGGCCGTTGCCTGTCGTGCGTAGGACGACTTCGAGTACCTCATCGTTCATGGCCGACGGTGGGTGTTGGATGTGATACCTGTACTGGTCTGTGTCGATCTACTGCTCTACTGCCGCACGAGTGCAACACGAGTATAAGTTGGAGTGTAGGTTTGCCGGTGGTAGTTGATGTTCGTGGGAAGGAGATACTGCGCTCTAATGTCTTAGCAGCATCACAGGATGATACATAGCTATACGAGTGTGTTGGCTCGCTGGGTTCGGACTCTATCCAGCTGAACAGGCGCGATAGCATGCGATGTGCACTCAATGTCGGTAACCCATGAACAATTTGATGTTTGCGTTGTTTTGTCGCTATCAAATTTGAGTCCATTCTATTCGAAAAGGCCATTCTCAATGAGGAAAAACGGCTGTTCAACGGGGCTCCATGGTGCCCCATGGGGTACTTATCCGACCCCATGGGAGACCCCATGGTGCCCCATGAGGTACTTATCCGACCCCATGGGAGACCCCATGGTGCCCCATGAGGTACTTATCCAACCCCATGTGAGACCCCATGATGTTCCATGGGATACTTATCCGACCCAAGGATGCCCCATCGGACCCCATGTCACCCCATAGGAGATCTACTGGGGGCCCATGAGATGCTTATCCGACCCCATCGGACCCCATAGGTGCCTCGTGGGGTACTTATCCCATTCGATGGGACCCCATGGTGCCCCATGGGAGACCCCATGGTGCCCCATTTTATATTTATCCCACCCCAAACGGTACTTATCCGACCGCGCATGGGGTACACATACCCAACCCTATGGACCCATGGGAGACCGGAACCCAATATGGACCTCACTGATTTAAAAAGACGGGGATGTAGGGCCCCGGGTGTTACAACATGGTGGCATTTCGGACCAATAATCCACTTCCACGCTGGCGTGGGCTGCCCATAGGAGACCGTGGTGCCCCATGTACTTATCAGATCCCATGGCAACTCCGCGGAGTCCCATGTTTCCCCATGGGGTGCTTATCCGACCCAATGGGAGAGGCCCCATGGGGCCGCTCGGTGCCCCGTGGGGTACTTATCCGCGACCCCACATGGGAGAACCCAAGGGGCCCTATATAGTGCCTCATGGGGCCCCATGACGAGCGCTACGGTGGATATGCACCATGTTTTTCCCAAAGCTCCTCACCTGAGGAGCTCTACACTATTAGTTTACACCTCAGACAAAACTCATAGAGTGGACAGCGGAATTCAACGTGCTCCCCGATGAAAAAATTCCATGGCCTAGGCATTACAAAACGGAACATATACGAACATGCTGCGAAGAAGGAGTGAAATTCGGACGATTTCGGGTTATAGAGCCCCGTCATTCAGAACAAAAAAAAGTGAAAAAAGTGCTACCTCTATCGTAGCACGCTTCTCATGGGAGACCCCCTGGTGCCTCATGGGGTAGTCGTCGGACCCCACGGGAGACCCCATGGGCCACCGTGGTGCCCCATGGGGTACTTACTCCACTCCATTAGAGATCCCATGGTGTCGCATGGGGCTCCCATCCCACCCCATGGGAGAGCCCATGGTGCCCAATAGGGCACTTATGCCATCCCATGGGAGAGCCCGTGGTGACATATGGGGTACTTATCCTACCCCAAAGGAAACCCAATGGTGTCCCATGAGGTACTATTTCCATCCGATGGAAGACCCCATATGGTGCCCTACGGGGTACTTGTCCCACCCCATGGGAGGCCTAATAGGGACCCAACTTTTCTGACCTCATGGAGCCACATGGGGTATTTATTCTACCATCATGAAATACCCCGTGGATCACTAATCCGACCCAAGGAGACCCATATGGACCTCATTGATTTAAGAGGACAAAAACGTAGGACCCAAGGTGGTACATTATTCGCATTTCGAACTAAGAACCTACTTCCAGGTTGGCATGGGCTAGCCACTGGAGATCCATGGGACCCAAGGTTGTCCCGCGTTATTTCTTTTCCGACCACATGGGAGACCCCATGCGAGCTTCCATGGCGCCCCATGGTTCCCATGCTACGCCATGGGATCCCCCATGGTGCCCCACGGGGTACTTATCTGACCCCATGGGGTACTTATCCGATCCCACGGGAGATCCCATGGGGCTCCATGGTGTGCCATGGGGTCGGATAAGCATTCCGTGGTGAGCCATGGGATCCCATGGGGTCGGAGAAGTACTACATGGGGTCCACGGGGTCGGGTAAGTATCCCATGGGGCCCCATGCCGCATATATGATGCCCCCTGAGGCCTCATGGCGTCAGATAAATACCCCATACGGTCTCCAATGGGGTCGACTAGGTACCCCATGTGGCCCCATGGGGCATCATGGGGTGGGATAAGTGCCCCATGGGGTTCTATGGAGCCCCCCATAGAGCCAGATAAGCATCCCATGGGGTTTCATTGGCTCTCATGGAGTTTCATGGGATTTCATAGTGTCCCTTGGGGTCCCATGGGGTCCACTATGAGGTTCAATGTGGTCGGATAGGGACCTCATGGTGTCCCATGGTATCTCCCAAGGTGTTCCATGACGTCTCCCATGGTGTCCCATGGTGTCCCACGGTCCCACGATGTCCCATGGGGTCTCCTACGACGCCGGAGAATCACCCCATGGTGCCTCATGGTGTCCCACGGGGTCTCCCATAGGGCCTCGAAAAGTTGCCCCATGGAGCTCCATGGGATTCCACGGGGTCTCCCTTAGGGTCGGATAAGTACCTCATGGGGCGCATGGGCACGGATGAGTACCCCATGAGGCACCATGGTGCTCCATGGGATAGAATGGGTACCCTATGGTGCCCGATGGGATCCCATTGGGTCGGATGAGTGCCTGCTGGGGTCTCCCATGGGGTCCGAAAAGTATCACATGGTGACCCATGGAGTTCCACGGGGTCGTATAAGTACCCCATGGGGCACCATGGGTTCCATGGTGTCCCATGGTGTCCCATGGGGTTCGATGAGGCTCCATGGGGTCGGATAATTACCGCATGGGACTCCCAGGGGTACCACGAGGTGCGATAAGTGCCCCATGGAGCCCCACGGGAGGCTCAATGTTGGCCCATCTTCCATCGGGTTCCATAGGAGAGCCCATGGGTGCTCCACTCGCGTAGCACGACCGGAGGGAGGCCGGTCGCGTTTCGATATAGGTTAAGGGAGGCGTATACATGCGCGAAAAGGGGTTTCCGCAGCCCCTTTCCCCTCCTTTTTACAATTTCGGTTCAGGCATGTGGGAGGCGTATGCACGCCGGGGATAGGGGCAGCTTAGTCCCTTCCCAATCCTTGCTCTGGGGGCAGTCAATAAGAATATCTTTCGTGGAATTTATAACAAAGTCCACCTTCAGAAACGCTACGTATGTCCAGAAGAGCCAATTGTTTACACTCGTGCACGGAACATATTGCAGGTCGCCGCCGTGGTCTAGTGAACGTTGAGCACTATCAAGGTTGGAGTCAGGGAAATCAAGGTGTGTCGTATATAATTTATGTTCCAGAAACTGTCCACCAACTGCCAAAAATGTTCTTTAGCGTTGGTGCGCATGAATTCGATGCGAGTCGATGAAGGAAGAGAGCGCTGAATTCTTCCCGATATAAAAATCAAGGTGGGAGCGGGGAGAAGAGCCTGCTTAGACACCCCATATCTGACTTGCGTCTACGGAGGGAAAAATGAGAAGTAATAAAAGCGTGCAGACGAAACGATATTAGCTGGGATGATACAAAAAAGAAGAGGAAAAAAAAACGTGTGTCTAGGACTGTGGATCTTCACGTGCTATCTTCCCAATAGAAGTAGCGGGCCTAGAGCGAATCTAAGAATTTTTGTTAATCCACTGTTTGTCCCTTTATCTCCGTCAGCAGTATGTCACTTCACATTAATCTGATCCGTCCACCCAATTACATCCAGCGCAACCAGTCTCCGTGCCTACGTCCTCCTAGAGGAACGAACTCCGTGGCCACAAACTGCGAAGCAGAGAAGCTCCGCGTTGCAATAGTATGAGCAAAGGAGGACGCGTGCTTCGACAGAGAGGTGCACCACTTTTTTTATTGTCAGAGGTTCCATAAATTATTTGGGGGCTTAGAGACCTCTCCCCAAAAACTCATTCAGGAGCAAAAAAATACAACAGCTACGATATAACCGGATGAAAAAAATCCCATGGCGCTCAAGTACACAACGATAATCATGCAAATAAATACGTGAGTGGTCTATTTCCTCCGAAGAATTTGGGCTAAAAAGCCCTGCTATTCAGAAATAAAATAGCCAAAACAATGCTACCTTTATCGTAGCATGCGTCAACCACGACTGATTTGGCCATGCAAGCAACCGCATTGAACCTCGTGGGCGAAACAAAGACGCCAGTGTCAGTCCTGGCAGACTATTTTTTTGCAACGAGAAACAAAGGAACGAAGTAAGCGAAAATCAAAGAAAGAAAAAAAGAAAGAAAAAACAACCAAGAAGAGCTAAAACAATATTTGGAAACAAAGAGAGAAACAGGATGGCACACGAGAAAGAAAGAAAAAAAGAACGCAACTCAGCCGGCCAGCAACTGTTAAGTTTGTAGCAACAAAGTAACAAAACAGATAACGTCATCCAACCGCTGCCGGGTGCAGCAAGCATATTTCCTTTCGAATGAGCCTGCTACAGGAGTAGGAGCATTGCTGCATCGTCTGTTTTTGTTCTCACGTTAACTCGCAAATTCAAGTCCGTGGTGTAACAGTACTCCGAGTGGGGGATGCGTGGTGGGTCGGCGTTGGGAACCGTGCCTGTCATGGGTTCCGGTGTCTTTGAGTGGTCTCTCCTCATGGCTCGCTGGCTAGGCTCAAAGCTTATGCATTATTTCCCTGCATAGTACATTAAAAGACAGACATAACAGGGCTAGGTAGGGTAGGGCACGGTAGTGCAGGGCAGTGCAGGGTAGTGAGATGAGGGGCGTCCTGCTTGTCCCATCATCGTCACCTACATTATCGCCAATCTATGATGGCCTCGACGTGGGTGTGACATTCAATATCACGTATGTGGTTTCACCTCAACTATGACATGGTTTCACGTCGAATCTATCAACTATCCTTTTACGGAGAGCACTCCATTACATTAGGCCACCCTGAATAGTCGTAGATGCAGATCACCTGGCATTCAAAAGATGTCAACAAAACATCCAGAATTGGAAAGGGGATCGAAGATGCGGCTATCCGAAACAACGAAACTGAGGCTATAGATTACTCCAGACCTTGTAATAATGACGCTAAAATGCTTCATCGCAAGATGTACAACCCTATGTTGGAGCTCACAACCGTGAGAGCTCGGGAAAAGGGCATGTACCTACGGTATACCAGTAGCAATAGGCCTACGAAAACACGAAGGGCGAGGCCACTGATCGCTAGGATGCAAAGGGAGACAAGAGGAAGGTACAGACGCCGAAGAAACACGTGTCACGCTGTGAAGGCCAGACAAATCTAGGGCCTGAAGCGTAGTGCCGAAGGGGCGGGCGGTTGGGCCATTGGCCGAAAGACAAGAGAGAAAACAAGAAAAACTGCCTGGAATAACGTCAGGGTCCGCCACGTTGGGCATGGAAAGCTGATGTGGGGCCATCGGTTGGACGGTGAAAGAGAAACAACCAAGACGCCAAGAAGTACGCAAGCGTCGGGCCATTAGTCGAAAGGCAGGAGAGGAAGAGCCTGAAACGATAGAAAACAAAGACCACTGCCTAAAACAATGTCAAGGTCCGCAAGGTTGGACCTGGAAGTACTGAGTACAATCGCAGCCAAGCTGGGAGCTTCAGGTGCATGGAAATGATTCCCGAGTCTTACCGCTGGGACCCTCATGGAGATCGCGCCCCAATTATGATACTGAGGTGCAGTTTTGTGCTCCCCATAGTGCAGCCTGAATAATGCCACTAAACTTCTCTCGATAGCACCGGTAGAACCGCGTGGCACGACCGAAACTTTTTTCACGTGTGTGCCGCCTTCACATTTAACCGTTCTTTCTACCCTACCTACCACATCAGTACACCCAGTGTCCGTGCTGATTCTTCATCCTAGAAATTTACAAATTCTGTGGTCACGGACTGCGAAACAGAGTAAACTAAACATTCGCAATTCATCAAGGTAAAGGAAGTTAACTTCTACCGTGCCGGGTAAGAGAACGCAACAAAACAAGCCAGACCACAAGGAAAAACGAGAAAAAAAAACAGAAGAAAAGAAAGCCAAACAAAGCAAAACAAACGACGGCTATTTTGAAGAATGTGGTGCAACAACAAGACCAGGAAAGACCGCAAGAAGAACAACATACGTGCTGAAGAGAAACAGATACCTGTTGCACGGACAAACAATCCACGAAGAAAGAAGATGACTGCTGTTTCACGGACAAAAACAACACGAAGAGGATAACTGCTGTTTCACGGACAAAAACAACACGGAGAGGAAGAACATATAGCACCGGGGCACAAGGCATATTAAGGCCGGTGGGGAGGGAAATAAACGAGCAAACAAAACGAAAAAAGAAGAAAAGAATGATCGAAAGCAAGTTGTTACTGCTGTCGCTTTCGCGCTCCCCCCATCGAGCCCAACAAAAACAAACCAAAAACTACGACACACTTTTGAGGATTCAGAGCTATAGTAGCACACGCTCCACTTATTAGTCGAACTGGCAGCTTGTCACACGATCTACCATTTCCTATCTGCATTCATCTACAGCTGTATCAGTACGGCTGCCCCCTCGCTCCCGTCCCCCCGGTTTCCCTTGGTTGCTGCTCTTGGTGTCCGCTGCTGTGAGACGTTGCAATCTCTTCTCCGCCTCGCCCCTGTGCCATCTCGTCATGAAGCGGTCCGCCGCGTCGACGATCCCCAGGTGCCAGTTCCCACTCTTCTTAGCCGCCCTCGGCCATAGCACAGTCCCTATTTCGAACAGCAAAGGGGAGCTATCCGTGAACCCTTCGGTTGCTTCGAATACTCTGATGCCGTCTGCCAGACACTGGGCCCACGTATTTTCTGGTCGGTCTCGTCCCGGGTTCATCCCACGAGCCATCGTCCCGGACATCACGCGATGGGTCAGTCACTCATTGGTCGTCCGTTGTACGTTTTCGGGTAAAGAGTATAACCATTCATGGCAACCCTATATTCGTAACAACTGTGTGCCCTTAGAATGGCGCAGGTGTGTTGGACTGGCCACTACCGGCACTATCGAGAACTATCCACAGTTCTCCCCAAAGGCGATGCATTCTGAGTACGGTAGAGGTTTACGCAAATGCACCTTTTGCTGAGGTTATCGTCTCTGGAGGATCTCTGTACCTCACCCAAAAACACATGTTTAACGGAAAGATGAGAGGCGCAACAACTCGAATAATAATCCCATGGCCTGATTACACAACTTATACTACTGCAATTTTAACATGTGAAATGCCATCTCGACCATGTTAGGGCTACGGAGCCGCGTCATTCAAGAAACAACCTGTAGTAAAACAAATTAGAGTGATACACGCCTATCATAGCCCGTACGTATGGAGTGAATGGAGTACACACATGTTTACTCTCCGAAGATCATACGGTTCCTACCAACGGCACCGTTATCGCAAATCCTGTTCCACCCCAAACAAGCGACGGTCAGTCGTATCAAGGCGAGGAAGTAAAAGGCGAGGTGGTAGTCGAAGGGGAACGGGAGGCCGCCGTCGATGGACCAGGCGAACAGCGTCGAGGCGAAAACCGGGGATACCGCCCTTGATATAGACGTCGTGGTCATGTAGATCCCGTTCATCTCGCCGCGCCGATCCGGCCTCGTGGCGTTGTTGACGGCCAAGGAGACGCCGATGTAGAACTGACGGGGAGGCGGACACAAGGCGAGCCGATTAAACACATGCGATACCAGGAATAGAACGCAACCGGCATGGTTTGCGGTTGAATCCTTATAGTACCTACCGGTACTAGTACTGGGTACACACGGTTTTGGCGACAAGCACTTGAACTTAGGGCATGGTAAAACTTGCAGTTCCGAAAGGATTTGGTTTTGGCTGTGGCTGCTACGGTAGGGTAACTACGTTGCCGGCATTATCCGAGAAGTATTGTAGTTGCCGCCCTTCTTTGCATCCGGAAGATTTAGTGCTCGTTGGATTTCTCTATGTGGGCCGCCCGCCGCTACGCTTTTTCACGCGGCCCTAAGACAACGGTTTTATTTCGTCGGGTTTCGGGCGAGAGGTTCAGCAGCCATTCCTCGCACGAGAATCTCAACTTTGAGAGTGAAAACAAGCGTACCCCCCCCCCCCCCCCCTGCCGCAGCCAAGGTCCCAGATTGACCGATCATTCACCAATCAACACTACTCGGGACGCCCCCTAGCACTTTGCGTCCGTAGGTCTAAGCAAGTTTGGCGTGACAACGCTACGATGCGCTGATCGTTCCATGTCGATGCACGATCTGCGGCCTCGCTAGTGAATAGTAGCGTAGTCGCGAGAAACCAATTTCTTGGCTCGGTAGGAGTCGGGCAGGAAGACACAAAAAACCAGACGCGTGCTACAATAGCTAGGTGCACCATATTTTTTCTGAGGCGCTCCTCAATTTGGGTGCTTAAGACACCTCTATCCTAAAAACTGATTTTTTGGAGAAAAACTAAACTGCTACCGGACGAAAAATCCCATGGCCTAGGCAGACAACAAGAATCACGATTTTTTTTCGCCTGTTTTCTACGATTTTGGGCTAAGGAGGTCCGTCATTCAGAAACAATTTCAGACAAAACGTGGTACGTCCATGGTAGCATTCGTCATCAGGTCATGCATTTGGAACGGTCGAAGGTCACAAGAAATCCAAGGCCAATCCCATCCACGAACACGAGCGAAGAGTGTAGATTCGGGGGGAAAAAAATGTTTGCGCACCACCCTCGCACCACCTGTTTGAAGTTCTAACCTATTGTTTTTGAGGATGGGCTGGCCTTGGGTTTAACGTTCGTCAATTTCAATTACACTATTACAGTTTTGCAACCTCTGCAAAATAGTGTGGAAAGTGCCAACGCCCGAGTATCCCCCTCGAATGGTGAGCTGGGCGAATGTTACAACACCTGCCTGTTAGCACTCCGCACGGGTGCCGCTCCCCGCCCAAGGACTCTTTTCCTGGGAGTCGGCCACCGACACGCGACTTCGACGTCGTCAGGGTTAACACATGACGCAGGCGTGAACACGGCTTCACAGATACAGCTGATTAGCCGCAGCAACGCATCTGACCGCCGACCGGCTATTTACGGAGATCCATTATTAACAGGGGTAGACTAAACGCCTCATCATGTTGCGAAAACTTCACCGGAAATTTCTCATTATTTTCGCAAAATCTCGGCCAGAACATCGTATTGTTTTATTTCTTTATTTTTGCGCCGTGACCGTAAGGCCTATGCGAACAATCCAAGCTATCGTTTGCCGTTATCGATGAAGAATTGACAGAGTTATGACCCCATAGGCATTAAATGACCCCTGTTAGCAATGGATCTCCGTAATAGAACAGACATGGCTATCGCCCCTCTCTGTAGTTGGAGTCTAACGTGTTTGAGAACACTTGTTTGCGGGGCAAGCAACCAATACATGACAAATATATGAAGACACACGTCATCGTAGATATGCGCCATGGATATGTCTAGGTTCTTCGCTAGAGGCGCCCTATACCTTCACAAATATATATATATACTTATATATATATCTATATGTTTCTTTTTTCTACAGAAAATGGTCTGAGAGTACATAACGAATGCTATTGACATTTGACTCACGGGTATCATTTACCAATTCGACATGTTGGCTCACGGATTCCCGTCATTCAAAACAAGCGGTAGCAAAAGAAATGATTACCCCTGCCGAAGATTCCCTACCAATCTGTCGTCAAAACCAAGCACCCACCGGATCCGTGCACGCCAAGAACGTAAACAAAAGGGCGATTGCGGCCATGCGAACCGGCACTCCGGTGGTGCTCATGTGGGTGAGAAGGGGGATGACGAAGTAGATGGGGATTTCGACGACCGAACCAAGCCTCTGGCAGAACCTGATGCCCCAAAGCGGGGTGATGATTGGCACGAAAACTAGCTCGAACACCAGCAACACCAACCCGCAAGCAAAGAACACCTGCCGGTGAGGTGACAAGAAAGGGGAAGGGTATGCGCGTGCGAGGGGATGATAATCGTAACGGGGATCAAAGACAGCCAACGCCATACATAGTATGGACTGAACTGAAATTCAGGTTTACCTTTTTAACGGTTTTAACGCTGCATTGATTGGGGGGGCGGCTATTGCTCATGAGTTTCGCAGCACGCCGTTCCCGGCGCTTTCGTGAAGCCCCTGGAAAATTGGAGATTCACAGCGTTGGCATAGAGGAGGCGTGCTGATATACGCTACTCCCCCCCCCCCCCCCCCCTCGAGCCCCCTCCGCACGCGCGCGAAAAGAAACAACCACTCGAGCCCCTTATCGGCCGAGCGTAATCTGGCAAATGTTCTGTGCTGCGATAATTAGAACACTAGAAGCTCAAAAACACGCTGATGTTAGAGGTGCACCTAGGTTTAACGAGGCTTGTCCCCTCAGGAGCTAGCTCTATATACATCTAACCCGAGCACAAAAAAAAAGCTCAAGAAAAGAAAGCGTACCGCCTGCTGATCATTTTCATCACCAGCAGTAGTGACGCGTGCTACGATAGAGGCGCACCGTTTTCTTTTTGAGGTTCCTCAATTCGGGAGGTTAAGACGTGTCCTTCTGAACCCAAAACCTGATTTTGGAGATGAACCAAAACAAGCTGCTACCGGATGAAAAATCCCCATGGATGGCTTAAGGCACACGACGAGAATCATGCAAAAAAAAAAAATGGCCCATTTCCGACGTTTTGGGCGAAGGAGCACCGTCAGCCAGAAACCATACGTAATCAGACGAAAATTGCCACCTCCATCGTAGCACGCGGCTATTGCAACAACAAGAATGACTGTCGTTTCGAACCTGAGGAGGCAAGGAGCCCCGTCATCTCCAGAAAATGGATTAGCCGAAAAATGCTGCCCCCCCCTGCGGTAGCAACCTCCCTCCAACGCCATTCAACCAAAGAAAAGGAATATCTCAAACTCGAGCTACGAATAGTTGAAACCCCTGAAAACTCAAGCAGCAGTCGTTGACGCATCTATCTATCTGCAAGTCAAGATCTGGAGGCCGTGGGGCTATGTTTTATTCTCAGGGGGATGGAAAGTGCGATATTCGGCATTGCTCGGCGTTCAAGACAGCGCACGATCAAGTGAAAAACCAGGCGGAAAGGTTGAAGAACGTCGCTCGCACCTGCCCGATATCGAGTGCTGACCATTCCAGCCCCCCGTTGGCGATGCTACTGAGGGCCCAGAGAGTAAATACCGCCTCCAACCCGGGGTATGTAAGCTTCAAAGCATGGGCATGGGACGGGAATGGCGTAAAATACGTGTTACTATGATGAAGGCTTTATTTTATCACTGTACTCTATATACTATTCAGCTATTTAGTACGGTAGTCAGGGAGGTCAGGTTTACGATTTTATTTCCCATCGACCCTGAGCAACTCGCGCGAAGAAAGGGCTGCCCGGTATCGTTTCGGTCCTAGGAGTTAAGGGTTTTCCGTTTCGCGATACGAAAAGCTCTCATTACCAACCATCGGATGGATCTCTCGATCCACTAGCAACGGAACTGAAAGATCAGAGTATCTCGTACGGTAGAAGTCGTTCAAACCCGGCCGTGACACGAAGGGTATTTTGCTATATGTAACGCTATATAGGGGCATGATACTATGAATAATACTACAGGCTGGTTTACGTAAACCCCCCCGAATTCTCTCCCCAGTGAATGCTGCTCGCAATAATATCTAGTCGAAGGGTGAATATGTGGTATCACTCTGACCCCCATGACCAGTGAAAGAGGGTGACATGGCCATTATTTTTCAACGGTCTCGGGCTGTCTCTAGGAGGAGCAAAGCTCTTATCGACCAATGACAGGCCTTCATATTCTTCAATAATAATATTAGGTCTTTCGTTCAATAGAAGGCGAAAACAAATTGCGCCGAATTTTGCACGAACCAGTTGGAGGTACTCCGAGGCATGTCTGCAGAAATCTTCGCCCAAACAATCGAAGATCTGACCTGCCTGTGTTCAACATTAAGCAGACTCCGGCGAAGAACCTGGATCCCAGACTAAAACCAAGTAACTCGAAGGAAATAACTCATCTTACTCATTTTTACGCGCAGAAGTTCAAATGTTCATGCCGTTCTTGAGAGATAGACCCTGAAATTTTTGCACGTGTTCTTCATGGCCATCTCGATGCCTGACCTCCGTTTTTTTTTTTTTCGCCGAAAGACTTTAGCCTCAGGTGGGCCACATTTTCAAAAAAACTCTCACCTGGTGAAAAATCAGACAAAAAGAAAAAAAGCGTGAGGTCTTCGCAATGACACATAGAAGACGTGTCCGAAATTTCACGGTCTGAATCGAAAAAAAGGCGTGGACATTCGCCGGGAATATATTTGTTTTTTTTAATGTGCACCAACCTGTACATAAAATACTATGGAACAGTATACGCGCAATACTATATTATAAAAATTAAAACACACTCCAGCTGTGAGATCGAATATTTTGTCGAAACTTATCTTTGCAAGCTGTGTGTGATACTCCGATCGCGCGTATTACGGGTTGTGTGTCCTCATTAAGGATATAGGTCGGCGACTCCCCTTGCAGCTACAGTGTAGCTATCAGGGTCAACAGGGTGATGTTAGGCAGTCTGTGCGCGGGAACTATAAAACCCGTTTCTGAGGGGGACAAAATCTGACAGCTGTGGAAGGAAATGCATCAGTTTATCAAGTGAATCCTGTAAGTCGAATAACCGGTGAGGGGAGGGCGGAGTGTTGAAGGACGTGGGGGCCTGATTTTGATCAAAAGGGGGGGAGGGGGGGGAGGGGACGGGTGGGGCAGGTCAATTTGTGCGTGGAAACTACAAACCCTTCTTGTGGGGGAGGGGGGGGGAATGTGGCGGGGGAGGCGGGGGGCGGGGGGGGAGGGCTTTAGGTCGCATAGATGTAGGGGTTTGCTATACGCGTGGTGGTAGGTCTAGGCGATGGTGCGGGTGGTGGGGAAGGAGGGGGCGTTGGGGGCGGGGGTGGGTGGGAATTGCGGCAGCGGCATGGACGGCTCTAAAAAGACAACGAAGCGATATCCAGGGCGTGGCAAGTGTTTATCACTCTGGCGGATTTCGATGTTAGGTGGGGCTGTGAGATCGAAGATTTTGTCGAAACTCATCTTTTCAAGCTGTGTGTGATACTCCGATCGCGCGTATGACGGGTTGTGTGTCCTCATTGAGGATATAGGTCGGCGACTCCCCCGACAACTACAGTGTAGCTATCGGGGTCAACAGGGTGATGTTAGGCAGTCTGTGCGCGGAAACTATAAAACCCGTCTTTGAGGGGGACAAATTCTGACAGCTGTGGAGGGAAATGTATCCGTTTATCAAGTGAATCCTGTAAGTCGAATAACCGGTGAGGGGAGGGCGGATTTTTGAAGGACGTGGGGGCCTGATTTTGATCAAAAGCGAGCGGGGTTGGAGGGGGGGGGGCGGGACTGGGGGCGGGGGGCGGACGGACGGGCAATTTGTGCGTGGAAGCTATAAATCCTTCAAGGGGATAAATATAACGGCTTTGGGAAAAAAAAAAATATATATATATATACTGCTACATAATGCTATAAAACCGTAGCCTTGGCCCTTAAGCTTTTGTATGTGGTTCGTGTCGTCGACACCCCGAATACTTTATCACAAAACTATGTACAATAATATAGAACCGCAGCCTTGGCCCTTAAACCTCTCTCCGTATGTGGTGCCGGTCGTCGACACCCCGTATACTCTGCATAGTAATATATATAATATGTATACTAATGCAGATCCGCAGCCTTGGCCATTAAGCTTTTCCCCACATGAGATTCCTGTCGTCGAAACCCCGTATTCATGGCGTATAGCAAGGACAGGCACTCCTGGGCCTCTCTGAGCGGCAGAAGAACCGCAATTGTGTTACATTTACGATAATCAAAAGTGGTTCTCCGATAAAATTAGTTGAGGGGAATACTCCAAGTGCCGCCAAACACAGCCTACTCCCCCCAAAAAAAACGTTTTAAGGTATGTATGTCTAAGCATTCGGAACCTTGGCCATCAAGCCCCCCCACCCCTATTCCTTTCGTCTGGAGCGCCAAGATCGACAAAACCCTCCAATGTTAGAATCTAGCAGCAAGCACACACGTACCCCATATAGTGCGTCGATGAACAGGAGAATACGGATGTGCTCCTGCAACAGCAAGCTTTTCGGCTTGGAATCTTTCGCATTGTCCCCGAAGTGTTCGGCATCGCGTCCCAATCCGTTTTGCATGGTGGCCACAGACGCTGCATTTGTCTCCATCCACGACGGCACCCTGATACTGCCATCGTCGGTTTCCGTTGGCAGCGGCGGGGCTAGCTTGATCACTGTCGCGCTGCCTACCTCGCCTCCGCCGTCGCAATTATCGCTGTCTTTGTTGTAGCCACTGCCACCTTTGCACCAAGACCAGATCCATGCGCACGTGCTTCGGTATCGCGGAAGCAGGAAAAGCGGAGCGCGGGTCGTCGTAAGGGATAACGGGCAACATATTCTCCACCACCAACGGGGGAGCACGACGGACATGCCACTTCAGAAGAAATCACTTTTCAGCAACTCGCTGCATCTTCTGCATGCATATGCGTTGTAGAATGCAAGGCGTAACACACACCCTTCGGTCTATTTTCTAAGGTGACTTCCTCGACTACGGGGAGAGTGCAAAAGTCGCGCAATCGACGTGTCGAGCATAGAGATGTAAAGTTTGCAACCCGAGGAACAATCGATCCGCCTAGGTACACGCCATTTTTACTTTTTGTTAAACAGGCATAGCATTCCGACGATATCGTGTTAAGGAGTCCCACCACTATATAGACGAAGCAAAAAACGTGCTATCCCCATCACAGCGTGCTTTCAAAAACACCATTTTGGTTCTGTGTGCCCCCCCTAGCTTGAGGAACAAAAACGCCTCTGACGTTATTCCAAGGGGTGTGTCGTCATAAACAAAAGCCTGCACTATCGGGGTCACTCGGAGGGTCTCGCTCTTCAGGGGATCAAGAGCCATTTGCGACCTCCGATCACTTGCTTTTTTTTTTTTGGGCGGGGGGCGGGAGTGGCAAGGGGGTTTCGATTGCACGGTACGCGCGGCCATGGGATTGTTGGTGACGCTGGCCCAACAACAAAATAAATGAAGTAGGTTTTTGGGCGGCGAACAGAACAAAGCCCAAACGCGCGAGTGACCTATACCCGGCATTGAAAATGGGGATTATAGTATATATAGACCATAGAAATACTATTAGTATTATAAAAATGAAAATACACTCCAGCTGTGAGATCGACGATTTTGTCGAAACTCACCTTTGCAAGCTGTGTGTGATACTCCGATCGCGCGTATGACGGTTGTGTCTTCATTGAGGATATAGGTCGGCGACTCCCTTTGCAACTACAGTGTAGCTATCAGGGTCAACAGGGTGATGTTAGTCAGTCTGTGCGCGGAAACTATAAAACCCGTTTCTGAGCGGGACAAAATCTGACAGCTGTGGAAGGAAATGCATCCGTTTATCAAGTGAATCCTGTAAGTCGAATATCCGGTGAGGGGAGGGCGGAGTTTTAAAGTACGTGGGGGCCTCGGTTTGATCAAGAGGGAGCGGGGGGGGGAGGGTCGGGGGGCGGGCGGGACGGGCGGGGCAACTCAATCTGCGCGTGGAAACTATAAATCCTATCCCGTAAGTCGTACAATCAGTAAGGAGAGGGCGGAACGTTCGAGGGGGTGGGGGCGTGGATGGGGGTGGGGGTGGGGGGGGGAGGGTTTCTTAAACATCAGGTCGCATAGATGTAGGGGTTTGCTGTACGCGTCGTGCTAGGTCTAAGCGATGGTATGGGTGGTGGGGAAGGAGGGGGCATTGGCGAAGGGGGGGGGGGGGGGGGGGATTGCAGCAGCGGCATTGATGGCTCTAGAAAGATAATGAGGCGATATCAAGTGCGTGGAAGTGTTTATTTCTCTGGCAGATTTCGATGTTAGGTGAGGCGATTCAGCAAGAGGGATCGGGGGAAAAAGAAGCATAGTATGTACCACCAGGTCTACAACTATGTATGAATATTATACTGTGTATTCTAGCATGATACAATATGACCTTGGTCCTTCCGTGGTATCCTGTTATGCACGGCCTGGAAGGCCAGTAATTACCTCAAGGTAATTGGCAGTTTTTCTATTGAATACGATCGCATTCTGTATTCGGGATAATAAAAAAATGAGACAGACAGAGCCCACCCAGCTTGGGTGCTATCCGTGGCTTTAGTGAACTAATAAAGCTGCTTGTTTTTTACGTCTTCAAAAGGCTAAGAAAGTGAGTATAATCACCGAGGACTTGCAATAGGCAGGCCTGCCAGGGGACACTCTGTGTCCCCGTCCGATCAGTTAACAAAAATAGTGTCGTAGGCATGGCTTCGTCATTTTTCAGTCTGGATCGAATCTCTCCGACGACGTTTTGTAGCGTTGCATCGCTTCCCAGCAAGCAAGGCAACGCCCCTGCTTTCCCTCGGATGGCATCTCAATGGAGCGTGTCCCCTTCCTCTTCCAGCGGCGACCACCGCAACAGTTGGACGGCAGGCCCCCCCTCCTGGTCGCCGCGCACGTGGCACACGGACGACAACTTCGGACTACACTGCACTTCGGAGCACTGCTCCTCGCGGCCCAGACAGGCCTGAGTGAGTACGCCCGAGACAAGGGGCCAGGCGTGCTGGTGGTCCCGCCCTCCGCCAGTCGTCACTCAACTTCGCGGAGGAGCCGACCCAAGCCTCTACCGCCAGACTTGTTCGCTCCCCACCACGCCAGCATGTTGCAACTTTGCCATCCACACGCTCCGCATTCACCTGCATAGCTCTAGCCAGCGCAAGTTTCGGTACCGCCTTTGTCCCTTAATTGTTTTGGTGCCTCCGGCCAGGCCGGAAATATACCCAAGCAAGAGCAAGCATAGTGGAACCAAGACCCTGGATAATCTGTGAAGGATAAAGATCGTTTGCCGAGGGTTCCGTTTGCCGAAGGAGTCAGGCCGACCTTCGTGCGACCTCCTTGGACTGTCGGCACTGGGCCAGGATGAATTGTTGCCTCGGCTCCCGGAGCCCGTGACTGGACTCCTCCGTTTTGTCCCTTTCTCGGGAAAACAGGCGGCTCTCGCTGGGCTTTTTTGTCGCGCTTTTTTTTCCAGTACAAGTACAAGCGTACAGAAGGTTATTATACGGGTCGCAGTACAGGCATCGATTTTTCTGGGACTACTTCGTGCGTCGGACAGGCTGCGGTTCGTTTTTTACTATTTGTAGTGCAAGACTCCGTATCACGAGCTTCCAGCCCCCGCCAAAAATCCACTGCGTAGTTTTCACCAACAGCATGTACAGCAACCTCTCGCTCGTCCCGCAACGACGTCGCACTCGCTAGGCACTGACACCCTCTGACGCGCACGTGTCGACAGCCACAGTAGCAACGCCTTTTATTGCTGTAAATACCGGTACTGTTGTGCATGCCCCACCCTACCGGACGCTCATACAGCGAAGACTTCGGGTCGCGGACAAATTCTCCGTGCCTGCAGCACTTGGCCCACTTGTTTACCATGCAGGTGCCACGCTCATGCCGCATGGCTGCTGTCCACAGCACTACCAACTGCAGAGTACAGCATGGCTGGCTTGCTGCCAGTACGTGCCATACGTCTGTCAAAGCTTCTGCTGTAGAGGTCACTTTCCCACAGCCGGGTAGCCGAGCTAGCTTCTGACCAGCTCAACCCCTTCACTGGTCCAGCGACCTCCATTACAGCACTCACGCCCCTCGCTACGAGCGTATACGCGTTGCTGTGCAAGCACACCTCGCACGATCGATGGAGGATTTTTCACATCACGGCCATTTCTCCCATCTGCCACAGGCTTGAATTTAGGGAACGGTGAAGATATATCTGTTTTTTTCGGTCGTACTAACAGAGTGTAAAATACCCTTTACGCAGATATTATTACTCTTGAGCGTATGGGCACAGCGGCGATAATACAGCACGTTGCACTGCTGGAGACGTACATCCCGTTACGGTGCGGTCGGAGTATGTGTCGGAGTATGTGGTGCCTTTCATCGTGCTGTTCGGGGGGATGCCAACCTTTTGACTGATGTTGATGCATGTTGCGTTTTTTACTGCTGTACGGATGGGTGCTACCTTCATGTGCATATGTAAAATATGATGAACGTTTATTTTTGGCTCGCTGCTCTCCGGCGGTCGAGTGTTTCTTCTCGCACTTTCGGCCGCGGGGCAAGCTAGCCTGCCATTGGGACATTATGAAGCATGCCTGGATCTCGGCCGAGCTCCGTGGCGGCGCTCGGAGCATCAAACGTCGCTTAGCTGGCTCTATTTGGCAAGGGATTGCGTTCCGCCTCCCTGAGACGAGCAGGTCACTTGGAACAACCCAAAGTGTTTTTCAAATTTTGATATTTTGATAAACTTTTACATTTTTTGTTCTTCGTTGTTTTGTTCGTAAACAAAAGGCCTGCTACTCAACTAACCTCAACAGCAGCACCGCAGCAGTAGCAGCAACCGTCCGGACTAAATTAATTTCGGCAGCAGCACAACATCAGCAGTAGTAGCAGCAACGTACAGCACTATTAGCAGCAGTACACTTGTGGATCAGATTAGTGTGGGGTTTGGGGGCGCACCGCCCTTGGCCGATTCGGCCCCGGATCTCGACGTGGGTGCTTGGGCATGGATGCAGACAAGGGTTATACCGGCCTGCGTTCTCCCGCCGCGCGGGTGGCCGCTCGTCGAGGCAGGAGCGAAAGCGTCTGTGAGCGTGGTAGACCCGGTGTGTTGATTTTTCTCTTGTGGGGTAACTACATGTGTCCGAATGTAAGGACCGTTTTTCCTTGAACAACAAGACATTTCCCGGTATTATATTTCCGAACAGGGCGGATGCCAGCGGGAGGAGGCTGGGAGGTAGAGGCCGGGAGCAGCTGAGTGATGGAACGAGCGCCACAGGGCACGGCTTGCATCTCTCCGCGCGGGAGACGGGGCTCACAGGAACATAGAGCGGGGAAAGCTTGGAAGATGGCGCCGAGCGCGGCGAGGGTGGCAGGCATCGCGAGCGCAGCATGCACACGAGTCTCGACCAGGCCAAACAAATGTTTGGGCAGAGTGGAATCATGGCCAGGGTTCAAGAATATATATCACCTTATTCGCGATAGCCAAACTCACGTATATACATGGTGCTCCTGGGGCCAAAATCGGGTAGAGTTCTATCTCAGCGTTCGCCACGCGCCCAGGACGCCATCTGATTGGCTAGTTGGATCGGGTCTAGGTCTGTTGCTATTATCGTACACACTATCATACACACATACATTTCTGACCACATTCATCAAGTAGTGGCGGGTTCAGGCGTGAACACTATCGATCTAGCTCTACTTTCTACCGGAAAAAACGAGGGGTACATCGAGGTTTCTGTTCCCCTCAAACACAGTACCAAAGCGTTGAACACTACCTCCAACTCATGGAAATCCTACCACGTACGCCACACATACCGAAAGTGTTGCCGCCAACGAATTGATTATTGTACAACATCCAAAAGTGACTGGCATTGGCTGGTCAACCCTATCCATTTTACCACCAAGTGCAAACACATGTGACGTACTAATAATATATAGCTAATAATATATAGCAACGAACACTATTCCACGTACGGTACACAGCATCCCCTGACCACTAGTAAATAATTCGTTTGCGCGTGCGCATCAGTACAACGTGCACCCACCGCTATCACACTCTTCCCGCTGATCAGTACTTTTTCTTTGGAGCAATGCACTTGCTCATGCCACAGGTTTCCTCTAAGAAGAGCAGTGGGTTTTTTTTTTGCATGTGAGTACGCGTTACACCACTATTATGGGTGGAAAAAATTGTATACCCGTGTTACCGGTGTCTCCCTTTTCGCCTTACGACGCCCCCGATTTCACGTTACCCGCATCCCGAAGGGGAACCTTGTACTGCTGTACATATTGCCTTCATGCTACTGCTCGAGTGGATGCTACACGTCTACGCCGCGGTCAGGACAGATAGTCCCCGTTACAATGCGGTTGATATCGGCATTGCATTCCCATTGTATGTGCGATCCTTGACAGTGCTGTTTGGGGTAGATATTACCCCCATTGCTGCTGACACCCTTTGGTGTGTGTGCGGCCTATTCAACAGGGCATACACTGCTCTTTTTTGCTGCTGACACCCTTTCGTGTGTGTTGCCCCCTCCACAGTGCTTCTTAGGGTTGTACTGCCCTTTCTGCTACTGACATTTTGTCGTTGGGGTGTGTACGGTCACCTACAGTGATGGTTGGGTTGTACACAGCCCCTCATGCCCTGTGGTTGGTGTAGGTGCCACTCCCCCCGACACTACGGCTAGGGAAAACGCTGCCCGTTTGTGTGCGGTTGGTATCGACGCTGCCCCCCTTTGTACACTGCTGTTCAGATGGATGCTGCCTCTTTACTGCTTTTGGTGTGTCGACTGCCTTAGGCAATGGTGCCAAGGCAGATGCTACCGTTTCGCAGCGCTATTATGGACGCCGCATTTTATACCGTTGTTCGGGTGATGCCGCCTTTTCCCTCCCCGGCTGTTGGGTAGGTGCTGACCTTTTCCTCCCTTGGTGCCGACGCTGGCCTTATATACTGCAGGTAGTCACGCCGCGCAAATATTGCGTCTTGTGTGGGTGATACCCTTTTTAATGCTATACACGTTGACGCTGCCTACCGTATATACTGCGTCTTGGGTGGGTGCCACCCTTTTTAATGTTGTGAGCGTTGACGCTGCTTTCTTTTCATGTTGCTAGTTGGTGTGGGTGCTGCCATTATCCATACTGATGCTGGACGGGGTTGAGGCCCCTATCTCGCTGCTTGCTGTCACACAGATATTACCATTACTTGTAGTAGGGACAACTCATTATCTGCCTCCATCGCTTCTTCACGCGGCGTTCCCCGTTCCGCCACGCCCGCTCTCTTCCCCCTCTTCCTGCTGCCCTCGCTACAGCTACAACAACAATGTCTGCCAGTGACGAAGCGGACTACTCGGGCAGGCTGCGGTCTTTCACGCGCCCTAAACATGACGACCACTAGCCAGGCGGGGCGCGCTCGAGACCCCGCGACTCGGAATGGCATGAAACTCCGGAGGAAGGGGTTTCTGGGGGAGATACCTCAGACGGGGCACAAGACCACCCCCCGGAGCCACGCAAAGTCGAGTCGCCACTTCGGGACTACACGGAGGCAGACCAACCTCCAGCGGGCCATGAGGCTCGTCGATGCCAGCTCTCACAATACACAGTAGAGCGCCGACAACCGACCTCTCTGCGCTCGACAGAGCGCCACCACCAGCTCTCCCGAGACCGAGGCGCCAATGTCAAACTCTCGGACATGTTATCCGAGGCCGCACGGACGAACCGGGCGCACGACGACGGCAAAAAGACGATGCTCCGACGTATGGCGCGCCGGCATCTGATGGAGAGCGACGCAGAGAGGGTACGGGGCGCGCAACGGGAGACGGCTGAGGCGGCCGAGAGGGCGCAACAGGTGCTGGCTCCAGCAGTAGCGGCATCTCCAGCGGGAGCTACCGCGGCCCGTTCGCCTCTGACGAGCGAGCAGGGTGGCGCCTCCCGGCGCAAACGACTCGGAGACGATGCCTTTCTCCCAGGTAGTGTGGCGTGCATGGCCTCGCAACCGAGGATGGAGTTCTCCTCCGACCTGGCGGTCGCGGTGGTGGGGCTCGCGTCGGTGAAGAAGGTGTCGTTGCAAGGAGCGGACGCACTCTCAGTCGAGAGGACCTGGGCTAGCATGGATAATACCACATACTCGGGCCAGAAGAAAGCTGTTCCGACCCTTGCCTTTGTTAAGGCTATGCAAATGGCCCACGACGGGGCCCAGGGCCCCGGTTTGTGGCCGACTCCGGAGGAGGACTTGGAGGAACGCCGCCGGGGAAAAAGGCGACGCAGCGACAGTCACGATCGCGGGGATGGCCGCCGTGGGGGTGGTGGCTCCGGCGGTGGCGGCGGCCAAGATGGGGGTGGCGGCCACAACCACCGCCACGGGGCGACAGGGGTGGTGCAGGGGGAGGAGGCGCGTCGGATGCTGGTTGGGGCTCGGGGCGCTGCCAAGGGAGAAACCTTTGCCGCAACAACCGGGGCGGTGGCCGCAGCTCTGAGGGAGGCAACGGAGGGCGGAGGAACGGCGGGAGATGACGTTCAACGTGGGACGGCTCGTCAACGTCTTCCTGCTCGTCTTCGGCTTTGAGAACGGACCACGGCGAGGTGACCGTGGTAGCGGGAGACGGGAAAGTGGCTCCTTCCCTGGTGGATATTGCTTCTTCCGCCGAACGCCTGGGGAACGTGACTGTGTCGGGTGATGACACTAAACCTGTTTGCTCAGATTTAGTCCGCGCTCGTACCTCCGCAATTGGCACTGCCGTTGCTACAGCCAACTCCACGCTTGATTACTCGGTCAAGCGTGCCTATGTCAAGCTTTCCCACAACGACGAAGCCCGAAATTTTGTTCTGCCGTTCCCTACGTCTTTGAGAAGTCTGAAGGCGCTCAGCAACTCACACGCTGGGTTAAATCTGCAATGCCCGACATTCTCATACGACACGATGGCCATTGTACAGAGGGCGCACGATCGCCCACGTGGGTGCCCAGTTGGGACCACCCGCTCCACATGGCGTCCACCCGTGTGCTATAACGCCTGACAAGCCCACGACCGCCCGCATGACGACCATGATCGATAATGTTTTTGAATATGTGTCACGGGCCACGGAAGGGGGAGCATGTGAACCTGAGGCCTTCAGTCTCCTGTTGCGCCTGCCGATGACGCACTTTGACCGAGTAGACACGGGGGAGGGATGCACCAAGTTGCATGCTTTCGGAGTGTGCAATGGCACGCCAATTTTCGGTTTCAGTATGGAGGTTTCGCGTGCTAGTATCGACAGTTGAGGGGAGCGAGCGTGTATTGTCTCCGGGCACAGATGTGGTGTTGGAGGTAGTTAGGATGGCAATGAATGAGCAATTTCCGACTCTGATGCCTACGCTCTACCCTGGTTCGAAGGAAACGGACCCGGGGCCATACGTCTCGTTCGATGCTACGTGGAGGGCGTTTAGTGACTTAGCGCATAATAAGACACCTGCCGTCAACGTCGAAAGACAATTTTCTCTGCCTGTTTCTTCGACGGGAACGCGATCATTCGCCCCCTCAGGGCCCCAACCCGCCGGTCATGGGCGCCGCCAGGGCCCAGTGCTGTCCCAGTCGCCTTCATGGCAGACGGTATCGAGCCAATTTCCGAATGTTATGCCAACAAATAATCCCACCGATCCCTGGCTTGATATGATGTCCAACTGCTGGTCCCTAGTACCACATCATTATGCAGAGGTTTTCGCCGTTAGTGCCTCCTTTAAGACCGACGACCCTCCCCTCTAGAGCGGCCTTCTCTCGCCCTCCACCCGCGCCGCTTCCCTCCGGGCGAACCGGAGTCATTGCCTCAGCTGTCACGAATACACATGCTCTTTTGGAACTGCGGGAATGCCTTCATCAAAGCGAGCGGCTGTTTGAACCCTGAACTCGACCAATTCGGCGACGACGATCTGTACAGATGGTGGCAAGCATGAATGACTAGCTATCGCCGCCAAGACAAGTCTTTTCGCGCGCACAACCACAACAAAATTACTCGCGATCGTTCAGGCCAATCGCGAGGGTACCACCAAGACCAGGGCCAGGTAAACAATCACAGGGGTAACCATAACAGCCTGCACACGTCTGGCCACCATGGTGGTGTCCCACCCTTGCCCGCCTGTTCGGCTCCCGCGATTGCTCCTGGAAGGTGCATCGGGGCTGCCCACAATCCGGGCCGGAACCCCAACGCGCCAGCTGGGTACCTTTCGCTCAGGCAACTGACAGCACGACGGCGGTACGGCCCACCCGGCCCGTCCGCCGACGTCACTGTCGGGGACAGCTCCTTTTGTTCCACAAGGTGCTCGAGTACCTGTGTTGCTAGGCTGTCCAATAACGCAGCATGTATTCCATTATGTAAGAGCCCACGGGCTCCTTCGCCGTCATTTGATGATTCTCAAGGCGTAGTACCCGCGGCGGAAACCAGCGCTTCGAGTGTGATCCCCGTCAGCCAGGCTACGTTTTCGACGAAGGGAACGCGCGCTTATAGCGACGGTCCCGTTGGCCATGGTCCGAGCTTAGTGAAGAGAACCCGCGCTTCCAGCGCCGCCCCCCTTAGCCGCGGCTCAAATTCGGCAATGAGGGTACGCGTCGGTACGCGTCCCAAACGCTGCCCCCATCAACCGTGGTACGGGAGCCCGCGCCTCGTGCGCTCCCCCCAGGCACGCGTCACGCAGCAAACTGCGGTGACGGCGCGTCGTCCTCCTAAGCAAGTATGCTCATCCTCTCTTCTCCCTGACCATGCGGGGGGGGGTCGATTTGAGGGTTGGGAAGGCCGACCCTAAAACAGTCTTCCTGACCGCGAGGTGGAGGTCGGTTTAAGGTGTGAAGAGGCCAACACTAAAGTATCGAGATATTTTGCGAGGTTCGATCCGGCGTTTTCTCGCCATCGCAGCGGGCGTTCTATCATTGTTCTCATGGGGGAGGAGTCGACAAACTTCGCTACCTCGTCTCTCTTCTCCAAGAGGGCTAATGGAAAAAAGCCTCCTGAAGACGCCCACAGGGTCAACTGGCCCTGCTTCGTCTTCAAGCACTCTAACCCACGTGCATCAGGCTACGCCGGCCGCAGTGGTACAGGAAGGAGATCTGACACTGCTCAACGGGCTAGTGGTGACGCCACGGCCTCCAGCTCGACCAGCTAGATGCTATTCCCGTAATTTTACGGAAGAATCGCTCCTCCCGTCACGTAGGAACAGCTCCAAGCCCCCTGCCCCTTCGTGAGCAGTTAGAGTAGTTACTTGCGATTTTACGCCAGAGAGAACATAAGCCATGACGCGAAAAACCGTGAGTTCAGACTCGCGTCGTGCTCCCGAGGCCTAACGTTCCCGCAAGGCGACACTACAGGCTATAAGTGCTAGGGCCTGGTGTTCCCAGCCGGGGACATTTCAGACCCAAATTCCCAACACCACCTCCGGCGGACTGGCACCGTCGACCTTTAACCCTTCTCTCGAATACTCCGCGAAAAAAGTGGTGTTGTTCTGGCAAACACCATCGTACTTTTCGCAGTGGCCTCCTTCGTCGCTTGTCGTGGACAACGTATCATATTCTTGCGCGGAGCAGTATATGATGGCTGAACAGGTCAGGATAATTTGAGACCATCGAGCAGGGGAGGTAATCATTTCATCGCCTGCTCCAGGCACACATAAACGAATCGGTCGAGGCGTGCGCAAACTTTGACTCCGCTGTTTAGGGCAGGGAGGAGTGAAATGAAGTGATCTCTGGCACTTACGCCAAAGTCACGCAGAAGGCCGCCAGGAAACATCACCTTTTGAGCACTGGCAACAAACGTTTGGCCGAAGCCAGCTCTCTGGATCCAGTGTGGGGCAGTGGTCTCCGGGCGGATGATCCCCGAGCCAATGACTCACGCGAATGGAGAAAACAAATTGCTCGGTGAGGCACTTGCTGCCGTTCGCGAACTAATTCGCGAACGTGAGACCGAGTCAGCACACCCGGCCTCTCCTCGCCGGTTCTGCAGTCCCACAGAGAATGCTGGAGTCCACGAAATCTCGTCCGCTCCGCAGTCGCGGTCGTTGACGGCGGCCATCGCTTGCCTAGGATTTTCTTTGAAGTTTCTCGGCCTTTTTATCGGGCGCGCCGGCCGACCAAAGTCAGGAGGTTTTGGCAATAGCTTCTGGCGGCGGTCCTGGCCGTGCGCTGTCAGAACGGCCCCTGCCTCGTCGGGAGTGCTGTGACGCTAGACGACGTTTCTTCCACTACCGCAATGGCAATGCATAGCGGAGGGACGCCGTTGCGCCTTACAGATGCGCGGCGCTCCTCGATACTTGTTCCCCCCAACACCTTCGCTCGGCATAACGTGTTGGATTGTATGCTTTGGGCAGGCACCGTCGGTGTGCGAGAGGCCCAGCAGCCCTCGCTCCAGGGGGGTTTCACCGAATATGCCCCTATACGAACCTCGACCCGCATCCGCCTGAGCGTCCAACTTTTCCCGGGAAAATGAACCGACGTTCTCTTTCGCAGTGTGGGCCTGCGTAGTTCCTCCATCGGTTATGCAGCATGCTGTCTAGCCCGGCCGCGATAGGTGGATCCTTCAACACCCGTTCGGACCGCGCCCTGCCCCCTCGTCCGTATGGTATTCAGGTTTTGGACGAGCTGACGTTGCCCTACCACGCCACATCATGCGTGTCGGCCTACATCATCGACCCCGCAGCTACGAACGGTCGTATCCTCCTCCTCTACGATGGCACTGTCGGTGTTACTTTGTCGGACGAGCCTCAGCGTCTCGAGGTTAACTTAGTGCGAGTAATGCTTCCACCTGCACTATGGTTTACATGCGCTAACAGGGCATTACCTTGTCGACATATTGCCGTAGTCGGTCATTTTTTCGACGCAGGAGCAGAAGCATTTCGTTGCCTCATGGCGACTGCTTCTTCCCTTAAAAGGTGTCACAGACTTCGAGCCAAGCGACCTCGTCGGGGTCACCAACGCCCCACTTTTGAGCGTCTCGCTAGGTGCCTTGCAACAAACCACCCACGCTGCGGAGCCCCACCCTGGCCCCAGCTTTCGGATAGTCAGGTCTCAGAGGTCACACGTTCGCCCGACACAGGTGAGGCAGCCTCCGCGTGTCGTCGCCCTCGACGGCGCCACTGAGACAATTGAACCCAGACCAACATTTACGTTTTGACGCGTGTGGGCCTGACTCCCGCCACATCTGCGGGAGATTGCGTTTGACTTACATGACCCTGGCTGGAACCCTCCGATCACCGAGCAACTGGGTGATGTGCTCTGCAACCTTCCCTACGTGTTCATCACCTCGAAAACAACCTTTGGTTCTTGCTCCTTGATGCCCTTCTACATCTCGGTTCTGGAGGGCAGCGCCCCGGTCACGTCCCGGCCACATCGTACAAATCTTATTTTGGCGAATAAAAAGGACGCAAACTGAACCAGTACCTCGCGACTGGGCTGATCCAGCACTCGACTTTGCCGTATCCGAGCCCGCTGGTGGTCATCCCGAAGAATTCCGGTGGCTTGAGGATTATGGTGAACTACAAGAAGCTAAAAAAAATCAGCAAGCGCCAACTGTCGATCCCTCACGTGCACCAGGTCCTGGGTTCCTTTGGCTCAGGTCGGGTATTTTTTTTGTTTGAATTGGTTTTTTCGTTCCACCAGTTAACGGTGCATTAGGATATGATCCTCCTTACAGCGTTCTGCACACCCACGGGCATCTACTAGTGGCTTGTTAGGCCTCAGGACAGCAGCGCTTCGCCTTGGTGGTTTGTTAGGTGATAATGAGGTGAATTTGGACTTGAAACAGGTGGCGGCATACCTCGACGAAGTCATTGTGTTCGTTTACGATCCGATGGCACATGTTCAGACGATTTCCTCCCTCTTCGAACGCCGTCGAAAGTATAACCTCAATATTTTCACCTCGAAGGCGCGATTGGGTACCAACCAGACGCGAACTTGTGGTTGCTGCCTGCATCCGCGCTTCGGAACAGGGCTCTCCCGTCAGGGCGTCGACGACAACCATTACTTTTCTGGGCCACTCCATTTCCCTCGCAAGCCGATGCTTCAACGCAGAGAAAGTGTCGGCATTGATCAATATGCTGATGCCCACGGAAGTAAAGCAGGTGCGCGCACTGACGGGTGGTATCAACTACTACCGCAGTTTTTTGCTCGACTCATCGAAGAAGCTTCGGTTGATGAACTCGCACCTCCGGAAGGGGGTTCAGTTTAAATTTACGTCCGTTTTAGAACAATTGGTGCGAGAAATTCCGGCGGAGCTTGCTACCCCGCCGATCCTGTTTTTCTCCGATTGGAGCGCTGTCGCCGACGGCTCACGCCCGTTCTACGTGTACTGCGACGCTTGCGTCGACGGGTTTGGCACCGCTCTTGAACAGGAGCAGGCGGACAGCTAAAAAAACCCATCGCGTATATCAGCTGAGCTACGCTCCACCCAGAAAGCATTGAACTCCTCTTGATTTGGAGGCCGACAGCATCGTTTGGGCTCTCAAAACGCCCCCACGGCTGCCTTTGCGGAATCAAGTTTCGCATATTTTCTGACCACAAGGCACTGAAAAGCATAGGCAAAATGGGGGACCATAACGCCCAAGTCCAGAGATGACTCGAGTTCCTGATCGCGTTCGGCTACACATTTGAGTACCGCCAAGGAAGCGCGAACGGCACGGCCGACTTCTTGTTTCGCTTACCAGAACCTTCCACGGTACATGACTGCAATGGGTCGGCGAGTCTCAATCCTTTTGAGAATGGCGGTATATACCTCATGAGGGCTTGCCCGCTAAACACTCAATCCTCGCCGATTTCGAGTGCGGCAAGTGCCCCGCACCGTACGTGCTGTATTGGATGAGCTCGCTTTCATCTCTGCCGATTTTTGCGATTTTCGCACACACGGGCCACGTACGAGGATTACCGACCTCTGCTCCTTCGGGGAGATTCGTCCCTCGTGTTTCTGCCTCCGTCACTACCATCGATCGATGTCCAGGCCGCGGGTGGGCTTTGCCTGCAGCCGACAACGATTTCGCTTCGGTTGTTCTGTACGCAACGCCGTCGGCACGGGCTCCGCAGAAGCCCCGGCTGCCACGACGACCGTCGCCCAGCCGACTCCTTCAAGGAGTCTTACACAAGCAACTGAATCGGTCGAACCCACGGGCCCGGCCACGTCCGTCTCTGCCTCGCCTGGCTCTACGACGCCGCAGACGGTGAAGCATTTTGCGAACGGTACCTTCACTCGGACACGCCGGCCTTCAGCAACAACAGCTGGGAAATCCCGCTATTGCTGTCGATTACGACTTTGAGCCCGGCGGGGCCACTCGACCATCTGCCAGGCGAGTTACGACCCCGCCGTGAGTTCCTTGGCCACAACCGGCTTCGCCCACTGCCGCGGCCCCTGCTTTTGCCGCCTCGCCTCTACCCACGGTGCCATTTCCTTCCGACGGTGACCGCGCAGAGCCTATAGGAATTCCTTTTTTACGGCTTATGCCTCCTCCTGCCGACACGCCGACTGCACCTACAAAGTAAGATACACTGGGCGACGCTGCTGAATTGCGGTTAGCTGATCCCGTCGCGCGTTGTTCGCATGCGGATTGGGAAAGCGATCAGGAAGCCGAGTCGACGTGCCACGCCGTGATGCGTTACACCACTATCGGTCGGCCGTCCGTCCTGCCACCCGACGTTTTGTCGTGCTACCCCTCAAACAAGTGTCTCTCCCTTGCGGACATCAAGTAACTGGCTGACCAAAGGCAATCAAATACGACCGACGGCGACATCGTTCTACTCGTCCGCAACCCGACACCGCTACCTACGACGTCTGTGGGGCGAGATGCTTGCTTGATAAACGACGAGCCTGTTCACATCTACGCCCCCCCTACTCATGCGCCCTTGAATCATGCAAGCTTTTGCCATTCAAGGGCTTCTTGCCTCCTTGGCACCACGCGCATATTGCTCATGCTAGAGCGGTTTTATTGGTGGATCGGAATGAATGTTTGCACCAGGTGGTGGCTTTGCTACTACTTGAAGTGCCAACCGCGGAAAACCTCGCGGCTGACTGTCCGTTGGCCAGTCATCTCCATGCCTCTCCCGGAAGATCCTGGCGTTGCCATCAGTGTCGACTACTTCGGCCCCCTTCCCGTTACGCCGCGAGGCAACACCTACATCTTGCTGATCACCGATGCCTTCAGCCGTCGGACCGACATTTCCCTGTCACTGCCGTTGCATTCACCGCGAAGGGTACAGCCAACATCCTGGTCAACAAATGCATTCCCTTATGGGGATTCCCGCGCACGATACTCTCGGACAACGGCCTGCAATTGTTCGTCAAGCTTTCTCAAGCTGTATACAAGGTGTTGGGAGTGCGTAAGCTTGCCACAAGATCCTATAATCCCAACGGTAACGAAGGCGCTGAGCGGAGGAACCACACTATGGCCAAATATTGGCTATGGTCGTCAACTTACGACAAGACGATAATAATTTGCACCTTCCTCATGTCGAGTTCGTATACAACAGTTCAGCAAGCATGGCGAAGGGCCTGGCGCCCAACGAGGTCCACCTGGGCCGACTCCCTCTGACGGGTTTCGAACGAACCGGAGACGGGGAACACCAGAGTCTCACCCGCGACCCCCTGGCCTATTAGGACTTGGCCACAGACCGGCAACAGCGCCCAAACGATATTGTTTGCGCACACTATGCCCTCACCGTTTCTCGCGTAAATCGCCGAGACTCAGCCCTTGCCGACGCGCTGCGTCAGGCGCCTAAGCTCGATCTGGGTAGTTGGGCATGGGTGTACAAGTCTGCTTCCATTATCCGAGAGGGTGTAAAGAAGAACACGGACGCCAAGGTACTCAAGGCCAAACTCGTGCTTGACTGGACGGTCCTTACAAGATCCTGGCAGTCGGTTCCTATTCCTCCGCCAAGACCCCGGACGGCTCGCCACTCAGTGGCAACGTCCTCTAGTTGAATCTCCCTTCCGACCTGCCCGGTTCGGATGCTCGTCGGAGTGTGACCATTGAGCGCTGCAAGCCGTGTGCCACCCCCCACGACAGCAGTGGCATGCCCAAATACCCACCTGCGGGACTGACGTAGTATGTGCGCAATAATTCCCCCAAGAGTTGCTCACCGTACATGTCCCTCAAGACGACGTTTCGGCTCCCCTTCGACTGCTAGAGATGGGGAAGATCACCGGCTGTCAGTCGGTCCGGGGACGAGGTAGAGTCATAGTGGTGCTGTAGAAGACGCGTTGGGTGGGACTCTCCGAACAATCCTGGGAACAAGAAAAGGACCTCCACCTTTCCCGCTCCCACATTTGGCGTTATTTGGCCAGCACGCTGGATCAACACCACCATACAAACCGCCTCTACCGCCGGATGCAGATTGGGGTGGCACAGCGTTAGCTCTCACGGAACAACGCGGAACGTTTTCTAGCGCCGGGTTACGATTGTGTCCCACGCGCGGAATGGATCCTTCTCTACTACGATACGATGCTCCCCAACGGAGCCCACGTTTGGTGCAAGGGCGACAATGCGTTGTGGTGGCTTGGAAATATCAGCGCGAGCACAACCAAGGACTAGGCATATTATATATATATATATATTCAAGTATTTGGACGACCCGAGGCCAATTACACTTCCTCTCCCTTCTGCGTGTTACACGACTTCGGCGGGAGCCGTATGGGGCTCTTGGTTCCAGCAGGTCCACATCGCCAGCGTGTTTCCTGGGGGGATTCAACTTAACGTAGATGAATATCGAGACGCGGCCGTGGCCGGTTGGCTTTCAAGCCACCGCCTTTCTTCGACATATTTCCTTTTGTTTTTCTGGCTCATGAGGTTCGGAGTTCCTAAACTTGGGCTGCTTGTGGTGATGGATACTTTTGGACTGAGCTTGGGGCGTTTTTACCATTTCGTGACAGTCCTGCGGACCCCCGCCGCTCAGGGTCGGACCAGGGTCCGGATAATCCGGTCGCAATTTTGAGGCACAGGACTGTCGGTTTTTCGTGCTTGTTCGCGTTTCGCCCTATCGACGCCCTCCTCAGTCCCGAGCTGGGGGGGCGACCAGGGCACCCTGTCCACTTCATAACGTGGCACAGGACTGTTATTTTGTTGTGTTGCATTTGTGATACATTTTCAGCTATATATACCTCCCCCTCGCGGGGCCATAGGCAGTTTCAGCTTCCGTTTCGTGCGTTTAACGATTTCTCATCTCCCCCCCGCCGTACTGGTGGCCCACGGGAGGATTTGACATGGCTTCCCTTGTCTTAGCGCCTACATTTTGTTTAATTTGACTTTGTTCGTCACACCCCGCCACCGCACCGTACACGGGAGGCTTCCGACAATGGCTTGCCCTGCCATAACGCCTTTTCGGTGGTTTGGTTTGCCATAGTGCCTTGTTCGTCTCGCCCATCTCGCTATATCGGCTGTACGCGGCAGGGTTTGATGGGTGGTTTGCCTCCTTATAGGATCTGCGTTCCTTTTGTTGCTTTCCTTCGCGTTTTTCTGGCTACATAGCCAGTTTGTTTAGAGATGTGGGAGTGGGTTTTGAGGAGCCGCATTTTTGACTCATGGTCTAGTTCGCAGAACACAAGTTGCTCCGAATCTTCCATATTTCTGCAAATCCGGCTTATCAGGGTGGGCTAGTGTCAAGGTACAGCCTTTGAAGAGCAGCAATTACCTCAGCAGCAATTACCGTAATTGGCAGTTTTGGTATTGGATAGGATGGCGTTCTGTAGTCGGGGTAATTATATAATGAGACGGACAGAGCCCACTCAGCTTGGGTGCCATTTGTGGCTCTGGTGGGACTAATAAAGCTGCTTCTCGATTACGTCTTCAGACGCTAAGAAAGCGAGTAATCACCGCAAGAACTTACTTAATATGAATACCTGCCATGGGAAACTCAGCGTCCCCGCTCAATCACGTAATAATACCGGGTAAGATAACATTAGAAGGCGCACCCGTGCAAGCGGTGTTATTCGCGCGGTTTGAGCGGCGGTGGACGGTCGGACTCGAGGGCGCTGTCAGCTATGAGCAGCGGTCGCTCGCTCTCATGAACGCCGACCATGATTATCTAACACAAACGTGAATGGGAATGCCGGTGTTGCGGAAAACTCAGCAGTTGTCGTTACCGCTGAAGCTGCTGACGTTACAAACTCTGCGACAGACGACGATAACCGAGCCTAGGTGTATGCCATAGACCCTGTTGCTCGCGGTCTCCTAGTTCGCTCTCGCACGACGTGTTCCATCCGGCTCTAAATCCTACGTAAGCACCTTCAAAGAGTCTGTTCGGCCGACTTTCTATGATACCGATAGCTTTCATATAAACTAGGGCATAGCGTCGGGGCAGTATATGCCATACTGCGTACAAGGGTATCTTTGGCAGGGGGTTGACTTGATTTCCCGAGGGCGTAACCAGCCGAGAATGGTCAACACAGGCGTTCTAATGATATGTGCCTGGCATGATATCAGCTACTGCTTTTGCTCCTGCTGCATGCTTCATATAACAGGCACGACGTCGAACGAACTGTGCTGATTGTTGCATCGGACGTGACGATGCCGTCGTGTTTCGATCTCCTGCTGTGCACCAACCACACGCAGATATGCCGTGATTACTGGCACAAAGGGAGGCAAGAGCTTGAAGCACGGCTGCCGTTGTGGCCCTGATGCTGTACTGGTGCTACATACGGTGCTGACGTCGCTGCGAGGCTGAACGAATGCTTTTGAAAAACCAAACTCTACCGAACCGTTGGTTTTGGTCGTTTTGTGTGCCACGTTTTTTCGTGAGGTTCCTCACTTTGAGAGCTCAAGGCAGCTCAAGACATGTCCTTCTTAAACCAAAAATTGATTTAGAGATAAATAAAACTGCTACAGGATGAACAAATCCCATGGCGTAGATATACAACGAGAATCATGAAAAAAAAACGCGTTTTCGACGATGTTAAGGAGCCCCGCCATTCAGAAACCATTTCAGACGAAATGTGCTACCTCTATCGTACCACGCGCCAAAATATGACAGCACGTGTCATCCACACATTCAGAAGCCACACATACACACATATAGGCACCGTCCGTGACTAGAGGTCTCATAGCGCGACCAATGTTGTACCGCGAATTCCACAAGTAGAAAGCCTCGAGGACCCATGCAACGGTAGAGGTGCACCGTTTTTTTTCTGGGGCTCTTAAGTTGATGAGGTTTGAACCTGACCCAAACATTAGTTGACTTGGAGGAAAACAAAACGTTCTACCCGATGAAAAATTTCAAGGCCACAGATAAAACAACCAAGCATTTAGCAAAACAAAAAAATACTGAATTTCCGAAGAATTTTGGGTTAAGGTGCCCCGTAGTTCAGATATTTTGGCCAAGAAATGCTACCTCTATCGTAGCACGCTTCCGAGGGCCATGTGTGATGCAGCAACAGAGCCGCAGATCGAGAAAAAGACAGAAACTAGTATTTCTAAGGGTCTTTGCTGCTGCTTTGCATACCTGGTACGAGGTTCAACGATGTGTGTTGGGCCATCAGCATCGAACAGCAACCAGCAACGTCAGCAGGCAGTGCGGCAAAGAGAGCAAAGCCAGCGGCAGCCAGCAGCAACCAGCAGCAGCCAGCAGCAGCTAGCAGAAGGATCAGCTCGGTTCGTGCGTTTTAAAGAACAGGGGTTTCCATGAAAAAGTGCTGTGTGCTTTGGTTCTGTTTCTACGTACGTCCTAGTTGGCCACCGATTCACAGGAAGCCATGGTCGACCGTCTTCACCATGACCTTTCATTCGTCCACACAAGGGTCACGACAGATGACGACGACGAATCCAAGCGCATGCCGTTGTTTCTGATGCTCGCGGAGCCCTAAATAGCCGGCCAGCCAGGTGCGTCTAATCACACTAAGTCCAAGGTAAAGCCACAAAAAAAGGCGTTATTGTCTTGCTTTTTTAGCTCTTATGGCGTTCATAATTGAAAGATTTGTGTCGATGTAAGAATTTTTTGTTTTGTTTCGCTAGAGTCGCAACGCCACGAAAAGCAGGGTCATGTCATGTCTACTTTTGTTTCGAGCAACAAGCGCGACGTCTCGCCCACTTGCCTACTCACTTAATGACGCTCTTCAGCTTTTCCTGTTGGACAACAATATTCACTACGGTTGGCTTGAGCCACCAGTACAATCATAGTAATCTCTTTCGAGCGCTTGCTCTCGCACGAGTGATTTACGTACCGTGTTCTACAAGCTGCCGCGTTCTACTAACTGCAAAATGTCTCGTGCTTGGCAATGTACACGTGGTTCCATGTCCGCTATCGCTCGTATCAATAGGCGGCCAGCATCACGCCAACAGACTCGAGTTGTCTGGAAGTTGTCCTGGCCTGGGTGATAGGCACAAGCGAGTACTCGCATACCCAGTACTACTGTCGACCCCCTTGCATGGCATTTTACTGTTGAAGATAAACTCACCTATATTGTACCGGTATATTACAAGTACCAACAACGCCGCTTGCAAAGATGAGTATTGACCTGAAATTCGTCGAACTCACGGCTGACATCCTTGAAAATTTGTTATAAAATTTGTATACACACACCAGATACCGGGGGGGGGCTTCGCTCCGGCGGGCTGCCATCCACCTTGAATCCGTGCATGCCCGGAAGTTTCGAGGATCATGATATGTTATATACGTATAGGGCTAGACTATAGGTAAATCGAGGCTGTACATGTGACAGCACTGCCAAGGGGAACATCAAAAACACTTCGTGTTTGAATGAAGAGAATAACACTGGAATCAGATGCAATAAACAACAGCAATAAATTGCGTCAACATGATGACGAACAACAGAGGCAGCTCCAGCACAACTCTTATATTGTACGTGTAATTTCAACAACAGCAGGAGCGGCAGCTGCGACAAATCCACAACTGCAAGAAGCATTCCAGCATAACAACAAAATGTTTTCACTTTGCTTTGAGCCGGTACACAAATAACAAAGAAACTGGAAAAAATAACTAAACAAATCAAACAGGAATTAAGACAGCGCGCGACTCTATCGTTTCATCAAATTGTTACGCGTCAAGCAAGTGCTCGGGCCATTCGAGAACAACCTCGCGATTACTCACGTTGGGTTCTCGCTCTTGACCGCGTTGTCATCCGTGAGGTAAAGCAGCACCAAGGGCAACGACATAAGTGCCATCCCAGCCACAAGCACGTTGGGAAGAAGGTACGGATACCTGCCGAGTATTCCAGCCGCATGCAAGAGCAACTTAGACGACAATCGTGTTCCATACCAGGCAATGAAGAGCAGGTGACGGTGGAAACACAGGCACAGAAGTTGGCATCGGACACGACTAAGAACCACACTGTGGGATCAAAATTAAACGGCTGTTGACGATTCGAGGATATTTGATGGGTTCATTGGCAGTGCGCAGCCCCGTGGGTTTGTTTAGTGCTCACCGCTATGAACGTTTCGCTACTCCCTTGCTAGCGAGTCTACGAATCCTCTGAGGTATTTCTCCACTCCAGAGGTGTTGGAGCTTGTCTTGTGATCAAAGACTGTTCCCAAGAGTGGTCAGTGTGGGAGCAGCGACAACATCAGCATGGCTAGACGTGATACCGTACGCAGCTTCAGATTTAACATGGCGAACGCGGCATTCCTTCCAACAAAGTTTATGACTTCCGAGGAAACGTCGGTGGACCATGTCGACCCAATCAATTAATGAACAACATTGCTTCAATCAACGTATCGGCACGCACCTCCCGAATATGCCAGACTCAGAAAAGGTGTCGGGGTGGCGTGTCGACGGCTCCGCTAACATCCCCCCGACGCCTGGCCCAATCACCTGTCCAAGCGCAAACGCAGCTGATGGTCACAAAGTGCCGCCACGATACAGCCAGACCAGCGAACACGGGGACGAGCGTGGGGATTGGGATTGGTGCCTGGGGCACCGGAGACGTTGTTTTGATTGTCGTGGTCATGTGATACGTGTGTCCTTCCCGTCTTATTGGGAACCATTCGTCCTGTCACCTGTCACCTATGTTGTGGTTGGAACGTACACTTGCTATGCTTCCTACATGCTGTCTGCAAGTGCCGTTACAGTAAGTCATTGTTACATTTATTCAGAAGTTCTTATCCTCGTTACTTCACGGTACCGGTCCTTGTTATCCTCAAATTATCTTGTGCTTGTCTCAGCTTGCAGGGAACTGGAACACAGGAACGTGAATTTAGTCGTCGGATGCCGCGGGGCAAAAGTTTCAGCGCCGTTCGACGGAGCGTAAAACGGCGATGCGTGATGATTGTTCGGGACGATACCACGCGTAGGGTTTAAAGAGTAGGTAGAGACCACACTGTCGGAAGGGTCTCTGTGATGTCAATGAAGATGTAATAAATAGATTGCCGGAATGGGAACGCCTTCCTATGTTTGCGCTAATCCCGAAAACGCGATAAGCATCGTACACCTTCGTAGCGGTAGCGAACGGAACCAAGTATCAAAGCAAGCCAGAACCATCTTGCCCATCATCAGTGGATATATCCCTCGCCACGAATCCGCTTGTCGCGGACCACATCACCGCCCACCACCCACTACGCTTCATGATTATGGCGACATGTCGACGTTTGGAATCTGGAATCTGAGGGGGAATCCAGCTAGCGTGGCAAATGCTTCAAAATGCCCCGTCAGCAAAAAAAAAAAAACAGCCAAAGGTGAGAGACCCTCGGGAAACAGTAAGATGGCTCTATGTTGGGGCGCCGCGGTGGTCGGATCCTACACATATCGTGATGTGTCGCAGCTACCGGGCGGAGGGTCGACAGTCCGAGTGGGGGTCAATCTGTCGGAATGTTTCCGATGCACTCTAGTGGAAGGGAATGACATTCAGCCGACACCTAAGGCTTCTAAGATTCTGAAGCCGTATATCTACGGCATCAGCACCTTGGAAACACTAGCCAAACCACGTATTTACTCGATACGGCCGAGACAACGAACTTTTCCCAGTGTCACGCGTCAGTGCTGTGCTTGGTGAGCACCGTGTCACATGATACATCGGTGATCACCCGCATCACATGATTAGTTGCAACCTATTGATTTTGATGGCTCAATCACCCGTTTACGCTTGCGTGGGCCATGTAGCTGCTGCATCCCGAAAATTGGATATTCTACCGTCCCAATGTGCGAGAACAGCTAATGATTGCAACAAGGGTCAGAGTACAAAAAAGTGTCGAGAATCCTGCACTAACTCGTACCGGACAAAGGTCAGTGATAGTAACCCAGCATTTGGACTGCCCATAATATCTACACTCGCACGCGTCACAACCGCTTCAGCTCCTCTTTATCAAAAGCTGCAGAAAAAAAATCAAGGTCGCAAGCACAGCGAACTATCCAAAGCCACCGCCCTGGATTGGCTACAAATCACGCAATGGTTTATTTACTTGCCCTTGCACCCCCCCCTCAATCCAATCGCAATTTATTCAATGCTCATGACACACTTCGGTACCAGGATCACGGTGTGCCTACAGCCCCGGCGGGTTAATCTAGGCGCACCTCTACCGTAGCTTGGGTAGACGGGTACGCGAACGAATCCGCAACAACATCTCACCCGTTATGACGCCCATCCCTACGGTGTCGTGTTCCTGGCCGCATACATCGGAAACGATGGATTTCCCGCAACAGCCATGCCAGCTATCATTCCGATCAGAAGCCTGGGGCGGATATTTTACGGCGTTAGCGAGAGCATACTGCCTTTCACGAATGCTTCTACGAACGATTGTCTGGCCGTGGTGAATTGTGCAGCAAGCGCAAGGTATCACAGCCTTAACGTCCAGGTCACTCTTGCACGCGCGTCGTTGGTTCCGCCAGATGTCACGGGATTTGATGCGAAATATTGTCTACACATAACACAGGAGCGCATCGAAACAATCTGGAGCTACAGTAGGCCATGCGCACGTTGAACGAACGCCGCACCACGTTTTAACACACAGAGCTGGCTATGCTCCGGTAGGCGGCAAAGAATCGACGAGCGAGATCTTATTCAAAACCTTCCAGAGGCCAAGACAATCAATACTCGTCTCTTCCCAAAGATAGTTTGCGATGCAGAACAAATGCGAGCAGATACAGCGGGAACAATTAAATGGGTCTGGATCTCTTATAGTACATTTTTTGTGTATACCATTAGCTTGGACGGTACCGTGGTTCCCTTTGGGCAATGATGAAGCAGTCGCGACGTGGCTGCCTTTCCAAAACCTTTCAGAGGCCAAGACAATCAATACTCCCTTCCTAAGGACAATTCGCGATGAAGAAACGAATGCGAGAAGGTCCAGCGGGAACAGTTATGTGGGTCTCGATCCCATATAATACGTTTTTTATGTCTACCCTTAGCTTGGACGGTATGGTGGTTCCCTTCGGGCAATGACGATGCAGTCGCGACGTGGCTGTCGAGGCAAGCGACCATTATATCAGGGATCGTAACGTCAATGGCGGCGGGCTCCGAAAGATATAGGGCGCGAAACACGGCCGTCGAGTTGGTACGGTAGGTACCACTGCGGCAAAACGTCAACCTCATAGCGACATGACCTACTCACGAGGTTGAGCCATGAATGTCACCATGGTTCTCGTCGCACTCGCTCGAAATGTACACGGTTGTTCCTCGTCGATAAAAAAAGATACACCGAACAAAAAGGGACGGATCGAAAAAAAGAAGTACACCAAGTACAGGCGACGAGATGACACCACTTACCCTCATTGTAGGGGTTGCATGTTATGGGACAACTGTACGTGTCTTCTTCTGTTGTGACCGATTGAGCTCCTCCAGTGTAAAACTATGGGTTAGCACGATATTTGTTCGAGTGTACGCGTTTTAGGACTAGCGCATAGAAGTGTTGATCGGGTTGGGCGATCGGATGTCTTCGAGGTCATGTTTCGGGTGATGTTGATATTGAGCTCCTCATGCTAGGAGCTCAGAAATATCTGTTGCACTCCTAGCCTACGCAGATTTGTGTTCGCGGTATGTACCTCACCTGAGACCAACTGCCCACGCGAACGTAGGCGAACATCCGAAGGCTAAGGACAGTACCACAGTCGCACACAGTCCGAAAACCATAACAGAACGATACCCGTATCGGTCGCACACCAGACCCCAGAAGTGCGAGGTGAACAAGCGGCCAATCATAAATGCGGTAGAAATCATACCAGCGTAGTATCCTGCCGACGACAAAGAAACACCGCGGAGACATTAAGTTCAGCGTGTATGTACCGTAGAACACGGAAGAACGCACACCCCTCTTGGGCAATGCTTCCCCCCGACATGAGCACACCCGGTCATATACTGTTTCGGTCGTTTTTCGACCGCCGCTCTATTATCGGAGGTGCGTTGAGTACCACACCCCAAACGGAGGTGCGCCTATAAACAGCATCAAGCTCCAGACACACCACACCACCTAGTGGATACCATTCACCGACAACACGCACCGGAGTGGACATCAGCATTCATGGAGGCAACAGCTTCACTCCATAACAAATTAAAGTGGGACGAACGAGTCTGCGGCTTCTACCCCACCGGTACCTGCTGCTCTCGCGCCCCGCGCAACGACCACGTCGTTATATTTCCGGGATCAGCCCGCACGCATTACCGGTACTGGTACTACCGGCACCACATCTGCTAATATACGGTGCTTCAAGCCCCGACAACCGGTGCCGGTGCCGGTGGTAGGTTGTGGCCAATCACGTAATTTTTAACCCTAACCATCATATTTACCAGAATATCAAAAACAAACCAGTGCGCACTGCTAGGGTGGCTAGGGTGTATTGTTGTTCCGGGCGTCGGTTAGAAACAGAAGGTTCGTATGATTGCACTCGACAACGGTAGACAATGGCAGCAATTCCATTTTCAGCGGGGCACGGGCCTCTGAGGCGCAATCCTCAGGAGCTCTCAAAGCGTTGAATACCTATACGGTATCCCAGGCATACGGTCGTTAGGGCTTCGGCGTCTGTTGTGTGAAGCTCACCTTGAGCTGGCAGGCTTTTTCAGCTCACGCACCGCGGGCGTGTAGTCTCCCCGGAGGGCCGCCAGAGGTAACAAATGCGACAATTGCATACATATACGCCCGAATACTGCTTAACAACGTGTGTTTAGGCACCTAAAACATTGTGCTCGCCTACAGCGGAAACAACAAAGGCACCTGAATTATCGTTCCCGCCCCCGGCGCCCGTTTTGCTTGACAGCGCTTAAACCCAACCAAAAAAATGCACTCAACGTCTAAGTAACGCCCTGCCAGTAACATTCTCCTGTATCGCAGCAAGGCGGACATCTTTGCTGTTATCTGTACGTTCAAGTGTGGGCCCTAGCACTACCTTCTTTGAGTGGTAATGGAAACCACACTGGTTGCAGCCTCTCACATGTTAGCATACCCCTCGTTGTCACCCCCCAACTTTCCCGCGCACCCCTCTTGTTGTTGAACTCTTTGCTGTCACACCAGTTTGATATCACACTGTCTGCGATCTGGACGAGGTCTGTTAACGCTCCTTTGCAGTCATGGATACGTTTAGCACACGCCCTCATTGTTACCCCCCCCCCTCCGTTACCACAAGCCCTATCTGCGGGACACCCGTGCATTTTGCTTATCACCGAGGACGCGTTAGATAGCAAACCCCCCCACAACACCACACCCGGTGGTAATGATTGTGAAAGTTCAAAATGGTATCACCGGGGTGTGCGCTCTTTCGTGTCATACGGCAAATCACGGGCTCCCTCGCGCGTGGATTTACATAGGCGAATCCAAAGGTATGTGAGAACCGCCTCCCTGAGTCCCTCGAACAGTCGACCGGCAGCCCTCCAACCGGATAGACAACACCAACATTTCGCCGATCATCATAAGTCTTGTCTGCTTTGTCCTTGTCGTCAACAACGCCTAGATTCGCCACCATGAAGCCCGCGTAGGGTACGACGCTCATCTGGAGGACATTGTCGGTGACCACAGTGGCCATGATCGCCACCACGGGCAGATAGGGAAATGGTGACATTCCCTGGTATCCAGTAGCACACGACACCTAACAAGAATTAGACACGCGGTAACACGAAAGGCAGGCTGATGTTTGCAGCAATATGAGGGAACCGTTGGTGAGCCATCCCACGATGGGGTTGGAGCAGAAAGTTCTTGAGCTCTGCCTCACATGAGGAGCTCAATATCTCACCCGAAAAATGGTTTCGAGGGCATTCGTTCGAACAACCCGACGAAGAGCTTCTATGCTATGCCTTAGTCCTAAAACAATACGTACCCGTGAAATCACTTGACTAACCGGTAGTTCCTATTATCTGCGAGGAACATTAGTTAGTGAACAAAAAACTGCAACCCTTACCGCGGGATGACCCTGGTACAGACAATAGTACAGGATTTTACGAGAAAGACATACCGCTATTTACAGGCACGCATAAAGAAATCCGGGGCCCCATATATGCTGATGTATTTGTCCCTTTACCGTAGATCATTCAATGTAAACATTAGATTGGATGAGGTCTCCTGCACCGGCAGGGGGACTTCGCCAGGAATGCTCCCCCGCGCTGAGCGGACGCTCAGCCGGTGTATCGTATACTCAGCGCGCGGGTATTACCTGGGAATTATCTGGGTACATGAAACTATGAATACTGCTGCCGGGTAGGTGGGATGGTCTCAATAGTTTCATAAACCCCTCTACTCACGAGATCCCCGGGAGAGAAGAAAATACGTGCATCCCCGATCCGATCTTCACGGCATTTCGATACTCGCTGTTGTTCCATGGTTTGTGCCAAATCGAGGTCTTCTATTTTGATCGCCCCTTTACTGATGAATTCTGTCCTTGTACGGTGGATCATGCATCGTAAAGATTGTATTGGATGGGGCCTCCTGCACCGGCCCGTGGTCCTGCCCGTACTTCGTTATACCTTTGGATAATCTTCGTAGTTCACCATTGGTCAGGGACAGGGTTGATTCACACAAACTTCCGTAGCCTTGCGCCAAATGTTTCCCGTGCACGCTGCGAAATATTTCTCACACTCAGACGACAGTAGCAGATCGCTAGCTTCGGAGTAGCTATGACCGCGTTTTCTCTTCCTACCGTGCAAATTTCCACCAGAGGTAGCCCCTACGTAGGACTTGGCTGCCGTCTCTGTCTTCCGGCAGCGCTTGTTTTGATATTATCCACCTCAATCCCAGCGAGGATTGGCTGAGAGAGCTTCCCACGCGAACGTAGTGCATCGTGAGATGGCTTGGCAGCTCTGCCGTCCACAAATAGCTTTACAGCAGAGCCGTCATGCCTGCCGCGGAGAGCGATCGACTGCCTCGGCCACCTCCCACCGAAACCACCGGGAAACAATTCCTGGTAGTGAAGTCCCACCCTATATGCTGTGCGGCAGCGATGCAGTCCGTAACTTACCTAAACGCGCCAATCGCTGGACAGCCTTGGTCTACTAACACTATCACCGCCTCGCTAGAGTCCCGAAGCGTCTAACCAAACTGAAACTTGAAGACCAGGCCGCTGGGTTCTGGAAGCGTTAGGATCCGCGATCCTAATGTGAACGAGAGCTCGAACCTCCTACGCATCCAAATACGGCCCAATAATACAAGGCCACGTCTCTGGCCAGGGAGATGTGCGCAACGAGCGAGTCAGCTGCCTGTGCCCGAGAGCGCATATCGCCAAGCAGGTTGATGAAAGCGTGTATTACTGGTGCCGCCTGATTGACCGGTAACCCTACCTGGTTCTGTTCCTCGGACACGAAGGTAAGGTGTGACTCTAATAATGGGCTCGAACACGGGTTGCCCACGCTGCGGATTGGGCTTAATTCCTGCCCCTTTCCGTGCGTTCTTGTGCCAGCTTCAGCTTAAAGGTACACCCCTTTCAAAGTCACTCGGCCGCGTACCATCGAGCGCACCAAGACCTCGCCCGGCACACGTCGTCACCGACCCGACGAACGCCGGGGTAAGCTACTTCATGCACCATCTTCGTGCCTTTTTCATGAGTTTTCCGGTACCGGATGAAATCAAAGATATCGTCCGGAGTTGCCGTCGTCCACCCGCGAGATCCATCCGAAGCCACGAGGACAAACGCGTCAAATTCGTCGGCTACTTCACCTGCCCGGGGCGCCCTGCCATAGCCACCAACACTTAGACTCGACGTAGCCAGGAAGCGTTTCCAGTAGACCTGGACATGCTCTCAAGAATTTCATGACCCCACCTGCGCACCAAGACCTCGCCCGGCACACGTCGTCACCGACCCGACGAACGCCGGGGTAAGCTACTTCATGCACCATCTTCGTGCCTTTTTCATGAGTTTTCCGGTACCGGATGAAATCAAAGATATCGTCCGGAGTTGCCGTCGTCCACCCGCGAGATCCATCCGAAGCCACGAGGACAAACGCGTCAAATTCGTCGGCTACTTCACCTGCCCGGGGCGCCCTGCCATAGCCACCAACACTTAGACTCGACGTAGCCAGGAAGCGTTTCCAGTAGACCTGGACATGCTCTCAAGAATTTCATGACCCCACCTGCTCATGAGGTTCTCGGGAGAGAAGAAGAAGGCTGACCATCCTCGATCCGAATTTCACAACGTTTCGATACAAGCTGTTGTTCTATGATTCGAGCCAAATCGAGGTCCTCCATTTTGATGGCCTAGTGTACTGACGTTAGTGTCGAACGTGCCCGCTCCAAATTATGAAGCCCATGCATAGCGTCGTCAGTGTTTTCGTTTTGTATTCGGTGTCCAAGTGCTGTACGGTAGTGGTATACAACGCGCAGTAACGTACGACTTGACCCGTGACCCGCATTTTGACGATGGCGTCCATGGTCGTGCGTCTTAGGGTAATCGTGCCAGCGTCGGTGGTTGTGTTACATTTTAGCAATATCACGAGAGCATAAAGGAGGATTGGGAAGTAGAGGGGCGCACAGGGGGGACTCCACCAACGTTGCTGACTAAACCATCAATTGCATCTTGGCGACTTGGTGTGCATGTGTTCATATCCGTGAAAAATGTTTTGCATGTGTTCCAAGCTGTCGAACGAATCGGTGTGCCAATCTCCAGGTTGGCCACGTATTGGGTGAGCCCTAACAACTCATGTGAGTATGGTGCAATCATGAGCGGTACGAGACCTTAAAGTGACGTGCCAATTTTTGCTGCATGTTGTCGTGTTTGGTCAGGGTATATTGGCTGCCCCACAAGTCGAGCACTGCATCTATACTCGTTTCGCTGTTTTGACAAGAGTGTGGACGCTCGACACATGCGCGTGGCGAGCGCTGCCGACGGTGCGACGCCATTTGTCGGTGGTCATGTTTTTCAATTTACCCGTTATGAGTTGTTGGCAGTGTTGTGGTACTATTCAGGTGATTGTACCACAAACATAGAGGGCTGCATTTCTGCCCCTGTGCCGCTTTTAATCTGTCCCCCCCCCATCTGAAAACCCCTCTCTCACCGGCGCTCAGCGCACATGTTAATTTTTCACATGATATGATATATAGCCTCAGACGCCCGCCCAACGACTATCATTGAGCGAACGTCATCGCAAGCCACTGCGACCTTGAACACTCTGCGGGGTATCCGTCTCGTCAAGATGATCTACATTTGTTAGATAACCCATAGTTCGTACCATGAAACCATTCGTGGCCAACCATGGCACGTTCCATGGTCAACCATGGGAGGTGGCGCCCCATGCTTACGCACGGCGAAAACCACGGATACTCGCCATGAAACGTGCCATGGCACCATCCACGGGGACAAACTCATAAACTTGTCCACGGTGAATCATACACCACCCACCTCACGGCGCACGCCATACAAGTTGTACCAACAACCCTTTTAATAGCGGTGGTGCGGCGGTGTGTGCACGTTCCCCGTCTGCGGTGGTCCGGAAAACCTGAAAACCGCAGTAGCATTTACTCCGCACTACGAGTAATGATTTTTACTACACCGGTGTCATAACATATGAATTAATGATCATGACCAAGGCTACAGTAAGGGGGTCAGTTTGGTGGCCTTTGTTTGCCATGGCTCGGGCTCACTCGCGCGAGTGACCCCCTCTGTTTCTTTGAGGTCTCAATCTTTCGTGCTGTTACGTCGTTGCGATGTAAGTCCGCAACCGAATGGTAAGCTACGCTGCGCCAAACATATCACCCAACGGCTTTTTGTCCGTGAGGTACGGAGTCACTGGTGCGAGTATGATAGCTCAAACCCGGTACTGACAACGGGGGTACCAGCCTTAATCTTGCGACGACGAGATGTTCTTGCGCCACGAGGCCTCGAATGTTTTTAAGGGGTATAGAGTTATCGTTGAAGCTATCGTGTGCGCAAAAATACCAATACTCGACGAGATATCTGGTATCCGCGTGCTCCCGAAGAATTGTCAAACGGCGTCGTAAAACTCCTTCCGGCCGTTTTGGGCACACTATAGCTTCAATGATGGTTCACTACGCCAAACCAGCCGTAGCAGTTCTGGCACGATCTGGGGCATGTGGTCGAATTACATCGCTGTGTCGTAGATGATAGTTACAAAACCGGCCTCGTAAACACAATTACTCTACTACTAAACTACACTACCAATAGAGGAGACCATGGATACCTCAGGGGAGGACCCCCGTTTTCGCTGTCGAGTGGTATAAGCTGCTATGCCCGTGCCAGTGGCTCTGCACCTCACCCAACACCAGACCTAAGCACGTTGTATTCGCGCCGTGTCAACAAACAATTCCATGGGCGGCGGTGCATCTAAAAATAAGCAACGAACACAAATGCTTCCGGTTGCAAAACCACACCGAAGCTACTCGGACAAGTCCCAAAAGCGCGACTCTCCCACCGTAGCAGCCATAGCCGGGATGCGCGCTACCGCAGATTTGAGCGCGAACGCATCTCGGTAAAATCGAACCATGAACAACTGTTGTGAGGAACGCACTCGAGAACAGCCGTCGCCAAAAACTGCGGTCTTAGGGGGTCGATGGTTACCATCCCGTTCAAAAATAACCTAAAAGGAGCGGGGCAGTTCCAGCCTATTCTATTTCATAATGCAAAAACCACGTCTGTCTGTTTGTCTGTCTGTCATCATGGCTCGCCGCTCAGAGCGCCTCAGCCCCGTCCTACCTGAAGGGTAGGGGAGGTGGGCAACACAACCGACAGAACACCAGGTCTCGTGCCGCGCCACGCCGTAGCGTGCTGAGCGTGCCAAACAATCCCAAGGCAGTCCTCACATCGATTACGCCAGCCTCGCAGCTGAAGAAACAATTTCAAAAGCCGATTCTGGTCGCTGATTGGCCTATCAAACCCCTGCGAGTTACCGCTGGCTCTTGTTTGGAAGGTTGGCGATGAGCAGGGATATTCCAGCCGCAGAGCCATTGAGGTTCCGCCGAAGTCGTGAAGGAAAGGGTATCATCGCAAGTTCAGGAATCCCTCCAAACCTCTATAACTCCGAGCAACCGGGAATGAAAACGGCGACACCCCCCGTTGGCACCGCTCCGCATGGCGTAGAATCCCCGAGCCCATCGGGTGATCGCTAATAGGCTGTGGCTCCTTGAGTCAGCGGCGCCAGAGGGGACGATAGAGTCCCATCCCCCGATAAGGGAGCTTTCCGTACGTATAAAACTCCAACAACCCGGTGACCAAGGCAATGATCCCCCCGGTCGATACCGCCCCGCACGGTGTGGAAGCCCATCCCCGTCTACTGACTGTTGATCGCCTAGGCCTCATGGAGTCAGCGCTCTTAGAGAGTTGACCCTCGGGACAATGCCGAGATCCCGTCGCACCTGGGGAAAATGACGTCCCATCTCCGGGTCATAAAGCCTTCTATACATAGAAAATTCGACAATCCGAGGACGAAAACAGTGGTCCCTCCCGTGTATATTGCCCCGCACTACTGTGCAAACTCCAACCCTATCCACTGATCACTGATTGGCTGGGACTAGCTGCGAGAGTTGCACCGGGGGAGAATAATGAGATTCCGTCGCACCTGGGGAGGATAAGTTCCATCCCTGGGTCAGGAGGCCTTCGGTACATCTACAACTGCAGCAACCCGGAGACGAAACCATTGATCGCCGGGGTCGATACTGCCCCGCACGGCGTGGAAACCCCACCCCCATCTACTGATTGCTGATTGGCTAGTGCTCACAGATCCAGCGTGCTACGGAACTTGTCCCCGGGGGCAACCTCGAGGCCCCGCCGCACCCGGCGAGGATAACGTCCCACCCCCGGGTCAGAAACCATTCCATAAATCTACAACTCAAACAATCTGGTGACGAGAACAGTACGCCCCCCCGGTCGATACCGCCCCGGACAGGGTGGAAAGCCTACCTCCGTTCACTGTTGCCGAGTTTACGGGCGTGTTAGACCTGTGCACTCGGGACTGTGGAATGTTATTTGTTCGCGACTAATAAGTAGTAACACTGCTGTACAGTACTATTAGTATTAGCAGTAGTACAGTAGTAGTGTTTGTGGTAGCAGTAGCAGTACGAATGTTTGCCCGTGGCGGAGTACTCTATATATACTTGGTACACGTGTTTTTTTGATGGTATGCATTCCATGCCCTGTACATAAATTCTAGTACCACAGTAGCACTCATCGACTCTGGACGGAAATTTGAGGACCGCTGGGACTTTACATTTAGGCCGCAATGGTTTGTACATTTCCATTCAGAGTGGAACATCACAACACACTGCAATTGCGACGGCTACCCACAACAACGCTATGCCCTGCCATAAAATACCATTGTGACAACGCAGATCTAGCGCCACGGACGGAATCGTTGTCGTACCGCCAGTACCCCTGTATATATCTTTACATGGAGAGAGTTCTTCATAGGGGGTGTTGCTGAACCGTTAGGATATATATGGGAGGCTCGTGTCGTTTCCCGAACCGTCCGCGCACTAGTAGCGGCAACGTTACAATCGATCAGTTGCTAGACCGAGTGAAAAGAAAATGATGGCTCAGGTTAAGATGATGGTGCGTGGGAAGACGGAAAAGCACCAGTACCGCCGGAGGGTCATCGGGTGCAGTTTTTGAACCCCAAAAGGTATACCCGGCCGGATGAGCTCCTCAAGTCGGGTAGTCAAAATAGGTTCACGAGCATAATTTGTTTCAGGACTACATAGACTGCATATAAGCTTGGTCGGGTTGTGCGAACGAAATCCTTAGAGGCCATGTTTGGGGTGATGATGATGGATGATGTTGACATTGAGCTGCTCAATTTAGGAGCCCAGAAAAAAACCTTTCTGCTGAGCCCCTACGGTGGGATGGCTCTCGACGCGAAAGTCGGAACTCACAGCGGGGAGGACGGGGGGGGGGAGGTTAACCCCATTCTTCATTGCCGTGTACATAGACGACTACCCAGAAGCCAGGGTACAGCACTTTGACGACGACATGACAGCCTTAATCTCGTCAGCCTCTCTAGGTTCGGATCACGTGCGTTTGTTCGGCCCGGGGGAGGTGGGAGTATAGTCCATTCTAGCACCCCAAAATAAAGCACGGACTGGGACACTACAATAGACGCGCTAGCTTTCACTATCAGCTCTCCCACCATGAGAATTTCGGCTCCGCGCGAAATGATTGAATTGGTACAGGTATTTCTATTCGAGCGATGGCCCCAGAAAAGGATGAAGGCGACGGCGCGGGACGTGTTTATCATGACCTGAAAGTTGTGGAACCTCACGTACGTAGTACGGGCTGGTGGATGTATTTCGTATAGAGCTTGCTGCGACTGACCGGGCTGCACAACTCAGGAGGTAGCAGAAACTGGAACCGTACGGTGGGACTCGGTAGAGAGTTCCACGCTGACCTTCTCTCCTGGAAGTGGGCTATCGTTGACGAACTGCTCCACGAAGGCGAGGCGCTTAGCGCTCGCTGCGACACGGCGATACGAGGACCCGCAAAAAGGCGCTACCTGTCTGACGCCATTTATGAGGCGATGGGTAGTTTTTGCGTCGACAGGAGAGTAATTCGGAGGTGCGGCTTGGCAAAAAAACTGACCGCAGAACTAAAGAGAAGAGCCGATCGACGACAGACCTGTGTCATCGCGACTATCCTCTTTGAGTTATCGGGCATGGTCGTGACTGCGTGGGTCATGCTTGAACTAGTAGGAAACAGGGTGGATGCCAAGCGTGATCCGATTCTGATGCGCGGTGACAACACCGCAGCAGTATCACGGATATTTCGATGCGGGGGGGCGAGGGACAAAACGGGCATGCTTATTCATGAGAATGCTCGGGCGTCTCGAAATCAAGGGGGGGCTGGAACCAAGCTGCAAAACGCATTCCCCGTGCACAGAACACACTAGCTGATGGCATCTCCCGTTGGCCGTGTGTGATCTTGGCGGACAAGGTCAGAGAGCTCAACGCTGCCGATTTATCGGAACAAGATATTGGAACGAGGGGAAAGGGATTTTATACACCGTGTAATACAGACAAAGAACATTCTCAGCAAGCAAGACGATTGCCCGTGGGACATAATGAGCGGCGCAGAACACGGCTGATTCGCGTGCATGAGGGGGTATGTCCTTCGATCAACACACGGCATGAACCTTTACTGTGGCCACTGTTCGCTTCTACTGTGTCTACTGTTCGCACACGACCCTGAAGGAACAGGGGACAACAAGCTTGAGAGGGCACACTGACGGAGGAGCGCGATTATTGGAAACGCTCGCGCTTGGTTCAGTCGGGAAGAGTACGCAGAAAAAGTACCTACTGGAATGGAACACCTGGGTGGAAGAGATACAAGCGCAAGGTAAAGAACCGTGGTTGCACACGTTCGCTGATCCCAAGAAAGTGCTTTCTGATCTGCTTGGGTTTATGGCGTCTCGCTGTTTTGTGCATAATATACAGCGGTTTACTGTTAGAAGATACTTAGCCGCAATAACTTCTTCCGTGAAATGTTCGCAGGATGGGAGTTGCCGATGTCTCGTTGCATGATAGCCGCAGTGGGAAAAGGGATATACCAGGGGCATGTCATGTCTGCGAAAGAAAGCACAGGTTAGATTGCCGCAGTCGTGGTCACTGTCATCACAGGATTGACTGGTGGTTGAGATCATGGAAGATAGTGGGCGTGTCGTGTGTTTGGTACTCGCGACGTAATAGTTTCTGTTGCGCAGAGCGTCAGAGCTGTGGGAACACGAGGATGGAAAGGTTGACCCTGAATGTTGTCTCACGCAAGAGTGCCTCACGTTTTTCGCGCAGGAGAGTATAAGTCGACTTCGCGAACAGATCGGCCGCCACGGCAGTGCATATCAGATTTGTGATGTCGAAGTGCGTACTGCTGTCGAACAAGAGGGAGATGCGGGGGGCGTCGATGGGGGCCTTTGAAGGTTTGCTGGAATTGCTCGACGTGCACCCCCAGCTACCAGGGGGGCCAGCGCCGATAGTCCAGGCCACGTCGCGCGGCTAGCAAGTGTTTACCACAACGGACGCGGTGACCGCGTTGCAGATCATGGTAGGATGCAGCGGTAGAGACCCCATGCAGTTTGAGCTACGCTCGGGAAGAATCGGGGGGACTCCAAGGAGGCGGCGCAAGGTATTTCGGGGTTGAAAATTCAGCGCGCAGGAAGATGGAAGTGTAGGATTTTTTTGGCGTACGTAAGGGAAGCAGGGGAAAGGGTTGATAAGCAGGGGAAAGGGTTGATGTGTTCTCTGCAGCACTCGTATAAACACAGTAGGTTTGAGAAGTACGGTTAATTCAGCCCGCCTTATGGTGTGCGAGGAAGATACTCCGCGGAAAAAGGGATCGGGGCTATCAGAGGACAGGTTGGCCCAATTAAAAAGACAGTGGAGGGGTTTCATAAGACGTAGGGGGGAAGTTGAAGATGCCACCGTCACGCGCCTGGAGGCCGCTCGTGATGAACTTGTATCATTTTATTGATATTTTCAGTGATGTTTACGGACCGAGTCAAACCTCAGTTGGTCGAGTCGGGTCCGGTGGGGTTAGCTGACCCGATTAGCTTACCCGACCCGACCCACAAAAACTTCGGGACGTTTCGAATTGACCCGACCCCACCCGCGAGATTGTGAAACCCACTGAGCCGACTCGACCCGTGAGAATTTAAAACTACTTAATCCGACCCGACCTGACCCGACCCGTGAGATTTGAAAACCTCCTGACTCGATCCGACCCAATCCGCGAGATTTGAAGGCATGTTGACCCGACCCGACCGGACCCGCCACATACACGACCCGTGATTGGTGGGTTTCATGCGGGTCAGGTCGACTGGACCCGTGATGTATCTCATTGGCTAGGTCGACAAATCACGGGTCAAATAGGTCTGGATATAAACCTTGGTCGGTTGGTTTGTCCTTGGTCGCTCATACTATTTTTTCCCCCAGGATGTCATGCTCTCTGTTCTTCTACCGGTATTGTTTGCAGAATTTTGTGGTGTGCGCGCGAAAAATGAGAAAGAGCGCAGCCCACACATTTGGACTTGGCCGTGCCCGTAGCGCTAGACCCCCGTGTCGACCCCACAGCTCTTGCCCGATGGCTTCTGCTTCCACTTGGACGAGCAAGCGAGGTATGCGGTCTCCAGCCCCGTCAAGCAGCAGAGTTGATCCGCCTCGGGCAGAAAGCTCACAACTGGGGCGGTGGATCTGTCAGAAAGGGCTGCGATTCGCGAGGATCTGCGGTCTGCTGCTGCTGCTGCTTTGACCAATGCTCTTGCCTTTTTTGGCCATATTTCGTACTGGTATGATAATTCTAACCGAGTATTCAACGTGTACGAACGTTGGACATGGGGTCTTGCACTGTCATGGGACGTCTTGCTGAACCCTGCAAAAACAATGTGTGGCCTGGCTGTTTTTAGCGGACTTGGATGGATAAAAACATACCAGATACTTGAATAACACCAACGGCTTCATCCTACACGGGATTCGCGAAATATTTTATGCCTGGTACGATATGTTTTTGCCTGGTATGATTGTTCTGGACGCTACGATAACATACGATCGGAGCATCGGCACGAGGCTTTCGTGCAGGAAGCGGCAAGGTTTGTATTATTGTCGGGCCCGCGGGGGGCGGGTACGACAATGGCTCTCCGGCAGGCAGCTGTGAGTTTGAAAATGGCGATTCCACCGGCCAGTTCAGCGGGTTCTACCTGCGAGTCAGCAAACCAAACCCCGTGTGCCATGGTGACTTGACCCACGAGTGACCCGTATCTCGCGGGTCATGACCGGTGACCCGACACGCAAGATTTCAAAATCTCTTCACCCAACCCGACCTGACCCGCGAGATGCAAAACTTCTTGACCCGACCCGACCCGATCCGTGATATTTTTAAACTTAATAATCCGACCCGACCCGACGCGCAGGTCGGGTCATGACCCCTGAACAGCCCTGGTTATTTTGTACAACAGGGAGGAGGTCTACACGTGACATGTTAATCCGGACTTCTTGAGCCATAGCAAACTACTACTCCTAGGAAACGGTAGCAACAAAAATGTACCCTGGGCTGAAAAAGCGCGTACTCCGTTGTGGTTTACGTTAATATATTGCCGAAACCCCTCTTTGGGGCTTTTGACTGCTGCTGCTTGTGCTACTGCTGTTGGTGCGGCTCTCAGCTTGCTCCCCGACCACATCGCCGGCTCTCTCCGTAGACACCGCTGGGCTCGCTCGGCCCGCTTCAGATCGTTCAAACCCTTGGGTCGCGTAGACTGTGCACAGCAGTACCTCGACGACAAACTATACCATGACGCGTTCAGCGGCATAGATAATCTATACCAGGAATATTTTTTCATTCCGCAACCTTTTCGGGACCATGAAAGGCCACCCAACGCATTTTGGCGCACCCCCTTCCCACGCTGTTCCCGACGGGAGCGCGGGAAAGGTTCAGTGCCAAGGTGATGGCAACTATCGTGGCTTCTACACCGTCTACCAGTACCAGGTTGAGAACGCATCGCACATCCGCAGTTTCAGTTTTGTACGAGGGCACAAGAACCCTTTATACCAATGGCTCGGACTGGATATAAAAGCCTCTGTCTGAGTAAAACCTCGTGCTGCTGCTTGCAGAAGTATCATACCGGTACGTGGTATATGGCTTAGTAGTCCAGCACCAGAGGACATGGCACTACTCTGCAGGTAGGAGTACGTTCCAGTGTAGTTCCTTAGTTACCATCAACTAAGGAACGATTGCCGCCTGACATACATACCACTGCTTGTTAGTTTGGATCGACACAGTACGACGGTTACAAAAGTTGTAGATGGTTGCGCATATATTCGTAGGCGTTGCTACGCAATTTCCTCTCGTGAAGAGGGCTCGAGCACTCCGCTCTCCGCTCTCTGCCCCTTCTCTCCTCTGTCCTCCAATACAACCAAGATAAAAAACTCGTCAGACCGCGCGGCGGTCAGGGCATCCGGGCTCGGACTTTACGAACACCCTATTAATAGTGACTTGAACGTGGGAGTTCTGGTACCAGGAGCCACGGATGCCTTTACGGGAGAGAGACTCAAAGGATGAGTTTCAGCAGCTGAGGAGCGAGCTTCAGCTGATGATGGAGGAGAAGCAAGCATCGAGCATGCAAGGCATGAGGGAGATGATGGCGGAGCTCATGAGGAACAACGCCCCGTCGAAGTCCAGCAGCGCTGAGGGCAGCGCTGCTGTAAGGGGGAGCAGCGCTGAGGACAGTGCTGCTGTCAGAGGGAGCAAGCGAGAGGTTGCATCCACTGCCGCACGACAAACTTCTGCTGCTGCCGCTGCTACTGGGGGCGGAGCGCGAGGAGATACTTGCGCGACAGCAGCAAGAGAGATGACTTTGCGTGAGGATGCCTCGTGTAATTTTGGAGTGACGGGACGCAGAGGAGCTGCTGCTCCTGTCGAGGTTGGCCCAGCCAGGGATCAGCCAGACCAGCAAAGGAGGGCCGGAGAATGACGTACATACCCCGTCGGTGAGTTGGAGATTGGATTTGATCTGCCTCTATTTAGACTTGCTCCCAAACACACCGCTGTTCCATTATTTAGTGGGAAGAAACCAGAGTTTACTGCCTGGACCAGAGACGCCACGTTCTATGCGAACGGAGTAGCTTTCCTACCTGCTTTTGTGTCGGATCCACTCCAGTACGTTCCCGTAGGCAAATTGGATACCGAAAACTCAGTACTGGTCGACACGGGGCACAGCTGCGAAAGTGTGCATATGAATGCACTGGCGTGGAATTTTCGGTCGACGGCTCTAAAGAGCAAGAGCGACAAGGGCGTACCTCGCCGAAGGAAGCGTAGGACGCTCTCCTTGCGTGGTACAGCCCCCCCTTTTTTTTTGCACACTTCTACTTTCCAGCTTCTGGACAAGCCGTGGTCACAGGTTTCGTCCCTTCTCCCCCCCGGTTCTTCCCTTCAACTTTTATCGCGCATAGGGTTCAGCACTCCCACTGCTCGTCGAATTTTCATCGAGTTTGCTAACTCACGATCTCGCGCTTTCCGCACGTCAATTTGCACTCAAGAAAAAGTCCCAACGAATACATACGAGTATGCACTCGGCGGGGCTCGAACTCACGAAACTGACCTAAACCAGGCTCGAGGATAACCTGATACGCCACCGGGGCGACCGGCCCTGAAACGACGGGAGCCAAATCCGACCTTTCCGGCGCCTCATTAGTCGTGAGAGAGCGCCAGAGAGCAACTCTCTTGAGGAGATGGGTAGGATCGAGCATCTTGCCGTAGAAATGCGTACAGCTGGACTGGCAATCGACGACCACATGCTGTATACAATTTTCATCGACACTCTGCCTGAAGAAATGCGAGGTGGTTGCAAGGAGCATTGCATCTCGTGACAGTATCGGCCGCGGTGACATCATCAAGGCCGTACGAGAGCGTCACCACCGACTTTCTGGAAACAGGAAGAAGAGGCCCAACGCTAGCCATGCCGGCCATGCTATGTTTGTCGGTGGCGACGGTGGTGGTCGAAGAAAAGGCGGCAGTGGCGGTGCCCACGGGAAAGGTGGAGGTCACGGCAAGGGAAAGGTAGACGTCGGGGACAGCAAGGATATTGCGGTAAAGGCGTCAACGAGGATTGTATTCGCTCGGCCGCGGCTGCCGCCGACGATGACAGCAGCGCCCAAGCCGCCGAAGGCAGTACCTCCGAGAGGTGAGATGCTACAGGTGTGGCAAGGAGGGCCATTGGAGGGTCGACTGCACGGAGGAACTATACAGCCGATACCATGGACGGGGGCACGCTGCTGATGTCTGCCCCCTGTCGAAAGATGAAGCTGTGCTGGCGGCGTCGGACGAGGGTGATGATGATGATACAGTGGAGGTTTCAGCCTTCAAGGCCGAAGAGACCAGCAAGTGTAGTGGTGTTGTGGGCAAAAATGTAAGAAGGGGAGTCGGCTTGGCAGGTAGAATATGAGGTCTGGCTTTGCGATAATGAAAAGTCTACTTACATGACGACCTCAGCAGATAGCATGGTCTACTGCAGATAATTCAATTTAAATCTACACATCGTCGACGTCTCAACCCGCATGATCGAAGGGTATAATGATTTTTCCGGAAACGGCCTCGTGAAAGCGTTGCTGACGAAATTTGCGCACATGCCAGACCTCCACCACCTTTTTTTTCCCCTGCCCACACTCGTCAAAAACGGCCACACTTTTGAAAGGGTGCCGCACGGGAGTTGTAGACAAGCTCAAGGCTGAGCGTTCGATCGTCTTTCCGTTGACCCGGAACCTGTACAGCATTTACGGCTACAGGGTCGACTGCAGTACTAGGGAAGATGCCTGCACTGTACTCGCCACGGGAAAACTGACCAACACGCCCGTGGTTGACATAAACCACTACCACTGCGCGGCTGGACTCTCCCATGAGGTACTACTCCGCAGGACCCCGGAGCGGCAAGGGATCGTCCTCGAAGGAAAGCTGCTGGAGTGCAACGTGTGATCCATGGTGAAGGGTCTCCGCCGAGGAATCAAGAAGCCCACACACACAAACAGAAAAGAAGCTCGAGAGCGTTTTCGTGGATATGAGCGGGTCCAAGGTGGTCAGCAGAATACTCTCATCGTTCGCGAATTTTTTACGGGTATACGTTGGTGTATTTTATGCGCCAAAAGTCGGACGCCGCGCAAATGTTCGAGCAGTCCTTCGCGGATACTCGTGCAGACGGTGTTCTTTCACAGGTGGTGACGCGTGATATGATAGAGGTGCACCGTTTATGTCTGGGGATCCTCATTTTGGGAGCTTAAGACCTCTCCCGAAAACCGATTTAGAGAAAAATAAAACTGCCATAACCGGATGAAAAATCCTATGGCCTAGGTACACAGCGGAAATCGCGAAAAAAAAGTGCACTATTTCCGATGATTTAGGGCTAAGAAACCCCGTCATTCAGAAAAAAAAATAGCAAAAAAATGACGCCTCTATCGTAGCATGCGTTTGGTGATCGTTCAACCCGATGGGGGCGGTGAAAAAACGCGGGGAGTGTGAAGGCCCATGTAGATGGCTATGTACCATGCAAGAATTCACCACGGCCGACAGTCTCCAACGCAATGCGGTAGCCGAGCGCGCGTTTGGTTTGTTTGAAACGGCCGCAATGGCAGGTCGAATGCAGGCTCGTGAAGCTGATCTCCCGGAGCGCAACTGCTGGCAACGGAATCGTTGTTAGCAGAAGCGTCGCACTTGGCGTGCGATGATTTGAACCGCACAGCGACGCCCGCTAACCCAGCGAACATGTCGACGTGCGAGGTGTGGTACGGTAACCCCCCCCCGGTAGTTTTTGTCCCGGTAGTGTTTCTACCTTTCCTCAAGCACTGGCTACTGCAAGGTGAAGAGGGAAAACAAGTCTCAGGCGAAAGCACAGGAGCGTTTCTACCTGGGCCCTGCGGCTAAGCACCCCCCTGAGGCGCCGTACGAGTGCTAACCAAACACCGTACTCTGCTTGTTTACGCGTCATGTCACCTGGAAACGCGTGTTGCCTGTACCACCGGTCCTTGCCCAGATGCACGACTCCCTGTCTCGGGAAGAGGGGGGGTCCGAGGCCGACGACGAGAGCAAGTCAGATCGAGGTGGGGGAGGGGGTGGTGGACGAGCATGGCGGCGGTCTGGATAACCTGAACGACCTCGACGTGGCATGGGGGTTTGATCTACATGCGCTTTTGCAAGAACGCTTACAGGAGGCACCTGCCGCCGGCGACGCTGGCGACGAAACACTCCACACTATAGATTTGTCTCAAGCAGGCGCGGTGGACGCGTCCTCGGTCCCGGCAGGGAGGGCCGAAACAGTCGAGACGGTGAATTCGTCTCAAGAGGGCGCAGTGGACGCCTCCTCGGTCCCCGCTGGGAGGGCCGAAAGCGACTCAGGCGAATTAGAAGCCTTCAGCACCGACCAAGGGAACGTCGAAGACCCCCCTGTGGGCCAGTCGGAGAGGAAAACACACGGCGTCTCTCGACAGGCCCACAGGGGGGTCTTCGCCGTTTCCTCGACAGTAAGGGGTCGGACCCGGGGTAAGAACCAAAGTGGGCGGAGTTTGGGAGTATACTGGAGAGCACATCCTGGACGACGGAGGACGCGATGGCCATGATGACCGGAGGGCCTGCGGCAGAAGAAAACAAAGGGGGGTTGAGCGTGTGCATACCGAGTGGTTTCCCGGAAGGTGTACAACCGCCCCCGTAGTCCGTAGCAGATGTAGTGCGTTCCCGACCCAAAGCGGCGTGGTGTGAGGCCATGAAGAGTGAATTGGACGATCACACAACGACCAGAACGTACGAAGCCGCGACTCCGCGCCAGAGCAGAAACCTGTTGGTACAAGGTGGGTGTTTCCATATAGGACCGACAAAGATGGCCTGATAGTGAAGACAAAAGCGAGACTTGTGGCTACTCATGGGGTTTAGCCAGGTGTAGGACGTAGACTTCTTCCAAACGTCTGCACCCACTCCATCGTCATCGCCCGTTATAATTCTGGCCGCTGTTGGAAATGAACACGGCCTGAACACTTTTCATTTAGACGCTGCACAAGCTTGTGCTCGCCCGAAACTCGACGCCGAGATATACATTAAACTACCCGATGGCTGTGGTAACATGTCAGCAAAGAGTGTTCGTCTTAACAAACCACTATATGGCCCAAAACAGAGCGGACGGCAGTGGGGTGGAATACTGGTAGAGACACGGTATGGAGCAGTGTAGGACTGGTCCTTGCGTGTCTCCCATGATTGTGGATGGCAGGGTAGAAATGATTATGGTCGTTCATGTAGATGGAAATGTGATTGTAGGATCGGACGAGGCATGCAGAGACTCCCATGCCGCGTTAGACACGAAATTCCTGTTGTATTCCGTCTCCCTATCTTGGATCATGAAAGTAAATATTGGATTGGATGAGGCCTCCGGCGCCGGGCAGGAGGTCTCGTCTGGTATTTCCCCCCGCGCTGAGTGGACTAGCGTATCCCATGCTCTGCGCAGAGTTAGTACCGGTAAATGATATGGGTTAACAAGTAGAAGAATACTAATCCTACTGCCGAGAGAATGGGATGGTCTTAAGAAATGTCGTGACTAACTCTGCTCCCGAGGTTTTAGGAGGGAGGAAAAGAACTGACCGACATTTTCGATACAAATTCCGAGACATTTCGATACAATCTATGGTTCCGTTACTCATCCCAAATTTGAGCCCAACGATTGGATCGCCCTTTTACTGTTTTATTCTGTCTTATTACCGTGGAGCGTTTAATGCAAGTAGTGGATTGGATGAGGCCTCCTGCGCCGATCTGTGGTTTCATCCATACTTCGTTTGGCTTCTTTCTTATAATTGTAGATGTAGCTGACCATTCGTCGGGCAGAGTTGACTCACCCAAACTTCCTTAACCTTGCCTCATTCCTTCCCTACACACGCTGCAAAAGCATTTTCGAACTCTGGCGACAGTGGTAGCTCCAAAGCGTCTGCGCAACTCTGGCCACGTTTCCGCTTGCTACCCTGGACTCGTTCACTAAAGGTAGCCCCGATGTAGTATCTCGCAACTGACTCTTTCTTCCTGCCGCCGATTATCATTGTCTCATCCACGGCCGTCTTGGCAAGTGATTTGCTGATCGAACCGCACACTCGAAAGGAGTGCATCGCAAAGTAGCTCGGCAGCGCTGCCACCCGCAGATAGCCTTGCAGGTTAGCCGTCATATGGGCTGCGGAGAGAGAGAAGCGGCCCCGGGCACCATCAGCCGGAACTACGGGGGAAAGGTGCCCGGCGGTGAAGTCCTACCCAATCCGATGCGCGGCAGAAATGTACGTCGTATCCGCTCGAAAGGCGCAAATGATCGGGCAGTCCCGACTACCGCTGCCTCGCTAGAGGTCCTAAGCATCGTACCAATCTGAAATTTGGAGATCAAACCGTTCGACGCTGGGAGCTTTAGGATGTGCGACCCCATTGTAAACGAACGATCGTACCCCCTACGCACGGAGGAGAAAGCTAACGAATAAAAGGTTATATCCCTTGTCAGAGAGATACTTTCAGCGAAGGAGATGGCCACCTGTGGGCGCGACCGCGTGTAACTTAGCAGATTTATGAAATATGTGCTCCAACATTGACGCCGCCTGGTTGACCTGAACCCCAACCTGCTTCTGTTCCTCAGAAACGAAGGTGAGGTGCAAATCTACCAATGGGCTCGAACATGGGTTGCCCACCCGGCGAACAGGGTCCCATTCTTCCCATTTTCCGTTTGGTTTCAATGCTGTTTTCAGCTTGGAGACAAAACCTTTTCGAATAGACTCGACCGCGTACCGTTTTGCTCACGAGGACCTCTCCAAGGACGCATCGTCGCGCGCATGGCCCACTCCGGGGCAAGATGTTTCATGCACAATCTTAGTGCCTTTTCCCTGATTGTCAAGGAAGAATAGGAAATTGAAGACATCGTACGAAGTAGCTGTTTCCTAACCGACCACGAGAACAAACGCGTCAACTCATCGTCTACCCTGCTTTTGCGTACCTGCCCGGAGCGCCCCTCCAATGCCGCCAAAACTTGGCCTCGACGTGCCTGCATCTTATTAACATCCACGACAACAGGCAACCGCTCCGGATACCGCGGGGCCGGTAATTACGGAACCGACTGAGCGCCGCATCTCCAGCATGAAATAACTGTGCAGCCTTTTTTTCCTGACACGCGGAAAAAAACGTGAATCACACGAGATCCTGGGCCGTGGCAGCCCCGCCGAGAGATGCGTCACCCAGAAGGTGGCTCCCGCTAACTTGTTCTGCTTGAAATATAATACCAGTGAAAAGGGGCCGCGAGCCTCGGTGAGCGGTCGAAAGTGTTTAGAAAACCGCCAAATATATGCGCGCAACTATGCAATGGATGACAAAAACGGGTAGTCGTTATCACTCACCACGGAAGCTGACAGCTTACGCTATTAACTCAAGGGTGCACGTCATTGCGCGATGCTTTCCCGAACATATATAATCGTTATCCTATTAGGGAAGTCTACCTTGTAGGCAATCACTCCCCAGCGAGGGTACCGCCGATTTCTGAGGCCACCATCCGAACTGGGCCACTGAAAGCACCCTTCCACCGCCACCGGGGCCACCTCGATCGACCTATCGGTGGCAAGCTGCACCAAAGGGAACCGATATGCCTTAAAATCAGGAAAAAGGACAACCGCATGGGCCCTGCATTTCGCCAACTGTTACACAACGTATCCTGTCATGATTGAGGTTGGGAAAAAAAGCGGAGGCCGGGATTCTGGTACCCGGAACGATCGAAATGTCGTGCGCCAACACATCGGTTCCCGTCGAACCGACAAAAGTCGTACTGGGAGACAAAGGGCAGCGCCTCACCGTTTAATGCCGACTACAGCACCGACCCCGTGAATGCCATGAGGTCACGTTAAATGGGCCCATATCTTCCCAGACCGCTTTGAACGCTGCCGGCGCTATACGGATGATGGCTTCTGGGGTGTCACTCGCACGAGTGAGCTGGAGCCACGGAAAAACTCTCCCCAACATTACCCCGCTACCGTAGCCTGGGCGAACGGCAGTGAACGTTAACGGGATACGGTTTTAGAACACCGCTCCGGGGAACTGGTTGACGTCATGCGGGCAGTTGCTTGACCGGCCCGTGTTTCCTAGGGAGAAGATCGTGAAGGTCCACTCCGTCGCGTAAGTACAACACCAGTGTGTCCCACCCCTTGAGGACAATATCGTACCAAAAATTTACATGCTTGCGGAGGAAGCCCAGCACGAGTTGGTCCTCATCAACCCCCGCATTCCATACCGGGACATTCCACGACATACGCCGCAGCGAACCTTCCATAGGGTCACGAGTAACATCCACCACCGACGGCCACAGTACAGACGTAGCGGACAAAGCCCCCGTGCGCGCCCACTCACGTTCGTCGGCGTCCAGAGGAGGTGTGGGTAGAAGGACGGGCCGCACGTGTGCGTGGCGTCGATCGAGGCGTTGGGGCCAAACGTCGGCGACCACCTATATAGCGCAACGTCGCCCACAAACGTTCGTCGGCGCCCAGAGGAGGCGCGGGGAGAAGGACGGGCCGTACGTATGCGTGACGTCAATCGAAGCGTTGGAGCCAAACGCCGGCGACCACTTACAGCGCAACGTGGAGGAGAGGACGTAAGGACACCTATACATAGCATTACGGAATATCGCGGTCCTCTGGGGCGCCGCGAGGTATGGGCTCATCACGAGAATTCCACATTGTACAACCCTAAACTGAACCCGCGAAAAACGCGCGTGCACACCTTGGTGAGGTAATCGGTTCGACGCGGGGGTGGGATTGTGCAACCCCCGGTGCCAAGTAAGTTTTGCTTTATTCGCAAGCGACGCGAAGCTGTACCCCGGCGGGTCGTCGAGAAAACATGACGATTGCACAGACACCGGCAACGCAACTCCGGGTGTACCTACGTCAATGTTAATACAGTAACATATTTTTTTATAACGTATTGGGTTGTTGTCTGATTACGTTTGTAATGTGAACAAGATTGTGGATAACAAGTTGCGCTAGTGTCTTCAGGGCAAATGCGTGGGCGCCTGCCACGGTCCCACAACAAAACTTAGGCCCACCGTTGGTCGAGCAACCTTTGGCACAGGTGCGTCAACGGTCGTCACCATTAAGACCGATAAAATACCATGAGTCAATATTAGCTCGAGTCAAGCGAATAAACCGTCAGACAACGGGGTTTCTACGGCAATGCCGGCGGTCGCAGCCACCTGATTTATGTGCGTTAAATTAGACAAAATATTATCATTAGCCAAACTAAATGAACGGCAGAAAATATCGACACCAGGCGGTCGCCACCGCCTGTTCGAGAAGTTTCCGTCTGAATCCAGCGATTTAACCGTCCGACAACGGAGCCTCTACGGCAAAGCCCGCGGTCGCAACCGCCTGGCGGGTGTACGCTGAAGCGAGCGAATATGATCATGAGTAAAAACATTGAATGCCAGAAACGACATATTTTCGGTGATACTAGGCGGTCGCCACCCGCCTTATTTTTCATCTGTTTTTGTATACGCTGACACGGACGTCCAACCCCCCTCAGCTGTTTTGCAACAGGAACCCGAAGGAAGAGACAGAAATATCACAACTGTTGAAAGAATGCCCAGTGTAGGGTGGGTGGGATGATTTCAACTTTTTCCGCTCCTTGCTGCAATCTCGTCGAGGATTTGGGGGACTATAACACGAGTGAGCTCGCTTCATAGACAGTCCTAGTAGTTGGTAGCAAACATATGGTTCCAACCGTGGGAACCTGAAGTCGGTTGACGATATTACTGCGGTATTCTTTACCTCTGTTACCGATAATTTCACTCAAGTATTGGATTGGATGAGGCCTCCTGCTCCCGCTGGTGGTCCCACCCGAACTTCTCTCTTTTCTGACCACCAGGCTGGAGCCATGTTACCTCAACCCACCCAAACTTACATTTCTTAAAATGGAACTTCGGCGATCTCGTACGTCAATATTATTACAGAGGACCGCGCGACACAAAACCCAAGAGCCCAGATGGAACGAGGTTACTGCGCCGACCGCCAGTAATCGCCAATACACCAACCAGTACCCCCCTCCTGCTCTCAGTGTTCCTGTAACTGCTGAAAGTTGAAGTCAAACCATATAATGAATCGCCCCGCCAGCCCAACTTCATGCTAGGGGCGTATAGGGCACACCGCCTACTACCCTCGCGTAGGTTATTCCAAAGCGGAAGGCGACAATCGTATAACTTAAGTTAGCACCCATATAAATACGGACATACGGACGCACCATGTCCCCCGCGCTTGCAACGGGAGCAACAAAAGAACGTGCAGATTCGGTGGTCATGGTTGGGTTCCTGCCGGCAGCGGTGCACTTGTCACAAGTGGGACCGCCCTGAGCTGCCTGGTACTGCTGGTGCTCCTCCTGCATGACGCCGTTGAACCTGGTGATGGCAGACAGAGCGCGGTTTGACAGAGGTTGAGGCGGGGGGCTGCCACTGCCACCGCCCCCGCCGCCGCTGCCTTTCTGGTTTCCCTTAGCGATATTGCTCTTCGTGGTTCCCCCCTTCGTGGGTGGAAACGGGAGCGCGAAACTCGGCGCCGAGATATACATGAAACAACCCGATGGGTGTGGCGACATGGCAGGAAAGAGTGTTTGCCTTAACAGATCACTATGTGGCCCGAAACAGTGCGGACGGGACTACTGGTAGAGACCGTGTTAGAATACGGTATGGAACAGTGTAGGAATGGTCCTTGTGTTTTTCGCATGGTTGTGGATGGCAAGATGGAACCGATTATGGCCGTCCATGTAGATGGAAGTGTGATTGCAGGATCGGACGAGGCATGCAGATACTTCCATGCCGCGTTAAATACCGAATTCCCCACGATTACCGTCGGCAAACCGACTTGGTACAATGATTGTGTCAATTTGGGCAACTGGGAGTTTGAAACGTTAAAGATCGCGCAGAAGACTTTCATTGAAGGAATGCTGAATCGTTTCGGTGTGAATTCGTCCCTTGACATCCCCGCGACCTCTGGCGTTGAACTAGGTCTAAGAGACGAGGGCGACCAAAGGGAGACTGGCCGTACAGGGATGCTGTGAGTCTGATGTGGCTGTCGACCATGACACTGCCACACATGTCGAAAGCGGTGCCTGCTGTGGCGCGCCATTCTCACAACCCCAGCAGTTCTGAAGATCATGGCATACCCCCACGGGAAGAGGGGTATGGGATTGGGTTTTGTGAGGGCTTCGGCATTCGATCTGACCGCGTAAAACGATGCCGACTACGCCAATAAATCTAATGACAGGCGGACAGTAAATCTAATGACAGGCGGACTGATCCCGCGGTAGGGTTTGCGCTTTTTGAGCCAAACGGTTTCTGTTAATGTTAATGTTAATGTTTATGTTGATCTTAATGTTAATGTTAATGTTAGTATCAATGTAAATGTCAATGTTAGTGTTAATGTTAATGTTGATGATGATGGTGATGTTGACATTGATATATTAATGTCAATGTCAATGTTAATGTTAATGTTGATGTTGATATGGTGATGTCAATGCCAATGTTAATGTTAATGTTAATGTCGATCTTGATGTTGGTGATAATTTTAATGTTAATGTTCACGTCAGTGTTAATGTCAATGCCAATGTTAATGTTAATGTTGAGGTTGAGGTTGATGTTGATGTTGATGTTGATATTGATATGTTAATGTCAATGTTAATGTCAATGTTAGTGTTGATGTTGATGTTAATGTTAATGTTAATGTTAATGTTGATGTCAATGTCAATTTTAAGGTTAGTGTCAATGTTGATGTTGATGTTGATGTTGATGTTGATGCTGATGTTGATTTTTTTTTTATAATGTTGATGGTATTGTTAATGTTAATGTTAGTATTAATGTTAATGTCAAAGTTAATGTTAACGTCAATTTCAATGTCAATGTCAATGTCAATGTTAATGTTGATGTTGATGTTGGTGTTGATGTTGATGTTGATGTTGTTGTTGATGTTAATGTGAATGTGAATGTGAACGTGAATTTGAAAGTGAATGTAGATGTGAATGTGAATGTTAATACGTTTGCCCTCTCCTCAGGTTAGGAACTACATGTTAGTGTAATAATTTGCGAGAATAGTTTGATTTTGGACTAGGGCATAGGAGCTTGGTCGGGTTGCGCGAACGAATGCCTTCGGAGTCGGGTAAGACAAAGAGTTCCTCAAGTTAGGAGCTCAGGAACTTTCTGCCGCACCCCTACCGTGGAATGCCTCGGCGCTCGGTGTCGGGGACGGGGGGTACCTTGGGCGGTGCTGCGGTCAGTTGGGCAAGCAGCACGCAGAGGTGCGTTACGTTGTCTACTGCAGAAGCAGAGTATGTACCCGGGTGAAGAGGCTTTATCTACGGTTGCAGTGTTACCGTTTATCTGTCCAGGGCTCAGCGGATCGTGTGTCCGGGATTTTTGAGGAGAATCAGGGGGCTATGGCGTTGGCTGAGAACCCTCTTAGTTCTGCTTGGATTAGGCGCATAAACGTGCGTTTCCATTTCGTTAGAGAGCTACTTCGTGCGAAGAAGATTGGTATTCAATTCATGTAGCTTCCGAAGAGTAGCACGCGGGTATTTTGATGAGATCCCTTGCTGCGACCCCTTCGAAATCTCGCCGCAGGTTTTGGTTCAACCTACTGTTGGAGGATGAGTACGGGGTGTGAGCAGTATTCGATGAGTACCGTCTTTGAGTCATGAGCGGAACAATTTGTCAAGACGCCACCCAACGCTACTTTGAGGGGCATGGATGAGTGTGCGCTACTTGGCATTTGGGTTTCTAGCCATGGGCATCGTTTAGAATGCGGTCATTGTTACAATTGTAATGGTTTACATTGCGGGAGTTTTATAGAAGGTTTTGACCCCGTGGCCGGGTTTTCTCCTGCGGGACTGTCGCTGGCTGCTCTCAGGTCCTAGCTTGTTGTCTTGTATGGCCATTAGGTCTCGTCAATGCTGTGAAGAGCCAGGGAGGGAGATAGTTTGTATCGTCACTGCACGATGGTTACAAATTTTGTAGCGGGGTGCGTATATAATCGTAGACGTGTTTACGCACTTTTTTCGTGGGAGGAGGGCTCGAGCACTCCGCTCTCCGCTATCCGCTCTCTGCCTCTTTTCTCCTCCCTGTCATCTAATAAAACGGAAATAAGGAAACTCGTCAGACCGTGTTGCGATCAGGGCACCCGGGCTCGGACTCTACGAACGCAGCTGTCGTCTTAAATTCTGCTGACACCCCGATTCTAACAAGCTAAGACAATCACTCTTCAAATAGCCATTCTTAACGAAAAACCAAATTTCGAAATTGCACATATGTTGGAATTCGTGACGAAATAAGGATGCGTTCTGTCTCATTTTAGGAAAATTAACAGCACCCAAAAAAAACAGTTTGCTAGGCATTCCAAAACATTCGACCTCATAGTACGTGTTTCACGATAATCACGCCAGAGGACAGAGGTCTCCGACGGGTGCCGTTTCTCGATACCAGGACCAAGGGGCTGCTGAAAACGTTCACCAGGAAGGTCCAGCCAATAGGACAATAGAAGCAAGTGGTCTGAACCTCCGGGGGGCGATTTTCCGAGTCGCACCAGACAACGTTTCAGTCCGCCAAACTTCCCTGTGACGTGAGGGAGCTGAATACTGTATGATGAAGGCGCTTGCTTGCTGCCGCCCTCGTCGTGCTACCAGATAGGGATTTTCTTTGTTGGACGAGGATCTACACCCATGCTCCCAACAAACGGGATACAGTCTAGTAGCCGGGTCGTGGCTCATGGGCACAGGTCAGAGAAGATCTCCGTCTGCGACAGGCTTTCCGGAGGGCTCTCTGGATTCTGAGGCAAGCTTCGGCAAGCTCGCTAATCCCCTACGCGCAGCTCCGGAGAAAAACGAGCATTTTGGGTACTTTGGCTTGAATATTACTAGTAGTGATTAATCATACCACCTGTACTCGTACGTCATCGGTGTTTCCGATTCAAGGTCACAAGGGCGTCAGCGCCGCCTTTGCTTGCATGCTTACCCAAGTACAGACACTTGTACGACATCAGCTTTGGGAATCCGCCATGTAGCCTACTGTAATATTTGTCAAGAACGATGCACCTGCTTGCGTTTAGTCCAGGTATAAGGGCGCTACAAGTACGATCGCATAAAAAAAACTAGGTACGCAAATAGGGATCACCGAAGTGCGCACATCAAAACATTCCGACACTACACCCCTATCCCCCCCCAAACGCCACATAATTTCCTACATGAACAACCTTATACTCTAAACCGAATATAACTAAGGGGGCACAATTCGGGGGGGGGGGTTACTCCAATCCATGTAGCACCCGAGGGCGACGTGAATGACGGACTACGGCGCACTGCGTACCGTTCAAGACACACAAACAGAGAGAGAAAGAGAGGTCACACGATGAGCACAGTCACACGATGAGCACAGTCTCCGTGGGGGGGGGCGGGGGGCTCATACCGACCCCCTTCGATGAGACAGATTGGCTAGAATGCGCCTGCGGAAAGCGAGCGGATGGCTCGGAGTTCATTTGCTGCTGCGGGCACAACTTCGGCGAAGGTTCGGGAACGAACGAGGGCGCGGCCATTCAGCATGAGACGTCGGAAAAGCACATAGAGTGAATGCAGAGAAATGAGGACTATAAGATGATATTGGATCGTATCGTCTGCCTCGTAAAAAGGTGATCTGAGTTACACAAAGGGTCAATCTTCGTCGAACTCGGATAAGGAGGAGGACTCCGAGGTGGGGAGCGAGGAGGAGGACTCCGAGGAGGGGAGCGAGTAGTAGTAGGAGGAGGAGGAGGAGGAGGAGGAGGAGGAGGAGGAGGAGGAGGGGGAGGAAGAGGGGAAGGAAAGGGAAGAGGAGGAGGAATGTGAGGGGGAGAGAGGGAAGAAGCAGGACATCAGTTGGAGAGGGCGTCCTCGCACGAAGAAGAGGCAGTTCGCTTTTATCTTGCTTGGTGGAGGGGGTATGAGTACAATGATAAATATACACCGGTTGTCAAGGGGTGTTGCACGTGGCCAAGATGATGTTTTCGGTATGAACATCCTTCACAATGCCACCACCGTAAGCTCATCACATGCCCCTCCAGTATTGCTGCTTTCGCGAAAGCTTGGACTGATGAGACCATATTTCGAAATACACCATTGTCGTTGTGTCTTGTTTTTGTTGTTGTTCGTCTTGTCTATTTCGCCCATGGTTGACGTAGACTTGTCACAGAAACATTGAGAGGCAAGCAGGAAACAAGCGCTTGAGGTGCCAGATCATTTTCTTGTTATTTTGAGGCAACTTGGGGGGAGTTGTCTTCAAGCACCACACGTCCACAGGCGTCGCCAGCCCATCATAGATTATTACTCGTATGCATCTCAACCTAGCTATTGGCATGTGTTATTTCAACCTCTCTATTTGTATGTAGGACGCCTACGCGTAGTAAACACAAGTACTCAAGAATTGGCATTGAGACCAAATTAGAAGAGGAAAAGCCAAGGAATGCCCAGGAGAAAACAAACTTTTTCTTCGGCCCTCGTCCTCCGCGGGGTAGTGTGGGGTGCGGGCTAACTTTATTTGTACGCCCGTGGACTACCTGGTACAGCAGTGCTCACTCGTACCACCTACCGTACGTACCGTACTGGTACCACTACTATCTACCAGCAGCAGTATCTAGTTTCAATAGAGCTGTGTTTGGGTGTATACTATCGGCGTACAGCAGTACGTGCTTTTGTTTTTCTTTTCTTTACATTTCTACTTTCCAGCTTCTGAACAAGCCGTGGTCACAGGTGTCGCCCCTTTTCCCCCCCGGTTCTTGCCTTCAAATTGTATCGCGCATCAGGCATAGGGTTCAGCAATCCCACTGCTCGTCGGTTTCTCATCGAGTGTTGCTAACTCACACTCTCGCGCTTTTCGCAAGCCGATTTGTGCACAAAAAAAAGTCCCCACGAATTTACACGAGTATCCCCACCAATTTACACGAGTATGCACTTGGGGGGATTCGAACTCACGAAACTGACCTGTACCAGGCTCGAGGATAACCTGATACGCCATCGGGGCGACCGTCTATACCATGTACCGTCGAGTGTCACAGGTCTCACCTGCGATGTCCTTGCTTCGTCGCTCGAACGCGGTTCCAGTGGAGTACTATGCGGAAGAAGCAATGGACCGGTAGTTGCAGCTATGTGTATAGATAGCAGCACTCGTACACTACTGTAGACTGTTATACCAGATATACTATGACGGAGGACTGTAATGGAGTGCCCTCCGTAGAAGGATAGTTTATAGATTCGACGTGAAACCATGTCATGGTTGAGGTGAAACCACGTGACAACAGATGTCACATTCACGTCAAGGCCATCATAGATGGGCGATAATGTAGGTGACGATGATGGGACGAGCAGGACGCCCCACATCTCACTACCTGCTCTACCTGCTCTACCCAGCCCTATCGTGCCTAGGCCTGTCTTGTCTGTCGTTTAGAGTTTAATGTAGAGGAAACAATGTATAAGCTTTGAGTCTATCCAGCGAGCCATGAGGAGAGACTAAACAAGGGAACCGGAACCCATGAGGAGCACGCTTCCCAACACCGACCAACCACGCATCCCCCACTCGGAGTACCACTACAATTGGCGTCGTCGGAGCAGTGAACGTGTCGACTTTGGGCTGCGTGACCTTCTCCCCGGTGCTCTTCTCTCCCCAAGGCAAGCTCTTTTCGCCTTGCACAGCTTTTCATTTTTCTTTTCCCGTTTTTTTCTAGGTAGCTTTTCTTTCCTTTTTTTTTTTCCCCCCGTCTTCTAACATACTCCCTTTCATCCAGTAGCGAACTTGGTTATCTATTTGTCTCCTATCCGCAAACCACGGGCCTCTCCAGGCCTCTACTATGCGACGCACTTGTTGAGTCTGCCACGGCTTTGTGCAGTAGCTTTCCGGAATATTGCCTTCCCGTGCTCTCTCTTCGTGGGACACTACTATGACAATCGAACGAAGAAAATGCTCCCCTATTTTTGTTTTGATGATATAGTCTATTCAGTTGTCTTCACCTCTTTTCCACTCCAAAAGCGTTTCCACTCTAATTCTAAGTGGTTTGTGCCCATGTTGGGAGTCCTGTCCAGAAGAATACCCCGCCAGGTTCCCTCAATAAAACCTCGTGGGAAATTTCGCAGTTGGACCCCTGTGAGCTGTTTGCACTCGACTAATTCGAGTGGCCGGCTCCGTTGCACCACACCTTACTACTGTACCGTGTCGTTACGGAATATGGGTACAAACATGTGCAATAGTTTGCCCTACCACACCCTCCCGAGTACGAGTTGCGCGCTTCGGATGAAGGCAATAATGACTCGCCCTTGTTCTCTCTCCTACTTTTGGTCAAATGCCCTCGCATTCCTGCTATTATTAATAATCTATATTATAGACACAGAGTAGTGCGTGACTATTTTTTGGGTTTCCTTTTTTAGCTGAACCATGTTTGGGTTTTGGTTTCTTGGCAAATTTTTGCCAGGTACCAGCACGCTGTGTGCTGTAACCTTTCGAGCATTGCATCTTTGACCTATGAGACACTCCACCCTTATTACAAAAATTAAAATACACCCCAGCTGTGAGATCGAAGATTTCGTCGAAACTCATCTTTGCAAGCTGTGTGTGATACTCCGATCGCGCGCATTACGAGTTGTGTGTCCTCATTAAGGATATAGGTCGGCGACTCCCCTTACAGCTACAGTGTGTGTGTTCGCGCATAGTACGGGTCATCTACTCGTATGGGCCCACCAACAGCGGTTCTCGACGCCTATGGTTGTACTAGTGCTGTGTTGGCTCTTTCAGCGAGCAGTAGTGCAGGTCGCGACTACTTTTACTAGTGTTCGTTCTGATAATCTTCTATCTGGCTTTGATGAAACCTTCGAAACATTTCGTTTTGCCTTTTAACGGAAGTTTTTGAAGCATCTTGTGTGTGAGATGGAGACTAGTAAGTGTGAGATGGAAACTAGCACCAAGCACCAAGCGTCCTTGTGATGTGCTGCTGTTGTTAACTCACATTGCCATAACATACGCGCTCTCCTAGATACCAGTACGACCTGGTCTCTGTTTTGTTTTTCCTCATGCACTCTTTTGCTTTATGTATCGTAGATGCGTATCGTACACTGGTATCGAATACGGCACAACACTTGTCCTTCGTGCCTTTTTCTTGTTGGCAGGTTTTGGTCCTATGGTACATATCGATATGACACGTACGTGATGACAATACCATCAGAACGTTCTGCGATCTCCGGAACGTTCGTATGAGTCCCAACCATTTATTAATAGCCCCCTGCGGAAACAGCGTGCTACGGTTGGAATAACAAACTCACAGCTGACGTCCTTGAAAATTAGTTATGAAATATAGCGTGTTCGAATCAGTGTGCAATTCCTACCAGCTTTATGACGTACAGGGCTCTATGTTGCCATTTGTCACCATGCTGCTGTTTGGCGTACACTTCGTACATTTTGGCCATTGCATCGCATCTACGCTGTTTAAATCTGACAAAATACTGCTGTAGTACGTGTATCTCGCCAGCCTTCTGTCATACACAGGCTTTATGCTGCCTTAATTTGTCAGGATACTGGTGTCATATACGAATTCCGTCGGTTTTGTCTCACGCACGGCCCCTTATGCCGCTCACATAATCCGAAATGCTGCAGTAACCGTGCCTCTTGCTCACCAGTTTTAAGCTATATATGGGCTCTATCATGCTCATATGCTTCTGCTGTGATAACATTTGCCAGTTTATTTGTCGTGCCCGAGCTCTACGCTGTCTAATATTGGATTCTTGTTATAAGGCTTAGTTTGGGTAAGCTATTGGTTAACCTTTTGCAAGTGGTCAAACGGACTAATACCCCACTAATAACCTTAACAAATGGCGTCGTCGACAGACCATGGGTTTTTTGGGTCGTGGTTTCGATCCCCACCATCCACAATAATAAACTTTTCAGATTTTCCCCATGTCGAACTTGAAAAATACTCTCCCTGGTACCCCAGGGAATGAAACGGCTTGGATAAATATGCCAGGTCCGCCCGTAAATCCGGCCGACCTGGTATCCCGCCGTTGCAGGGGGGGAGAGTGTTATGAGGCTTAGTTTGGGTAAGCTATCGGTTAACCTTTTGCAAGTGGTCAAACGGACTAATACCCCACTAATAACCTTAACAAATGGCGTCGTCGACAGACCACGAGTTTTTGGGTCGTGGGTTCGATCCCCACCATCCACAATAATAAACTTTTCGGATTTTCCCCATGTCGAACTTGAAAAATACTCTCCCTGGTACCGCAGGGAATGAAACGGCTTGGATAATTGACAGGTCCGCCCGTATATCCCGCCGACCTGCTATCCCGCCGTTTCAGGGGGGGAGAGTGTTATAAGGCTTAGTTTGGGTAAGCTATTGGTTAACCTTTTGCAAGTGGTCAAACGGACTAATACCCCACTAATACCTTAACATTATCTCCCCCCCCGCGTTCGGCCAGCTTTTTACGCCAAAACAAAAGCAGGCTCTACGCTAACAGTGTTCTTTTTTTGCGACAAAAAGCATCAAAGTCCCTCGCATCTGCCCCATCTCGTATGATGAAGTGGAGTAGACGCTGCTCAGATTTGCCAAATTTTTGTCACCCGACCGAGTTTACTTTTCCCCGTTTCTGGTGATATAGGGTAGATAATGCCCAAATTTCAACGCATTTTCCGCTTCAATTTTACGATAACGCAGGGTCTATTCTGCTCAAACTTGTAACATTGCTGCGCAAGCTTGAAAGTCAACAACTGTTTCTTTTTTTTACTTTTTATTTATTTTTGGTTGCTTGCCATAATTTTGCGAGCAACCACGGGAAATGCCCCCCCTCCGTTTCTCTGCCATATGGACACCTGTTTTGGCATGTCTAAATTGACTCTGACGCACCCCTGTGTTTTTGCTTTTGTTGCCGAAACATCACAAACGTACAGCTATCTATGATGCACGTGTTGCCTTCATCATGCTGGCGCGCATCGTGTCGTACAACATACGATAAAAAAATGGTCATGCAACCATGATCGCCTTGTCACGAGCATCAACACGCGCTTCAAATAATGCTGACTTACACAATTGACAATTATTGTGGTTTGTCACCGTGCATTATCTTTTTTTAGGGATTTCAACCCCAGAATGCGCGAACGACGGTATTACACGTCGAGCATCCCACAATATCATATCGGTAGTATTTTATAGAATCCTCTCACGGTGCACTGTGTTGTGTTTGGAAAACCTCTGTGAGGGTGAAGACTCAACGTGCCACGAGCCTCGTCAATACGCTCAATACCCCACGCGTGTTTGAGCCATTTTTATGAGGCTTCCGTTTTTGCTGTTACGCACTCCCGACCTGATGCAGCGTTGGAATGACCCGAACTGTATTAGGATCGTGTTTGAGCAAAAATACAGTTGAGTAAACCGCACTCCGAGTGCATCGCGCTCCGAGTGCCATTTCTCTCGCTTTTTCACGAGTATACTACGTGTGTTACACGGAACCCCCCCCGGTATTTTTAAAAAACAGTGCACCCCTGAAGTATACCGTCATTTTTAGGTCCGAATTTTTGCTTCGGAAAACCTCAAACATAGCTTAGGTTATCGACGGGTACAAGAGGTACACATATTTTCCGTGTTGAAAGGTCTGATTTTGTTTTGTTTTCGACTGGATAACTCGGTGGTTCTAACCATCTCCCGAGCACCACGCTCCTCCCCCGGGAATATCTACAATCATCCATCACCTTCCGGTCTTCTTGGTGACGTTCGAAAACTCCTTGTACTGCATCCTGCCTCTCTACTCCGGTGCGTGCGATACCAAATCCCCTCATTTCCCATCCATTCCGGACCAACATGGACCACCCCCCAACCCTCGCGGTAAATCCCGCACCAACCAGGACCCAACCCCTCAACCCTCACAATGAGCAGTGTGCTTTGCGTTCTTCTCCTGCTGTAGCCATGGGTGGTACAGTTACGGTGAAGGACCTTCTGTTCCAATAACATCGAAATAATGCCCGGAGCGCATTTTTGCGGCCGGGGTCGTTAATGGCATTCCCACCGCCGCCACTGACCCCGACCGATATCAGTCAAATCGGATCCCTCGACGTTTGGTACGGCCACCTTACACGCCGAGACTAGGAAGACGGACGCCTCTACGAGAGACGCCCACTTGGTGCGACTGCGATTCTTTTTTAGCGCCTGAGGGCAAGAGGTTATTTTTTTTCCCGTGCGGGAGCGCAACAACGCCGCAAGTACAGCGACGACTACCACAGCGTGTATCGCCGAAGCGGCACCCATTAGGCCAGTGCCGCGGTGGTTACCGAATATCATGCCACCGCGACTGCAGCCCTTTGTGCCCCACCCCCCCTATCTGAGCCACGACTACCGTCCCAACCGACACGTTGCTGCTCACATCCCAACCCCGGCTCCCATAGCCGCCCACCCCACGCGGCTTCGTCTATCACAACGGTTCAAAATCGCCCGCCCATCACCGCGCTTAAGCCCCTGCGCCCAATCGCCCCTGCTTGTGTTTGCTGGTACTTGCTCACAACTGCATCCGGCGCGCCCACGGTCTCGACCGGGCGGCACCCAAAGACACCCCTGCCTGCGGTAAAATATTTTTTCGGTTATTGGCCACGTCGTACCTACCCAACTACGACTCATGTCGACATCGTTAGACGCTCCGTCTGCGGTAATCTGCCGGTTCGGTCTATTTCCTTGAAATTCCGACCCCCCTCCCGCCGCTACTAAAGTTGTCAAAACGGCCACAGAGCCGCCAAACTAACTTTGTTGCCGCGTTTCCCTACGCGCTCCAAGCCACAGCGCCCACCCCCTGTGAACCCACGGCTTAAAACCGCCGCACACACCCTCCCCAACCAGCCCCCAAAACCGCCGCACGCACCCCCCTACTCCTCGGGCCAAGACCACCGTTCTTCTCCGCCTACCACCTACATCACCGATATTCACCGTTGTAACAGCGACAGCAAGGCCGCCCAACGACGCAGACGCCATCCTATCCGCAGAGGCCGCGACGGCGGTCGCGACCACCCGAATTGTGACGCCCACGACGCCTGCGTCTGTCTCACGAACCGCAAAAAGTGGTGGCTCGCAACCACCACATATTGCGATATGGGACACAACCTGCGACGAGCATCATTGTCAACTACCTGGCCATCGAGTACCACTCCGCTGGCTTTCGGGCGTTCTCCCTGACGTCTGCATCGTGCCGGCGGCACTCTCCCACTGTAGCAACACCGCTACGCCTCTGGTGTGCTCAACCCAGGTATGGGCATTCTTCAGGATGTTGACTTTTATTTTAGGTGCTTACGGAAACGCGCGGACCATACACCCGGCGCCATCACCCGGCAAATAACCCGCGACAACCAGTGCCGCTCGTTGTAAATGTCGTGAACTATTTTTTGGGTCGAAAGCGCCATGATCGCCTTTCTTCTTCGGGCAACTGCTGCGACAACGACGACAACATCGACAGCAACAGCGTGGCCGGCCGATACCTATTGCGGCAACAATCCCCGGACGCTCCACGCTGATCAACCGATACAGCACTACCAGCGCCAGGCCATCTAATTGCCGGACGAGGTTCCATCTTCAACTTTACAAGAACGAGCTCCACCGACGCCCCCGGCCCCCAACAATCTACCTCCCCCGCCCAGCCCCATACATGCGATATCGCTTGTCCAAGCCTGATCCCCTTGTTCTAGCGATGGTCTTGAGGTGTGGGTGCGAGGAGGCTAAGACGTCGAGCCCTACTGGGGTGCTCCACTCGACGCCTTCCACCGATGAGCAACGCTACTTGCCGAAGACCACGGCTACCAGCGGTTCCGGATGACAGCACGAAACTTCTGCTTCCAATTTTGGGCCATCGCATCCTGAGCCCGCCTCGCCTATTTATCGGCGGCTTCACCCGCGCTCGTCCTAGGACGTGCGCGTTTTTCAGTGACAACGTTGGGCCCGCGAACGAAGGATTCCCACCCGCCTCCACGGCGTTGACAGCACCACCGCCCCTGGGCCCAAGGGACAGTCCCGTCATGACGACGGAAGACTCGCGATCATAGTTGACCAGGACATGCCCTGAGCCCCCTGCCCCGTATTCCCCGCAATTCTCGTGGATTGCGTGGACACGGACCACAGATACGGCATTTCCTAGCGAGTTCTATCCTGCTCATCCAACGCCGCTTGGAGACAGGACCCCCAGGATATCTTCGCCTCGGTCCTTTAAACGCCACCCACGGAGACCCTCCGAGAGCCTCGGTGATACAATACCGAGACTCCCTTTGCGATCACGTTAACCCAGCCGCCCCTGTTCTCTAGATCAGCCAGCTGCACCCTCGCCATCGCCACGCGACAGTCTCACAGACAGCCGCAACTGACCACTGCTTGGCGGCTCACCGCAGCCAGCGCACACCGAACTACCTCTTCTGGGATGTGCAACCTTTAGCAGTGCCACCCTTTCGGATTCTTCCTCTACGGTTTTTCTTAACACCTTGTGGAGTAGTTTCCGACATCGCCCGATACCGATATTCTGAGCGACACCACGACCCCTCAGCGCCCCCGGCTTCGACAAAGTATCGGAACCGTTCCTACGACCAGCCATGGACATTGGTTCCGAGACCAACAAACGCCGGAGCTCCTTCATTACCTACCTGGGACAATGGTTCCGAGGCCGATAAACGCCGGGAAATATTCCCGTACCACCACCCAACGACCCTCGACATCCACCACCGCCCTCCCAGTTCGTATCTCTAGCTTCGGCAACGGTACACCCGAGACTGGCAATCCCATCCATAGGCAAAACCAATAACCGCTTTATTCGGTTGGCAGCCGCCTTTTCCCCCTAACCCGCCGCGTTGCAAACGAGTCATCCCTTTTCTGTCTCGGCATTTCTCACCGAACCCTCCTACTACCGACCTCGTTCCGACCCTTTCCAACGCGACAGAACAACTCTGCCGCGCCCCCCCCTTCAACGCGACCGGTTTCCACGGAACACCTCTGTCCCGGCCCCCTCCATTGCCACCGAGGCGCACCTGCCGAATCCCCCTAGCCGTTCTCCACCCCGACGTGTTACCGCAGAGCCGTCTTGCTCCGGTCTCCGCCGACCCTCTGGAGGAAGCAACCGCCCTCCCGCTCAAGGTCTGGTTAGTTCTCATTTCGACAAACGTTGGACCCCCTACCGCCCTTTTCTCACGGCTAGCCTGGCCCGAGCCATCCCGCCTATACCAGGCCACCAACGGTGCCTTCTGGCCAACTTTCCCCGTTTACCTACCAGCGTGCCCTGGTTTCCCCAACCACAACAAACCCACGGCTTATCGCTCCCGACCCAGCTCTTCAGCTACCCCCCTATTGACCGGATCCTTGCCACCAGCGGCCCTTCATCTTTCCTCGACGACACAACCACGGACGACCATCGACAGATTCTGTTTGCGTTGCCAGTGAACACCGAACTGTTCCCCTCCAACCCAACGGTCGCGAATCCCAATCCGACACCAATACCGCCACCCCCCTTTTGCCCCAACAACCCTGTGGGTTCACTACCTGAACCTAGGCAACCCCTCCCCGTCCCTAAAGGCATCTCCGTGTTGCCACTGTCGCCACCCCCCCCTACCCTAATATTCCCATACGTTTACCATCAGAACCTGTGGTTTTGTTTCTTTCCGGTTATGACCTCTCCGAGCCGAGCATCGGCTTGGGTGGGCTCGTTCCCCCACCCCTCCCAACCCACCACCACATCCCGCCGCTCCCATTTTCTGAGTTGGAGTTAATTTGTTCTTCCGGGTATGAGCGTTTCGAACCGACTATCGGTTTGGGTGGGCTCGCTACCTCTCCTCTACGACCCACCTCTACCATTCCACCCCCCGCTTTTTCCGTGTTTGTTTTTTTTTTGCCTGGGGCTCATGAACCTCCCGAGCCTGGTACGTACGGGACCTTTTAACAAGAAATCGGGCCCTTCCACGGCCTCTTCGCTGCCCACGTCGAAAGATGTCAGCATCCCATCCCGGGTATCGTTTTGGGTGGGTTAGTTCCCCCTCCCTTTCGACCCACCATCACTATCCGCCCCCATCCACCGGCGACGCGCAAACCGTGCACCCTCCCTGTTAGGCATTGACTTGGGTGGGCTCAAACCCCCTCCCTCCCGCCCCATGCACCACCACGTTTCGCTGGAAATACTTTCGGCAACTCACCGTTGCGGACCATACCAGAAAAGTCCGTCGACCCCTTCTCCGCGCTAAACCTCCGTCGGGTCTATTTCGGCCCACGACATCGCCTCCGGTTCGCTAGCCAGCTCCGAGAAAGGCGCCGAGGACGCTGGCGCTCCTCCTGGGTCGGCTTTCAGGCTATCCTTCGTTCTCCCCAGCGCCCACCATTGGCGCATCCCTTTTTGGCCCTCCTCATCCTTCGTCGGACCATTATTTTCCCGAAGCCGTCATCGCTCCACAGCCGGCGCTGGAAACCGTGGACTGCCCTTCCGACTACGGTTTTCTCGCCAGTACCTGTGGCTACACCTCCAAGATCATCAACCCCCCCCCCACTGCAGCGCGAACACCTCCACTAGAGCTCCATCATCACCTGAGCTTTGCCGTCACCTGCGCTTCGCGACCAGAGCTCCACGTTCACCGGAGTTCCACCTTTCTCCAGAGCTTCGTCGTCACCCGAGCTTCAAGACCAGAGATCCACCTTTTCTAGAGCTCCATTTTCGACAGAGCTCCGTCGTCACCTGTCGTCATCTGAGCTTCGCGACCAGAGCTCCACCTTCGTCAGAGCTCCACCTTTAACCTGAGCTCCACCTCCGTCTTCCGCGACTTCATGATTCGATGTCTTTCTCTTTCAAGCCACTATCAACGCCAAGGCAACCTTTTCTTTTTTGGCCACTACCGCCGGCCCCGGCGTCGCCACCATCTTCTCCGACACTCTGGGAATTATTTTACCGACTTCTGCATCCATGCACCGATGGGCCTGCCGCTTCAAACCTCCACCAGCGGCGAGGCGCCCTCTCCCTGGCCACTACCACCGACTCCGGCGTCATCGCACAGTCAGCGCCGACCATCTGGAACATATCAAGCCGACTCCTGCAGTCACCGAGCCGGTAGGTCTGCTCCTTCACTCCGCTACTAACCGCCCCGGCGTCATCGTCGGCAACTTCGCGCCTTCTCCATAGCCTATTCCAGCAACCACGCCGTCATCTTTGCTGCGTAAAATGCTAACTCCAACACCACGAGCACCGCAGGCATTTCCACTGGCCCACTTTAAAGGACTACTACAGCGTCAACGCTTGCACCTACATGTACGCTGCGGAACACGCACATTCCACCGCCGCGTACGCTATCCGCCACCCTCTTCAACCTACCATATTGAGCTACTACGACCTCGTCTTCTTCCGTCACAAGAGCCTCTACCGTATCTTCCGCGAACACCCCACCCTCACTGGTTCGTGCTCGGAGCTCTTTAACGCGTTGTACTGGACCATCATCCATCTCCAGCGCTCCTACCACATCTTCCGCGAACACCACGACGTAACTGTCTCGCGATCGGAGCGCTGCAGCACAGCCTAGTACGACCACCAGCCGCGTTTCATCGGATTTTTCTTCAAACCCTACACCACCCGGTTCCAGGATCAACCTACGGCGTGTCTACTGCATATCTTGGCGGAGCACCATCTACGGACCGGCGTGCCTACAACGCCACGCGACAGGGATATCTGCAGCCAGGGTATTATCGCGTTGAGTCGCACTTACCCTTTTGCCTTGTTGCCCCTCCCCCTAACCATGTTTCTTGAGTTCTTTCTTGAGTTTTTTTCTTCTTATGGGATTGGTTTTGTGCGCATTGTCTTCTTGATTTTCTCTTTTGGGTTACATTTTGTTGTTCAGCTAGTTTCAAGGTGCCTCTTCTTTGCCTTGACCTTTAGGGTTGTCACACTTTTGACCAGCACGTATGTTCGCGTGCTTGCGTCGGTGTGCTACCCTGACTTTTCGGGTTATCCTACTTTTGACCAGGACATACGTGTGCGTACTTGCGTCGGTGTGCTACCCTGACCTTCCAGCCACTGATGTAGCTGGCTCCATTTTCGTAACCAGGCCGAAAATTTGTGATGGTTCCGTCTTCCTGTTAGTGCCGGTTTAGCCTGCCCCGTTTTCGTAACTTGGCTCAAACCTGCCGTGTTTTCGTTTCCTTTCGTCGGTTTAGCGTACCCTTGTTTCGCAGCCCCCGAAACCGTTGTGGTATTTTTTTTTGTTAGCCTTTCCCTTGCTCTCTGCACTACGTACGAAATAGGTGCATATTTGGGCATCGTATATGTCTTCAAACCTGCTGTGGTAAGCCCATGTTGGCTCTTCTTCTGCTTTTTGCACTACGTACGTCATTGGTACTTATTGAGGCGTCATCTTTGGATTCTTACCGCTATGGCATATATGTCTTTGCCCTTCTCCCAACCCTTTTGCATTATGTACGTCATCCTTGAGGCGTCGTATTTGTTCTGTTACCACTGTGGTATACGTGGTATGTGCTCTGGCCCTTCCTCTATTTTTTGCACTACGCACGCCGTCGGTGCTTATTGAGGCGTGTTGTCCCCCTTGTTTGCGTCATATCGCCCCGCACAAGTCCTCTCTTCTCGATTGGAGATCCAAGTTCTTTCGCGTATGTTTCCCCCGATTTTTCGTCGCATAGCTTCGAGTAGGAATGACTCTATAGTAGGCCACATTTTCAGAGTTTCACGACATCAACTTCTAGTATTTCCGGGTCCGTGGTTTGTTCACGACCCCCCCTCTCTAGGCTTCTTTATAGTATCAACCCCAGAAACCATGGTAGTTTCGCTTGGTCCTTATTAGCCTGAACTTCGCTTGCACGCTGTGCATGCGCGCCGCTAGCATTATTAGAGTTGTACGTGACTTGCCCCCTCCCTCTGTCCGGCTTACGGTACCAGCCCGCGACATCGTAATAGTTTCGTCTGATTCCTTCTCAGCCGAGATATCGTCTGCACCATGTGCGTGCTCTTTCGCAGAGTTTCTGAGCCCTCCGTCGTGTTAAGACCCCGTTTTTACCGCTCTCACGGTATGAGCTGAAATTAATATCGTGTTAGCTTCGTTTTTCTACCTTGGTTTCCCTTCCCTCTGCACTATGTGCCGAATGGGAACGTACACCCCCTCCTCTCTGCAGTGTGTGTGTTTTCGGAACGTATTTCCTCCCGAGTCTGGCGTTCGTGAATTTTCGGAACCGATACCTTCCGCTTTCGCGTCCATGCAACGCGGGTATTATTTGTTTTTTTTTGCTTGTTATTTCTGGGCACGCTTGCTCCTCAGTGGTTGCCGCTGTGCGCAGCAACCGACCGACCGTAGTAGCTTTCTCTCATTTCTTCTGGGTGAATTTGTTCGTGAACGCTTAGTGCGCGTATTAGCGTTGGACCCTACTGTCTCAATAAAATTCTACCTGGTAGGCTCCAGACAGTGATATCGCCTCGCGGATCCCCGAAGTACCCCCTTAAAGTCTGACTATCGTTGAGGCTCTAAAAACGTCTTACCGTAGTAGTATGCCTTCTGTCTTATTTGCCGCGTTTAAAGTTTGGCATTTGTTCGTTTTTTTCAGTGATCTTCATGAGCGCCTTGATGTTGAACTTTTGCCCAAGTTGTTCTACTTTTCTACAGTACGACAAGTGTTCGCCTTTGTGGTTTTGCTTCCGCCTTCTACCGCCGATGTAGCCTGCCCACGTTTCGTGCATACCGACGAACCATGGCGCTTTCGAACCATGTCGAGGTTTTCTATCGTGTCGTTCCCACCTCGCCGAATGCGATTGGTGACAACATGGATGCCTTCCGCGTTATTTTGCTTCGTTTTTCGCGAAGCATTACCTCCTTTCTTGTTGCCGTTGGACTTTCCTTGCCCCTTGGCGTACTTCCCTTTTGTTGTTGGACATTTCTTGCTTCTTGGCGTACTTCTTCCCACGACTGACGTCGCTGCACTTTAGCCCCAGCCACTTGGTATTACGGCATTCCAGCTATTGCTACTGTATATGGTCCCATGATGTCGACCACTGGCTTCGCAATGAAAGCGCCCCGTAGATTCCACGTTAGCGGTCTCGTGCTGACTCTCCAGCCCATCTGTCGTTTCTCTTTCGCCTCTGCCTTTTTGTTTGGTCGTACCTGCCCCCAAGAGCCCCTTGCTATCGGGCTCCGTTCTAGTTTGCAGCCAGCGGATCTATTCCCCTCGACCACTATTTCTTACCTTTTCCTCTGGGCACCTATGCCCCTACGGTCCAATGACGCTGATCCCCGTCTTGGCTTTGCAGCCAATAGGTCTCCACTTTTTCTTGTTTCTTTTCGGCATGCCTGCCCATAGGGTTCAACTACACCGGCCTTAATCATGGGTTTACAGCCCGTCCTGACTGTGCAGTCCACAGGCCGTCCCCTCTTGGCCCCCGTTTTGCTCTTGGCTTGTTAGCGTACTTGCCGCATCGGGCCCACGTTTTGACTCCAGTTTGGCTTCGCAGCCCATATAGGTCGTCCCTCTTGACCCCCTTTCGTGTTGTTTTTTTCGGATAAATCGCTTTCGGAGGTATGCCTTCGCTACGTACCTAGTGTTGCTCGTTTTCTGAAAGTAGCCTTTCAAAGTCCTTTGGTATGGACCCTTCTTTTTGTCAGGCTGCAGTACGTTGCGATGACACGATTTGCCTACTTCCCGTTTTTCCGTGCGTTTTTCGAGGTTACCATTCTAGGGTTGCTCCGCGTTCGCGACCTCGTGTTCCCGACGTATAGTACCTAGCTGCGGCTTTCTTCATATTTGTCTTTGTTCCCTGCATTCTTTCTGGAGCTAGACACTTCCAGCGCTGCTTTGAGCTGAACGAGTATCTTCTTGTTGACCCCATTTTTGGCTTGCTTTGTTATGGTTGAATAGCCTCGCTACGTTCGGTGGCATTGTTCCCGTTATTAGTTAGCCTCTCAAGGTGTCATATGTCGACTCTCTTTCCGGCTTCCTATAGTGCCTTCCGTCTTTCTGGTGTCTACGTTTCAGCTTCGTCCTTGTTTGCGTATAGCTTTGGCTAAGTGACCTCACCACATATTTCTTCCCGTTTTCATGGTACTGTACCCAGATAGCTTTCAAGGGTACTCCACTGTTGCCCCCCGGTTAAGCTTTCCGGCGTATCACGCACGCCTCCAGTACCACCATTTTGGTGTTGTCTGTGCCACTGTTTAGGTGTTGAATTTCACTGCGTTTTCGCGATTTTTTTTGGTAGCCTCGGTTTCCCTTTCTACAGTTCGACCAAGGGCCTTATGCTAGCCTCCTAGGTCCCACATTGCGGCCCCTGTGCTTCCGTTACACCTCAGCGTACTGGTTATTTATAGTTTTTCCTTTCGACCAATGGTCCCACGTCAGCCTTCCAGGTCCAACCTTGCGGACCCTGACATTAATTTCGGCAGTGTTCTTCGTTCTCTCACGTTTCAGGTTGTTTCTCCTATGCCTTTCGACCAATGGCCCGACGGTTGCGTGCTTCTTCGCGTCTTGGTTGTTTCTCGTTCACCGTTCAACCGATGGCCCCACGTCAGCTGTCCATGTTCAACGTAGCGGACTCTGACGTTCGTTTAGGCAGTGTTCATTGATTTCTTTCTTGTCTTCCGGCAAATGGACCGACCGCCCGCCCCTTCGGCACTACGCTTCAAGCCGTAAACTTGTCTGGCCTTCACAGCGTGACACGTGTTCCCTTATTCTCTTCTGACTTGGTTTCCGCGTCTATACCTTCTTCTTTGGCCCCTTTCGCATCCTTGCGCTCAGTGGCCGCGCCCTTCGTGTTATCGTAGGCCGATTGCTACTGGTATACCGTAGGTACATACCCTTTCTTGAGCTCTCGAGGTTGTGAACTCCATCATAGGGTTGTATATTTTGCAATGAGGCGTTTAAGCCTTATTATTACGAGGTGTGGGGGAGTCTATAGCCTCATTTTCGTTTGTTTCGAATAGCCGCATCTTCGATCCCCTTTCCAATTCGGGATGTTTTGTTGACACCCTTTGATTGGGAGGTGACCTGCTTCTACGACTATTCAGGGTGGCCTAGTGTAATGGAGTGCCCTCCGTAGAAGGATAGTTTATAGATTCGACGTGAAACCATGTCATGGTTGAGGTGAAACCACGTGACATTAGATGTCACATTCACGTCAAGGCCATCATAGATGGGCGATAGTGTAGGTGACGATGATGGGACGAGCTGCATGCCTCACATCTCACTACCTGCTGTACCTGCTGTACCTGCTCTGCCCAGCCCTATCGTGCCTAGGTCTGTCTTGTCTGTCTTCTAGAGTTTAATGTAGAGGAAATAACGTATAAGCTTTTGAGGCTATCCAGCGAGCCACGAGGGGAGACCAAACAAGGGCACCGGAACCCATGAGGAGCACGCTTCCCAACACCGACCAACCACGCATCCCCCTCTCGGAGTATCACTACAGGACCATAGTAATGAGAACCCACGACATGCTCTAAATCTTATATATTTGCATGCTTATGTGGTCATATTTAGTACCTGTGTCAGGAATCGAAAAGCAGTGATCATGGTGGGAAAATTACAGAAAAAAATGACGATTCCAGTATCGGCCATAGATAACATAGGGTTGGAGGTAGGGGACTACATACTGCAGTAATCCGAACGGAAGGGACCGTCCTACGTGCATCCAGCTTGTTGGCCCTGAACTGGTACATGCTCTTCCTAGACTCTCAGTAATCGTCGTTTCATTGGTCGATGCATCGATGGGTCTCGAAAGGGTTAACATCAGTGCCATCGAGCAGACATAGCAGTGGGGGTAATTTTGTCCGCGGTGCGTCACCGCTAACATCCCTCTTTCTTGCTGCTTCCGCGTAATCTCTCTCCCGGGACTGCGTTGGTCGAAAAACGGCGTTATCGAGGTGAAAATTAGATTGACAAGGCCTGCGAATGCTTGCTGGGAGTTCCTACCCGGATGTCGCGGCGAGGTTTTCGCGTTGCGAACAACACCGTGTTCGCCGCCCTTCTCTCTCCTTTTGTTTTCAGTTGCAGCTGGAGCTTGATATAGGGCAAGAAGTATTTGGCTTTCTATGACCAGAAGACGCCACGAACAGCCCCCCTCACGCTACCCTCGACAGTTTTGGTTGCGCTTTCAGATTGTAGCTTAAATAAATGCAGGGTTTATTTCGTTTTCAATATTAAGAAGTACAGTGGATTGGCCCCCAGGCCCCCTTCGCTCCCCCTCCTTTTTGTTTTCGCTTGGAGCTACTTGTAGAGAGTTGACGGTTTTTGAGTTTCGTCTTAACCAGAGGGCTCCACGAGTAGTTAGCTACACCCCCCCCCCCTCCATTTTTTTTTGCTTTCATCATGAGTTCGATGGAGTGCAGGTTGTATGTTGTGTTCTGCGTCGGGACAGCACGTCGGTTAGGCCACCCCTACCCACCGCTCCGGTTTTTTTCTTCTTGTAGTTGGATAAAGTGCAGGGTGTATTTTATGCGCATTAACGAGAAATGACCAAGTATTGGCCACGCCCTCCATCTCGTTTTGTGTTCGATTGCAGTTAGAACTTGATTATTATAGAGTGCAGCGACGTAGTTTCAACAGTATACCAAGAGAGTACGGAGAAAGAACGACCCGCCAACATCTCCGATTGTTTTGACACGCAGATTGAGCTCAATAGAGCACAGGGTGCAGTTTGTTATATATACAGAATACCGCACGGCGGTTTGGTCACTCCCTCCGATTTTTGTTCGCGTGCAGCTTGAGCCTAAAATGGAGTACAGGATATAGTTTTTTTTTTACATAAAGAGGACGCCGCGTATAGCTGTCCCGTTCCCGTCTTTATGTTTCCCTTACATTTTGGGCTTGATAGAGCACAAGGGTGCAGTTATATTTTGTAACCAGAGGACGCCGCGTCTACCACCCTCCCGTTTCCCTTAAATGTTGATCTTGATTGAGTGCTGTGTAATATTTTATAACAATTTTTCAACGACGTCAGCCGTGAGCTTGACGAATTTCAGGTCAATACTCATCTTTGCAAGCTGCGCTGTTGGTACTCGTAATATACTATATGAGTGAGTTTTGATTGGGAGGTGTCTTATTTTTTGTTCACTATAATGGTAAGTATTGGTATTTTTACTTCAGGTGGGGAATCTTGAGCGAGGTAAAACATCACATCTATTAAATAAATTTATTACTGTAGTTTCCACTATACTGCTTTATCATATGTATGGTAGGCGGTTTATTTATTTATTTTTTTCCCCCGGGGGCTTTAATATCGGGAAGAGTACGAATACAGAATATTATGAGTTATCTATATGTTGCTCTTAATACAGCATTCAAGAATTAAGTTAATTTACTCCCACTCCCAAAAATATTTAAAAATCTGAAGGACACGAACCCACGGTTCCAAATTTATACGCTGTCACTCTAATATTTAAAATATTTGTACACAACCAAAGGACGACCCGCGTCGTCAGACCCCCCCCCCCCCCCTCTTCTCTTTTGGGGTTAGCTTCCTCTTTCACAGAGCGTAGAGGTTTCACGCAGTTTCCAACCTACCTGGTACAATGCTGTTTCTCGTCCGATGGTTTTGCTCGCAGTCGAGTATTTTCGGGTGTACCAGCACTGCAGTTGTTTTGAGACGTGGCAGCAAGAGTATCCATCTATCGTCGGCTTTCGATCTGAACTCAATGGAGTGCAAGGCGTTGACCACCTTTTTAGGATACCTTGTTCCGTCTCCGTCATTGATCTCCTTTGCCCCGCCGTTTGCCGTCGCTGGCGGTTCTTATAGGGAGCAGTTTGTACGGGTGATGAAATGGCGGAGGTGGTATTATCCCCCTTCCATCCATATAGGCAAACTTGCCAATCCCAGAGCATGCCTGATGAGCTGCTGCCCCCTCCCCCGATGGTGGGAGGTTACGCTCAGCATGTTTGAAATTTGCGAAGATGGGGCATGCGGGTGTGTAGACCATGAGGCATCGAGGGTTGGATGTCAGAGCCGAAATAATTGCCGACGTGTGCGATCCGTGACGACATGGTGCCGTCATATATACACTCCACGTGTTTTGCATAAAAACCAAATACAATGGGCGTGGGGAGGCACTGGTTGTGTGGCGTTTGACAGAATCAAGGGCAGCGGACGAGAAATTGAACGACACGCAAACGACAGTGGGTTTAGGCGCCGATGTTCCATGAAAAAGGGCTCCCCTTAATCTGCGATAAGAGAAGGCTTCAATTCCTCATTCCGTGCCCTTTCCGCGACGGGCTGGTGGTGGTGAAGCGGAATGATTGACCATTTTGGAGTGGATCACCGGTGGAGTTCAACATCTGGCTCAACAAGAATGATATTCTGAAATTGCTGATTCCAATATAAAAAACAAAGGAAAACAAAAAAAATTACGATAAGCCGGCGCACGAAAATACTATCATGCTGTATAGACTACACACGTACGGTTTGCTTCATGGCGGTTGAAAATCCACCTTTCGTCAATTCTTGATCCCTCAATATTTACTGAAAAAAAAATGCCCTGATGATGCTCGCTCTCCGTGTCTTTTGGCAGGACGTACGAGGGGAGGGGGAGGGGGAAGGGGGGGAGGGGGGAGGGGGAAAGGGAGGAAGGGGGGATGGGCGCAAGGGGGAGCGTCATGACCAAGAGACTAAAGTCTGGGTTTGGCCATCATCGTATTGAAAGTTGTGGGCGTTCTAATGGCCGTCACAAGATAGCATAAGACCGCCCTGACTTCTTCGCCGTGTTGCGTTCTCTCCCAGGTGCCATTGATGATGGACGTGATACCCTCTGTTAGCCCAATGCCATCCTTAGCCAGTTCCTAGGGTCTGCTAGTATGACATTTTTCTTTCTTTTCTTTTTCTTTCTCTTTTTTCTTCTTTTCTCTTCTTCTTTCCTTGCTTTCTTGTCTTGTCTTTTCTTGCTTTTTCTTGTCTTTTTCTTCTCTTTGCTTGCCTTTTTCGTCTTGTTTCGTTTTTTCTTCTCTTTTCTTTCCTTTCCTTTATCTTCTTTTCTTTTCCTTGTTTCTTTTTCGCCAATTGACTTATGCCTGTCGTGCGTATGCGTAGTGATAGATACTCGTGTAATAAATACGTGGTAGTATTCCTTGGGTGGCAATCGGAATATTTGGTTTCTCCAGGCGTGAGTAATGAGACGTATGCACCGGCCTGGACCTGGCACTTGGCACGTCGTAGACTGACTCCCGATTTCACTTTTATATGTTTCTGGTGGAGGCATGAATTGCGTCAGCTGTGATATATGCGTGTACCACCTTGGGTTGTGTGTGTTTTTCCCTGGGGTATTCCTCAGCTCCAGAGTGACTGGAGCCTGTCCTGTGACCACGGACTTGATTGTGCGAGTTAATGTGAGAACAACAACAACAACAACGTCGTGTTGGTCTTCCTCCCGCGGTTGTTTCGCTGAAAACAAAGGCAAGACCGCACGCTTGGGCCAGCTGTGGTCAAGCTCTCGCAAGGTTGCCCGAATCTCTTTGACAAAATATTCCAAACACGTCAGCTGTGAGTTCGATAAATTTGGGGTCGATACTCATCTTTGCAAGCTGCGTTATACACCGACCGCTCGTGTTTACGGTTGTTGTTGATGTTGTTGTTGTTGTTGTTGTTGTTGTTGTTGTTGTTGTTGTTGTTGTTGTTGTTGTTGTTGTTGTTGTTGCTGTTGCTGTTGCTGTTGTTGTTGTTGTTGTTGTTGTTGTTGTTGTTGTTGTTGTTGTTGTTGTTGTTGTTGTCTGACATTAACTCTTGTCAAAAATCTAGAGTCGGTGTTCACACAAAGGTGCTGCAGACCTAGGAAGACCAGAAAAACCAAATGAAATCAAATTTCGTCCGGGAAATACTACGCTTTCCCGCCTAAAACTCACGATACGAAGAAGGCGCATAAGTGAAATGATCCAATGTGCAAACTGAACTCGCATGGCTACGGGTATCCACTCAACTGCAGCATAGAGTTCCCCCGTTCAAAAAACAAACCAACTCGCGGCCACAAAACATGTACGGCCTGCACCGCACGAACCGCACGGTAGTGTAGTAGTACTCCGAGTGGGGGGATGCGTGGTTGGTCGGTGTTGAGAAGCGTGCTCCTCATGGGTTCCGGTGCCTTCATTGGTCTCTCCTCAAGGCTCGCTGGATAGACTCAATAGCTAATTTGCATTATTTCCCGAAAAAGGATGCTAAAAGACAGACATAGCAGGCCTAGGCACGGTAGAGCGGTGGAACGCAGGGAAACGCAGGGTAGAGCAGGTAGTGAGATGAGAGGCATCCTTCTCGTCCCATCATCGTCACCTACATTACCGCCCATCTATGATGGCCTTGGTATGAGTGTGACAGTCTAATATTACGTGGTTTCATCTCAGCCGTGACATGATTTCACGTCGAACCCATAAACTATCCTTCTACGGAGGGCACTCCATTGCATTTGGCCACCTCGAATAGTCGTGGATGCAGGTCACCCGGCAATCAAAGGATGTCAAAAAAACATCCAAAAAATTTGGAAAGGGTATCAAAGATGCGGCTATGCGAAACAAACGAAAATGAGGTTATAGATTCTCCCACACCTCGTAATTATGAGGCTTAAAATCCTCATTGCAAGCTATACAACCCTATGATGGAGCTCACAGTAGTAGTAGTCGTGTATGGAAGCGTGGTGAGCCTTTTTAGCTTTATTTTCCCCCACCCGCCATTCATTGTTTTTCAGGAGATACGAGCTACAAACGCTGCCGCGCCGCGCTCGAGGCCCAGCCTTACTTAGTAACAGCCCGTTCTCCAGGAAATCTTACCTGGCTTGGTGAGCGAACGGTCTCTGCTCTGTGTCGAAGTGACGAGGAGAGCCCCGGAGACCTCTACTTGCGTGCTTTCGGCGATCTGCCCCACACAGCTTGTGGACAGCTAGCCGTTTCTATTATGCCTTCTTCTTGCAGGCAGTTTCTGGCGAAGGCGAGTGGCTATGTCACGGCTGACGCGATGCGGCGGTGTGTATTGCAGGCGGACGTATACCTTGTTCTGCTTGCAGTACTTCTCGTAAAAAGCAGAATTTACTGTCTGCACAGGAGAACCCCCCCCCCCCCTGTGGCAGAATTCACTGTCTGCACAGGTGAACACCCCTCCGGTGCGCGGTTCTGTACAACGAATGGGCTCAAAGTGATGTCGTGAGGGGGTTGCACAACCGAGGATAAATGAATGGCCCTTCCTTGCGAAAGTCCAACACAATTATCAAATATAACGATCCGCGATAAACTTGTGCATTTCTTCAAAAATTTGCGTTTTGTGTTGATTAGGCAGGGTCATTCTTCTCGGGGAATATAATATATATGTGAATTTGTGAATTAAATAAATTTCTTTATTTTTCCCAGGATTTCCATGAGAAAACGTCTGCATCATTGTTGTTTTTGTTGTTGTTTTCTCACACTAACTCTTCTTGTCAAAAATCTAGAGTCCGTGGTCACACAAAGGTGCTGGAGCCCTAGGAAGATCCGAAAAACCAAGTGAAATCAAAATTCGTCAGGGAAATACTTGTTGTTTTGTTGTTGTTGTTCTTACATTAACTCGCATAATCAAGTCCGTCACAGGACAGGCTCCAGTCACTCTGGAGCTGAGGAATACCCCAGGGAAAAACACACACAACCCAAGGTGGTACACGCATATATCACAGCTGACGCAATCCATGCCTCCACCAGAAATATATAAAAGTGAAATACTACGCTTCCCCGACTAGAAACGCACGACACGGAAAAAGGCGCACAAGTGAAAAGGTCCAATGTGCAGACTGAACTCACATGGCCGCGGGTATCCACTCTTCCTTGCGTGTCCAGGTTTTTGACTCGTGTTCGGATTATCTTACTTTGGTTTTACTTTATTTTATTTTATTTTATTATGTTTCTTTTTTGAGCTTTGGCTCTCCTTTCCGGTTGGGTTGTTTCTTCGATTTCCCCTTCATTTTGTTTGTTTCATTTTTGTTTTTATTTTTATCTTTGTTTTATTTGTTTTCTTATTTTTTTTTGTTTTTGTTTTTGTTTTTGTTTATTTCGTATTCTCTCTTCCAATGTATTTCTGTTGCTGACGTATGTATGTTGTGCCTGTCGTACCCAGTACTAGGGCATGACATTGCGTTGTCGAATGCATTACGATGCATTATCTCTGTGTCGTAGCTTGTGACCACAGAGCTGATCTTTCTAGGGTGAAGAATCAGTACGGACACTGGGTGTGCTGGATGTCGACGAGTAGAAGAACGGTTTAATGTGAAGAACACACACACACACTCATGTGAGTTCAGTTTGCACATTTGACCTTCTTTTCACTGTGCGCCTTTTTCCGTATCGTGCGTTTTTAGGCGGGAAAGCGTAGTATTTCCCTGACGAATTTTGATTTCACTTGGTTTTTCGGATCTTCCTAGGGCTCCAGCACCTTTGTGTGACCACGGACTCTAGATGTTTGACAAGAGTTAATGTGAGAAAACAACAACAACAGACACTTATAAAACTCAGAGGAGTGCGATATTTCGGATCTTCAACCCAAATTCCACATCGCGATTTGCGATTTCGCAAACCACCCGGTGTAAAACTCAAAATCGCCTTTTCTTCCAGAAGTACGTGAGATATAAAACTCGGGTTATGTGCCAAGATACGAACATATTCGGTGACAATCCCGTAGCCCTAGGTCAGCTCCTCACTCCTCACAACACACACAGCACATTGCTGGCCGAAGGACGTGGCTGCTGCTGCTGCTGTAGCTGCTGCTCCCGGTAGCTCGGCAGGCATCAGCGCCTGCATCTATCATGAGTTTGGCTCTTGGCATGAACGATGTCGCAGCGCAGACACGGCTCGCGCTCGTGGTGAGACACATTGTCAAAGCTTGCGCCTACGCGACGCTGGCGGGCATCGGTATCTCGCTACTCTCACGACGTATGATCTACAGCAGTAGTAGTGCCCGTTAGATCTCTCAGCTTCCTGCTGATAATGCCGTGGGTAGAGCCCACACCAGAACCCATGGCATCAGCGACGGCATTGAAATGTTGCGGCTGCCATGTGTTGCCTCCTCCCCTCTGTGCGTCCTTCGCGCCAACCGCTACCCGCTTGTTGCCGGGTTGGGGGCATACCTCTACTACTCCGTCACAAATCCGTCCATGGGTGGAGCACTGGATGTTGTGGTGGTGCCTCTGAATCCGGGCATCTCGGGCATCCGCCCCTCCCCGGCCACGGGGGCACCCACCTGCTGTTTGTATTCAACCCCGTCCCCGCGGCCATCGCTGCTGTTGTTGTCCATGTTGTCGCGGTGACGATCGGATGGTATCGTGGAGGAGCAAGCCTCGTGTGGGTAGGTACGTGTTTTCCGGGGCGTATCCAATCCTGTCTGGCAGTAATTCTGGCTCTACTTAACAAAAAAGAACATTAAAAATCGCGATGGGGAAAAAAAGCCCTGTGCGATTTTTCGCACTTGGGTTGTGTTTTGCGGACCACAGGTCGCGAAAAATTCGCAATGTCCGGCACGCGTATTAAACTCCAGGTGCGCATAATTTGGCTCTAAACACCCAAAATCGCGATTTGTTTTGCTCATGAACCTGGAATTATTATTAATGAGTGCTGGATCTTATCCACACTCCACCTAGCATTTTTTTTTTTTTTTTTAGCACACTTTTACTTTCCAGCTTCTGGACAAGCCGTGGTCACAGGTGTCATCCCTTCTCCTCCCCGGTTCTTGCCTTCAATTTTTATCGCGCATAGGGTTCAGCAATCCCACTGCTCGTCGATTGTAAATCGAATGTTGCTAACTAACGCTCTCGCGCTTTCCGCAAGTCAATTTGTCCACAAGAAAAAGTCCCAACGAATTTATACGAGTATGCACTCGGCGGGGCTCGAACTCACGAAACTGACCTATACCAGGCTCGAGCTATATATAAACGATCGGAGTATCACACACAGCTTGCAAAGATGAGTTTCGACGAAATTTTCGATCTCACAGCTGGAGTGTATTTTAATTTTTAAAATATATAAACGCACCCGATGTAGACTGCCACTTTCTAACCTCAAGAAACCCTACCTTACTTTAACCCCACCTTAAAAAACAGTCTCCTTATCATTATCCTCTGTAAACTCCCACACCATTATACATGCCATACCTCCCACCCCCCCCCCAAAACCCACACTAATAATTTGTTCTTACTCTCCCCCCTCCCCACTTAGTCCCCTGTCCTGGTTGAATTCCTCCGGCCACTGCGTTAGACGCTAAAACCCTTGAAACGTTATCCTCCTCTTCTCTTGTCGCTCTTACGTACATCATAAAAGCGTCCCTCTTCCACCTCCCTTGACGCTGGATTTCCGATGTCGACACCCCTCCTGCTGCAATTCTCATTGCTCCCCCAATCCTCCCCGAAAGCAACGCATACTCCTTCGATACCAGCCCTTGTTTCCCCATTAAATCCCTTAGTGATACTGTGGCCTGGTTACGAGTCTATACCCTCCATCTCTCTCCGTCCGCGTATGTAGCGAGACGACAGCTCAATTCCAAGTTAGGATACACCAACATCAATTCGAGCATCACCTCAATTCCACCTATCTCACCTCTCAAATGTGACACAGACGGTGGAATGCTATCCCAATTGAAATTAGTCGCACCCACTACCGTTTTCTTGCGTGAAACCACCTCGCCATACCTCTTCTGATCTCCTTTTGACCCTCTGAACAAAAGCTCTACCCGATCCGCGCACCGCCACAATTGCGGCGCTGACAGTTGTACCATACCACCAAAAAAAAGAAACGTCTCCCCTCGTTACACCAAAATCTTTGTGGATTTTTCCGTCGTTGTATGCTAACATCTCAGACGCACGGCCCAAGAAAAATACGAAACCGCTAGCATCATCCACATCACTTTCCCCCCTTCTCCCCACTCTGGAACATTTGACAAGCCCTGTTTTAGCATAACCCACGATATTGGACGCCGAACCGGTTGAGGTTCGCCCTTCAGTGCGCTCTCTCTCGTAATACCTGCCTTTACAGATTTCACGATAAAATGCTTCATCGGCAATTCTATCCCCACACGGCGATGAAAATGCTGGACTGCTACCAATTTTCCTTCGACCGTCGATGATTTATTCCCACGGGAAAAATACAAATGAGCCATATACTTCGCGATCTCTTTCGCTACCGCCTCCTCTCCCGACTCCATGTCCAAATATACGCTTCTATGTACAGCCACTAAACGCCACTGCGTCCACATACGCCAGGCAGCTTCATAATAAGTGACGTTAGTCGAAGGAGCCCCTCCGACCGTCGAGAGTAAGCCTGCAAGACTCCCGAACACATCGTCCCACCACTCTTCCCCAAACTCGCCTCCTGCCAATTAGCACGCGGGTAAAGGGAAGATAAGCGCGAATCAATCGTTTCGCGAGGCCACCTCGAAATGCCATCAGCCAATACATTTGCGACCCCTGGAATATGCGCAGCTTCAAAACACCAACCAGCGCGCATTTCTATCCTCCCAAAATATCGCATCAAAAACAAGGCTCTCGGGTCACGTGTTCCCCCACATTTGTTCACCCACGTCACCGCCGATACGTTGTCGCCAAACATAACAACGGGCGCGCCCTCAACTCTCGAGTGGTCCAACTTCTGTACCACCATCACATACGCTATTATCACCATTGCCAGCAATTCCAACAAATTTATTGAAATCGCGTTATGCTCTGCGCATTTGGTCCCCACCACAGACCTACTTTTCTCTTCCTCCGTTAAATCGTATCGCCACCACACTCCCGTCTCTGCGCAAAACCCACCGACCGCACTTAGAGTAGCGTCCGATAACCAGTGCCGTTCCGGGTCCCATTGCGTGTGGTAAAAAAGAGGTGAATACAAAGACACCCCGGCAACCAAACATGGTTCTCGTAGAGCCCATTTCCACCATCCCAGGTCCGCATGAAACTCTTGACCTAATTGTACAACAGTGCCCTTCGGGACCGCAGCCAATTGCGTGTCCCCAGTCTCTTCCTGCCCTTCAAGTCCTACCGTCAACAGTAGCCTCCACCAAAAGAAACGACCCGGCCTCACCACCTTGGCCACATGACGCAATTTCCCTGTCAAACTCCACATCTCTTTTGCCGTTGCAGTCTTTCTAGTCTACGGCCATTTTTGCAAAAGTTGTAAGATCTCCACCCGTTTTCGTTTCGGCAATTTCATCCTCATCCGTTGGGTGTCAATATCGAAACCTAATACTTCTTGACACACCGCCCAATTTGTCAATTTCTTTTGTGACAATACGGGCACCGGATTTTGGTTAGAATTTCCAAACATCCTTAAGTGATCCGAAATCGCAGAGAGTGTTGCTAGAATTAGTCGACTCTCGTTTCCCCGCTTACATGCTTCCAACATTTGCATATCGTCAACATACATCTCAGCGTAAAACTCCCCCTCTGGTTTTCCCTGTGGTTCATGCACCGGGAGGAGCACACGTCGCACTCACCCCTTCCGCAGGGACCAACACTTTAACATCGCTTGCTATCACACGCGCGTCTGGCAAAACCACTGCTGTGTTAACGTCAGTATTGCGATGCGAATGAAGAATTGCCGCGGCCATCAAACCCCACCATCCCGGTGACGAACGCCGTCCGAACGCCAGCCTAAAATCAATAACAATGTACTCCCCTACCACGTATGAAAAATTCGGCGCCTTTTTCCACTCGATATGAACTCTTCTAAATGCGTCCTTCACATCCATTTTTGATGTGTAAATGGGTACGTCCGCGCCAACTTGCTCTCTGCGAACGCACGTTTGCGCGATAAATCTGAATAGAACGTCCCCCAAATCACACACCGGCGCTTTGTCGAAGTCTGTGTCTGTGTTTACTCCTGCTCCTACAGTCAGATCCAAAATCACTCTTAGCTTTTGTCGTTCATCTACCACAGCCAATGGTGATATCCGCAGGCCACGAACCGTATGTGCTATAGATCGGTGTAGCGGCAATACCCTACCACTCACAATATCCTCCATGAGTCTGTCAAGCAGCAAATCGCCATGCTGTAAAGTGCTCGAATGATTCCCGTATTGCAATGATGCGCCCAAATCTCCTCCATCGATAACATCGACTGGCACTCCGTGCCTAACAGCTTGCATCAAACGCTCCATGTCATAAAAACCTTTCGAACCAAAATGCCGCTCTATCAAGTTTGCATCACGATGAGATGCCATCAATTCGCCGCCAAAACAGGCGGCGACCTTTCCCATCATTCCATCACACTTTATAGCCCCTTCTGTTGCAATATCCGCCAGTTTTCGCAACACGTTTAATGCTTCTGACCTCTTGGCAGCTTCCACCGACCGTGCTTTGTATTCTGCCAGCCTCGCCTTTTCCTCGTGATACTCCTTCCGCAATCCCGTCATTCGCATCGTAATGTATCTATACTCCGAACCATTCAGATCCATTCCTTCACAGTGATCATCACCTGGCCGATACATCAACGGTATTGTTTATCACGTGATAATCAGTAATGTGAATCACGTCCTATCAAAATCCTCCTTGTCGAAAAACAAAATTTATGTCCCTTGACGTAATCAATGTTTCCCTTCGACTTTCCGGTGTTTCCCCGATTTCAAAATACCATATGGTAGCGTGAATACACTGCCTGCGACATTATGGTCCATCCGTTGATTGTAATCAAAGATTTTCTTCGTTTACAAATGGTCCAACCCTTCGCAATAGTCAATACGACATGGTCACTTTCGTATTATGGTCCATCCCATAACAGATTATTCATAACATTCAGTGAACAAAGTCCTCCTCATATTATAGTCCTCCTCGATAATTGATTTCTTCCACTCAAATGTCCCAAACCCTCCCTTCATTATAGTCAGTGAACGTAATCCACTTTCTATCATGGTCCATTCATCCCTTCATAATAGTCAGTAGACATAGTCCACTTTCTATCATGCTCGATGATTGAATTTTTCCACTCAATTGTCCCAAACCCTCCCTTCATTGTAGTCAGTGAACGTAATCCACTTCCTATCATGGTCCATCCATCCCTTCATAATAGTCAGTAGACATAGTCCACTTTCTTTCATGGTCCATCCATCCCTTCATAATAGTACACTTTCTATCATGGTCCATCCATCCCTTCATAATAGTCAGTAAACATAGTTCACTTTCTATCATGGTCCGTCTTTTGGCCTCTCTTCATAATATTCGGTAAACCAAAATCCACCTCATATTATAGTCCTCCTCGAGAAAACAAAAAAAATGGGTAACCTATCATGGTCCATCCAACCCTTCATAATAGTCAGTGAACCTAGTCCACGTTCTCTCATCCCTTCAAAATAATCAGTAAACATAGTCCACTTTTTATCATGGTCCATCCATCCCTTCATAATAGTCAGTAAACATAGTCTACTTTCTATCGTGGTCCATCTTTTAGCCTCTCTTCATAACATTCGGTTAACCAAAATCCACCTCATATTATGGTCCTCCTTGAGTTTTTTTTTTTTTTTTTTTTTTTTTTTTTTACTGTAACCTATCATATGGTCCATCCAACCCTTCGTGACAGTCAGTGAACCTGCTATAGTCCACTTTCTATCATGGTCAAACCAAAATCCACCTCATATTATGTTCCTCCTAGAAAATTAAATTAAACAACCAAACAAAAAACAACCCAAAAAACAAAACACAACCACAAAAACCAACACCATTTTTTCGTCCGAATACGTATTATGATATCCATTCCCGTTTCCACGAAACCTTCCATGTATGATATATGTACGTGTACGAGTATATATGCACATGATATACATGCCGCCCTTCACTCACCCATCACATCCTGATCAATCGACGCCGTGATCGCTTGAGATATGTGGGGCCCATACTCTCCCACGAAAACCTCCTGGTATCGCGCTGCGTACGTGAACAGCAGTTGTCGAACAGCGCGCAATTCCCGAAAAAAAGATTTTGCCCGGGCGTTGGCCCCCAAAACGGCCTCGAAACCACTCGTTAGCGCGGCAAATTGAACTTGAAACGTCGCCTTCGCGGCCACCGTTGTCCCCTTCCCCATCGCTTCCCCCCAAATCCCCTTCTTCGGCGCAAACTGATCTACGCGGATCCCCGAGCACGTTGTTAAGATCTTGAACACGGTATCGTTCACGACCAAATCCTCTCGGAGCATTTCTTGGATGCGCTCCTTGGTCAACGACGGCATCACTCCTGGCAGCGCAAAAAATGGCTTGGTGTTCTCCTTACTCCATGCCGTATTCCGTCGTTTTGCGGCCTCTTTTTCTTCTATAGAGCCGTTAGGATTTGGCACAACGACCCCCCCATCGCCCTGAGATGCCCCCCCCCCTACCATTTGAACTCCCACTCCACCTCCCGCTTGTTGGTTTTGCATGGCCGCCACTTGTTCAGCCAGCCCTTGTATCATGGGCAAAGCAACCGCCAGCTGCTCAACTATGTTAGCAATGCGAAGGGTGTTCTGGCTTGTCTGATCTGCAACCGGTATCTGTGGTATACCCTGCTGACCAACGACTGCACCCCCACCCGCGACACCACCGACGGCACCCCCACCCGCGACACCCCCTCCTCCGTTCCCACCTTGTATTGCTCCCGGTGCGTCCTGAGCTCCAAGTTGAACCAACCCACCAACAACGTCACCGTCGTCGTGTTCCGCCGCATTTCCCGCAGCATCAGCCGCCGCAGCGTTCGCAGCAGCAGCGGCCGCCGCAGCCGCATCCGCATCCGCAGCAGCCGCATCAGCCACAGCGTTTTCCGCAGCAGCAGCAGCCGCCGCAGCAGCCGCAGCAGCCGCAGCACTGCCTGATCCTTCTTCCCCTCCTTCATCCACGCCCAGTGGGTGCGCCGCTTTCCATGCAGCCGCAGCAGCCGCCGCTGCTTCCTGAGCACTCGCGTGTTTTCCCTACATCAGATATTGAACCCCCCTTCTTCTTTCAACTCGCCACCTTCCCCCCAAGTGCCAGACCCCTGCTCGCACACACCCACGAGTAGAGTCCCGTACTCAGGTCTTCTTCCTTCTTCTCTCAAACCCTTCCCAGCCTCTGTCTTCCTAATTCAACCAACTAACCAACTGGTCCCTCACTGACTCGATAAACCTCTTCCCCACCCCCTCTCTTCAATCCGGCCAACGATTCAGTACCTCTCCACAAACCCCAGATTTCCTTCGTTCAATTTTCCACTTTTTTTTAGTTTTATAAGTGTCTAACAACAACAACAACACAGCTACAGCATAGAGTTCCCCCGTACACGTAAGAAAATACGTGGAAGTGTGCTGAACTAAAGTTTTATTTTTCTCCATCCGCCGGAGGATAAAAAAATAAATAAAAAAATACCCCCCGTACCCACAACTTACCAACTCGCGGCTACAAACAACAGCGGTTTGGCTGCCTGCACCGTACGAACCGCACGGTAATCGTGAGTATAGACGAACGTGCCTGCTGTCTGGAGTGCTGTCAGAGTGACGACCCGCGGGCATGCAGTGAAACAAGAGCAATGGAATCAAAAACCACAGTACAGATATCAATGATCGCCCCTCCTTCCCGAGTTATTTGACAGGTTGCAGCGCAGCTACGACGCCCGTGCCTGAAATTGAAAATTGCGGCGGGTCGTTCCCCGTGAAGGGTATACAACTCTTCTACAAAGTCTACAAAAATCAGTGACGTAAGTAACATGTTGTATTACTGCCTCGTAAAAATAACCCCAAAACAATAATAATAAAAAAAGACGATCGCTGCTCTCATGATGATGATGTGCGTGCCGGTCGTGGGTCTCCGTGTGCCATCCTCCTGCTGTGGTTCTCCGTGGCCGCCTCATTGCCTTAGCTCACTCGGCCCGCTCCTTCGCACTTGCTCTCGTTCACAATCAATTCCAATCATTTCCCCCTCTCCCCCGTCCAAAGAAAAAAAAAATGCTCCACGCAGTTTTCGGTGCTGATCTGAAAAACAAAAATTCTCGCTCAGGGAGAGTTCAATCCGTCTCTTCCCCTCCCGTCGACGGCCAGTCGCCCTCCTCCTTCGTCGAATCCAGCCTCCTGCCGGCGCAGTCTCCTCCACGCAAACCGAGACTGCGCCGTAGCGTGGCTCGTGGTGCCGCCTGCCTCCGCAAACGAGCATCCCGATTAAGCATTGCTGCTCCGCCGCTGCTGCCTAAAAAGACGCGCGAATCGTAGGTGACCATGCCTAACGCACCACGTACGACCCAACTCTACCGCCACACACACTTAAGCCTCGCGGCCACACGCAGCAGCAAGAAGGTATCATTCCTTGAGGGTGAGTCTGGCCTTACACCCGCCAGAACGACCCCCCCCACTCGCTACAAGCCTGCTAGGGCATGCTTCGCAGCATGCCTTACCGAGGCGGCAAGGGGGAACGAAGAGTATTGTTATCGAGTGCGGGCTTACGTGTCTTTTATTTCCTGATTTTTGAAAGCCGAGCCATAAAGCAAGACCGCCACCACCCACACCAGCAGTCACGCGCGTCGTCACACAGCAAACATGAACGGAAATCCCGGAAGAGCGAAGAGGAATTGCCCTAGGTCAGACAGATTCTTGCAATCCGGCGACAGCAGCGATGGAAGGACAACGGGGCCAGTGCGAACGAAGTTGCCTGGATTTTCAGGGGGAAGCGCTTGTGTAGATGTGGCGGCAATCACCGAGGCCACAGACAGCATCAGCCCCACGAACACTTCGATGGGACACCAAACACAGGGGAAGGAGGCAGCTGTTGAAGGCCAGGTTAAGTGTTTGGGCGCCGGTGCTGGGAGCGTGGGGATCCGGGACAGCAGCAGCAGCAACAACAGCTGATAGTGATGAAGGTGAGGAGCAAGTCCATACAAGTTCGTACATTTTCAAATTTTGCACGTAGCTTGTACGACTTGGTACATTTTTGATTTTTTGATTTTTTGATTTTTTTTTTCATCATCCGGCGGATGGGGACAAATAAAGCTTTAGCTCACCACACTTCCAGTATTTTCATACGCGTCGTGTGTTTTTGAATTGTGCAAATACTCCACAGCAGTATACGAGTTCGTATTTATAAGTATGAGGGATTGGGGTATCCCAGGTTCGACTAGCAACTTGGAACCACTCCTCTTCTTGTTCTTCGTAGCGTGAAGGAAACGCCAGGTTGGAGCAAGGTTCGACGGCGAACCAAGCGACGGTAACGATAGAAGTGCCTTGAGGCAACGAAAGGTGCTTCGCAGGCGAAACAGAGAGTCGACGGAGATTACTCGTCAGCGGGAGACGTAATTACCCGCCTCTCTGTCATCAGAATCTACGGAGACTCCACGACCACTTTTAGTACAACAAGACACGATATTCAATACCTCTGGAACGGCTACCGTTCATACAAACCTTCACGAGAAGATCTGTCTACTTAACGGTAGAAAGTGTACCTGTGGCCCATATCACCCCCCAATGTTTGAACGCCACATATTGGAGAACCCAGCACAGCTTTCGAACATTTTAGGAGGAGACAGGTTCTCAGGTTCTCTGATGAATCAGAGTATTGTGTTGTACTGTGGTAGTCAATGTGTGTATTGCACTTGTTCATTTTCTAATCATGTCATCCCCTGCGCAGTTAGAACCACGGGCTTGTATGAGCATAATCGAATTTTACTAAAGATGTCAGTCACACACTATGAACTACCAGTGGCATGTACCTTCATTCTTCACCAGAACGGTTATCCGGTCCCGAAATGACGTACTCGACGAAAAAAACCAACCTTTCATAACGGACGATAGTACCTTTGGCAATAATCAGGACATTCCTCAACATAAACGATGCGTGTATGAGACGGTTGCCTGCAGGGCATGGTACACACTTAATGATGAGTTTACAACTAAATGCGCTGAACAACGATTTGCCAGAAAACGATGCATGAAGAGTAACTGTATGCAACACGGTAAACGATTGATCGATCAAGACGACAAGAGTCTGCATGACTTGATGATGGTGTGGATGTAACGATGACGGCGCAGTATGACGGACTGCGGGTGCATGGTTAACGATAAGGTGGCATGTCTCGAGTATCGAAAAAGGCATAATCGATAGGACGGCAAGATCATGACCACGGGTCAGCAAACGATGGTGGCTGACAAACGTAATCAGTACACAGATAAATCTGCATAATGACGAGACTTCCTGCCAGCCAATTAACGGTTGACTGTGTGCAGGTCGCACGGTAACACGGGACACGACCGGGGAATATTCCATATATATGTGGATTCTGTTACTTAGGAGTTTACAGCTCACGCGCTCAGCTGTAACTCTGTTGTCAATCCAACACACGATTATGACACTGGAGAATGCATTACAAGTGCACCCAGGAGCCTCCAACATCTCATGCAGAAAAAACGATGTTCATTAATTGATTAACCTCACTGCGGCCAATGTATACTTCAAGTATATGCACACTGTACACAGCTACAATTTCTCAACTAACCGAACAATGACGCCCGAGTGTATACTGCTCGTATATGCACACCCTTGCGTAACTACTGGTTGAACGCCCCCCACACTAACACTTACTACCCCAATGTGCAGTAGTGTCTCTGAACTGTGTACGTCTATAATTCTATAGCACTTTATTCACGAGAAAAAGGCTATCTTTTCGTGTGAGGTACTTCCACACGAAGAAACGAACACAAACAAACATACACTATTATTGGTATAAAACCAGGACCTCAGCTGCTGGGCAGCAGCAATCGAGTATCCAACCATGACTCAATACGTGGGCACTACTCCACAAAATACGCCCAAGCAACCACCGAAAAGAAACAAAAAAAAAAAGGACTCATGAGTGGTGCGGCTCATGTGTCAACGACGCACTATTGACGAACGAAACCCGGCCGGGAAAACAAAATTAGTGGGGTGGTGCAATGATACTGATCACCAAGGACTCCCAGAAGGACGGAGGGTGGTACTGGGGCTTGTATCAGGACGACTGAGCAACGACGTCTCGTTTACTTTTTGTACTTTTGGGAGGATCAAACGCGTGTGGATGTTCAGCTAGAATTCTTTAACGATACGCTCTGATCATCTCATGGCATTGAGGCACAACGTTGACGTGTCTCCAAATGCCTAAATTGGACGGCTTATCTTTGACGAGAAAATGATATTGAAATATCGTCAGTGAGGCTTTACCAGGCCCACGCTTGTGACCTTGGATAGCTTCAATAGTATACGGGCCGATGTGCACGGTAAGCACAGAGCCGTCTAGATTAGGTACCGGTAACGTAGATCCTATGAACAAATCATCGAGTGCGGTAAAATCCGGTACGGAACTAGACGCGTCATTATGGTATGCCTTAATACGACCTAAATGAACAGATGTTTCCGCAAGTTCACCATCTCTCGCAACACGGTAAATTACTGGTGATAACTGTGAACGCACAGTATAGGGACCACGCCAGGGACTAATTAGTTTGGGCTTAGGTCCATCTGCAACGGTATAGGGACGATGTACTAACACTTGGTCCCCGGGCTGATATTGCGGAATCGACAATTTCTCATTAGATTCTGACTGCTTGTCGGCACGCTCCTGTAAATTGCGACGGGCAGTTTCGTACGCGAGTTGCAGATTCTCAACGGTGCGACGGGAATAATCCTGTCGGGTTCCAGAACCAGACGTACACGGGACGCCGATAATAATGTCAACGGGTAACGAAGCTTTACGGCCGAACATTAAAAAATGAGGGGTTTCCTCGAGCGTCTTATTGTAGGCGGTATTATGGGCAAGCTGAATAAACGGTAATAATTCTGCCGAATTGTCGTATTTGACGTTTACGTAAATCGCCAACATATTATGCATTGTACTATGCACACGCTCTAAGACTGAACTGCCTTGTGGGCGATACGCTGACGTGCGCGCCTTCTTGAACCCAAATACGGATTGCAATTCTTTAACGAGCTCGTTTTCGAACTCACATCCCCGGTCACTGTGTAAGATTTCAGGAGCTGAGAAAACGGAGAAAACGCGTTCTACAAGAACGCGAGCGAATGTGTCAGCTGTCTTTTCACTAATCGCAACTAAAACGAGAAAACGAGTCAGGTGGTCTATCACGGACATTACATACTTCGAGTTATTCGACGACGATTTGTACTCTACTAAATCGATAGCCACACATTGAAACGGACGGGAAACAGGACGATGACCAACAGCTAATTTCGGAGGACGGTGTGACGTCTTACATGGTTGGCATGATGAACAGCATTCAATGTGCTTTGCTACGTCTTTCCACATAGTATGCCACCAATAACGATCTCGGGTTTTATCGAACGTGGCTTTAAAAGCTAAATGACCTCCAGACGCCGGTAGGTCATGACACGAGTGGACGATTAGTTTCCGTAAAGCGGTGGGTACGACGAGTTGGTCACGGAACGAACTGCGTTTGCGCAGATAACCCGGCAAATACGACCGGAATAATATTTCTTCGTTCAAAAAATAATGACTCATGCTGTTTTTGGTTTCACCATCTGGGACGGGTACGGTAACAGGTGCTTTTACGTATTTGATGTACGGATCGAACTCAGCACGTTGTTCTTCCAGTAATTTTTCTGGGTCAAGCAACGGAAACAGAGACACTGCACCAGCAAACAATTCGCTATCGTTCTGTACAAGGTCTACGTCTTCGAGGTTTTGTGAAGATACTTGGAAGTCGCGAGGCCCAGGTGCACGATACGGTCTATCGCTCGGAACGTTTCGGCAGATAGATGCAAGGGCTGGTTCTTGCAGTAACGGTTCTTCTTCCACTGCACCAAACAATCGAGACTGAGCGTCGGGCACTACATTTAATTTTCCCGCGACGTGTTTAACGGTAAAATCAAAGTTTTGCAACGCAATAGCCTAACGAGTAAGCATTTTGGACGTATCCTGCATGTAGTATAGATGGGTCAATGCTTGATGATCAGTGATCACCGTAAAATGTTTCCCAAATAAATACGGTCTCCAGTGAGCGAGTGTAAGTACGACTCCACAACACTCTTTTATTGACGCAGAGTAATGGCGTTGCCCAATTTTGAATCGTTGGCTAAAATACGCGATGATGTCAAGATCAGAATTCGAGTCGTCATTTTTCGACGGCTGAGCAAGAAAAGCGCCAACTACTATCTCACTGGCATCTACATGCACAATAAATTCACGCTCATAATCAGGGAATTTCAAGACTGGGGCTGACATCAGTAAACGTTTGATGTAAGCGAACGCGGTATCTTGCGTTTCCCCCCAGGCTTTCTTAAAGCGTGATCTAGTTGCAAACTCTTTACGGGTGAGATCAACGAGTGGTGCGGTTACTTCGGCGAAATTCGGCACAAAACGACGCACGAAATTCATCACCCCTAAAACGGAACGAAGATCTTTGATGCAGGTGGGAGGTAGCTTTTGAATAGCTTTGATACGATCTTTCCCAACTGCAACCCCTTCAGCAGAAATAACATGGCCTAAATATGCAACCGATTTAGGATCAAACGCTAGTTTAGACGGCTTCAGGGTGAGACCAGCTGCTTGCAACTCTGCAAACATGCTTTCTAACGATTTCAAATGATTATCCCAGGTTGTGGACAAAACGCAGAGATCATCCATATGAATAAGCAACTCGGGAATATGGCCCAACGTTTTATGAGCCACTTCTGTGAAAAGCCACGGGGCATTACAAACACCAAACGGTACGTTTATAACAGTACTTGCCAGAATTAGTGACCAATGCGGTAGTCTCGACATGATCAGGGTGAACGGGAATCTGCCAATAAAAAGCGCTTTGGACGTCAGCGACACTGATAAATTTGGCGCCTCCGACCATGTCAATGTTATCCTCAAGATTAGCCATCGGCCAGGTCTTGCGGATAAAGTGTTTATTGATTGTACTTCTATAGTCAACACAGAAACGAGGTTGACCATCCTTGCGAGCCACGATGGTGACGGGAGATCCCCACGGGCTAGAGCGCTCCTCTATTATATCATCGTTGAGCATGTCCTGAACACACTTGTTGATAACGGCTTCAGTGCGCGGATTAGCTCTATACGGACGACGGCTCACAGGTTTGGTATGAGCGGGAAGGGGAAACGTCGCTTCGGCAGTATTGCACTTACCCAACTCCGGTCGTGATAACGATACGACAGGACGGTATTTTGCACCTAAATTCAGGATTGCTGACTGTTGTTCAACGGTGAAAGTAGAGTCTACAAATGCTCTGAATAGTGGCGCAATAATTACAGCACGTGCTGCTGCAATTTCGTTCGGGGTATTAAGTGTTGCTGCTACAGCATGCACATGCAGCTGAGCAGGAGACACAACGGCAACACTCGACAATTTCCCAATCTCTAATCCTGCGTGGAGGGCAAGAGACTCGGACGATGGATTAGCTATTTGAACGGCAACTGATCCATCTGCTGCTAGCCACGTGGTGAGGGTGCGAGCTACGATAACTCGATCAAATTCGACCGGACGATTGTCGCAAGACATCTCATTTTCCGAGAGTATGCGCGGCTCAATAATAACTTCCGTATCTTGAAGTGGCTTGATGTCTGTAAAAGCAGTGATTGCGGCACTATGACGGGGGCGTAAATCAATACGATTGCACAATTTTACACCGTGTACCTCGGCATCTTTGTGCACTGCGGCTACGGAGCGCAATACAGTGGATGAGGTCACCTGGGCACGAGCATCAGGGGACCTATGGGTAGCTGGAATAGTGACAGTACTAGACGAGAAAGTCAAACGCTGATTTTGCCAATCGAGTATAGCCCCAAAACGAGACATGACATCATTATCAAGCAATATCTGGTCAGGCCCTAACGAAGGGATAACGAGTGCATCAATACGACGTGTGATGTCACCCAGGGTAAGAGACAACTTAATAAATCCCAAGATCTCGAGCGACGAGCCATTCGCTGCATTCAGAGACATACACGATGGTGAAACGGTTTCAACCCGGGCCTTACACAAGGTTGGATGTTGCTTCAAAAATAACAGCGAAACACATGTAATGTCGCTTGCAGAGTCAACAGTCAGGTCAGACACAGCAAGACCATTAACTATCCCGGGGATACGTATCCGCCGAAAGGAAAAAGAGAGAGTAGCAGATGGTTTCTTTCGAGACAGCGAAGAGCTGAACCACGAATTATTTATATTATTGGCATTGTCAGGGCATCCGCTATTTACTGCTGTATTACAATCGACCGCACGGCGGTTCGGTCTTGCATCTACTGGAACAGCTGTACTACTAGCGGTGTCCCTGTTCTGACCACAACGAGGTTCAGAAGGAGAACTACTATCGGTAATCGTATTACTCCCATCAGGCAAATTCTCAGCACTCGCAGAGTGCTGCTCTGACAAACTACAATCCGATTCCCTCCTACAATCACGCGCAGCGGACAATTTCACAGCAGACACGGGTTGCTGTGATGACAAGCTACGACTCAAAATTCCACTACTGACGGTACTCTTTGTTTGGTATGCAAGCGACGCTAGAAACGTTATGTGTTTCTTGGCGTCCTTCCTACTGCAATCAACGGTAACAGCAGGCTTACACCTCCCAAGTGCTACGGACGAAACACCGGGGCACCCCTAATCGGAGTCGTCGTCTTCGGAAGCCGGCTTGCGCTTCTTCTTCATCTTGTCACGTTTGTTCCCACCAGACGAAGAGGACGCGGCTGATGCAGATGCTCCGGCTGCGCCCGAAGCTGCTTCCCGAGCCAGACGCTCTTCTCGAGCGCGTGTCCAGCATTGGTCGATCGAATGACCCTGCTTGCTGCGACACGTAGGGTGGGTACATAGTTCGACACGGTTGCTCGACGGCGAGCGACCTGCGGAACGTTTGTAGGACGACCCTCGACCCCTGATGCGCTTGTCGTTGGTACGGTTCTGGGAGGGGGCGGGTCTTGCAGGGGTACGGTCAAGCGCACTATGAGGCACACGATTAAATAATGCACTGACGTGACCACCTGCGAGGCCAGATGCCTCTTGACGACGAGCGCGTTCGATGGATTCCTTCATGGTCGTACATGGTTTATCAGTGAGTTGCAAGCAACGAACCGACGGTTTCAACCCGTGTTGCCACAAAGCGATCATCATCGCACTCCACGTAGTACGATTGTCAGCTGCACGATCTACAGTCGATTGGAACTGCCCGATGAGAGTACGGTAGCGCATAGCATACGAAGCTACAGTTTCTTCCCCTTTCTGGTTGAAAGAGGCGATCTGCCTGGCGCAATTATCAATCGAGTCAGCGGGCATCAATAAATCTAAAAGTACACGCGTCATCTCCTCCCACGTTGACAGCGGAGTGAATGCCCCCGGGGTACCCGGGTCAGCCGTCACGGTGGCTGAACTAATGTCGATTTGCCCAGTAAGGAGCTGCTGTATCAAAGTGATACAGTGCCCCTCACCCAACAGAGCGATGTGTTGGAGCGCGACGTCATGTCCAAATTTCTCATCGCCCGGGCGGATCCTCTTAGCTTTCAAGCCAACGATAACTCGAAAATGACCAAGAATTTCCGGAACATTTTGGTCGCTGGACCTATTAAGGCGGGGGACGCCCCTTAGATCAGCGGCGGTAACGGTAACAGCAGCAATATCTGATGACGACGAACCCAACGATAGGTTTGATTTAGATGCCGACGACGTCGAGGGGTTTCCAGGGGGACTCGATAACGTTCGCGACGACCCTCCTGCAGTCTGCACGGTAGACAACCCTACTTCTGCTGCAGATGAAACTGCAGCGGACGAATTGCTGGAAGCAAGCGACACGGTGATGTCGGCTACGGGAGACGATTTTGACGCAGCTGTGCTTTCAGCAGACATCGCAGCAGACGACGCTGCGGATACGGCGGTACTTACCAATGATTCGCTGGACACGGAGACCGCCGACAGTTCCGAACCAGCAGAGAACGGTGTCGGGTCCCGTCCTTCGCGGAGCGCCACAATGCGCGCTGTGGCTTCTTCTGTGTAAAGGAGCATGACCAGTTCTTCCGGTTTCATGGGTTTCCCGGCATCACCCCGAATGGTGGCGCGGAGCGCTTCTTCCGCGTCACTCGGCAACGAGGAGGACGAATCAGACGGCGATTCGTGGGAAGGAGACGGCTCCTTACGGGCGGGCAACGTTGCTTCCGCATTGGTGGTGTGGGTGCCCCCCCTGCTTTCCTCCTCGTCAGAGGGAGCGGGTTCGTAGTCGACCTCGTCAACATGATGAGAGTCTGTAGGAGTTTCGGGTGCTGCTTTTGCAGCAGCTTTCTTTTTCTTCGCCATTCGCGTTTCCAAACACAAAAAACAAAAAACGAAGTTGGCACAAGCTAGCGAGCCTTATCGACGCCAGATGAGGGATTGGGGTATCCCAGGTTGGACTCGCAACTTGCAACTGCTTCTCTTCTTGCTCTTCGTAGCGTGAAGGACACGCCAGGTTGGAGCAAGGTTCGACGGCGAACCAAGCGACGGTAACGATAGAAGTGCCTTGAGGCAACAAAAGGTGCTTCGCAGGCGAGACAGAGAGTCGACGGAGATTACTTGTCAGCGGGAGACGTAATTACCCGCTTCTCTGTCATCAGAATCTACGGAGACTCCACGACCACTTTTAGTAAACAAGACACGATATTCAATACCTCTGGAACGGCTACCGTTCATACAAATCTTCACGAGAAGATCTGTCTACTTAACGGTAGAAAGTGTACCTGTGACCCATACGTATATATTTTGAATCTTGCACCTACAACAAGAGATATAGTCTAGAGCTGTGATCTGTGAGTGGGCACACAAACGACAGCTGCATCTTGTAGAAATTTTCTCAGGACGTAGTGATAGATATCCCGTTGTAGCTGGCCCCAGCTCACTCCGTGTTTTGTTTTACGTGCAGGTTGATAGTGCATACGGGGTATTCTATATTGACAATAATATCGACAAGCGAAAGTACTTCCTGTCTTGGTTTGTTGTCTCATCAAACCCCAGTAATTTATCGGCTAATAAGCCCCTCCAATATCAGAATTTTCCCTCGGGAACGTCGTATGCATTTCAATTTGGGACACGTGTGGGTTTCAAACAGAAGATATCGTGGCTGAATCGGATACAGGAGCCCTCGAAGACCTATTGGAAGTCGTTGAGATGAGTCGTCGTGGCGCGGACGTATGTTTATTACGATTTCCAGTAACTACTATTCGTTTTCGTATCGCGAACACATCCACCCTGTGAAACGCATATGTTAACAGGTCCAGTGACGTCATGAGTACCCCTCGTATTCATTTCCACCTGCTTAGTATATTTATGCAAACAGCCGACGCCACGCCCCCCATCAAAACCCGAGTAGCAAAAATGCGGGTAAAGTAGTACTCACAGATAAAAGCTCGGCAACCTACTGCTCTGTTGCAATCAAATAACGGAAAACAAGGAGTAGGCGGAAGGCTCTCTGGCGTCCTCTTCATTACAAGAAACGAACATGTACCCTCGATGTATCATTGTAAAAATATACTGCTGGCGCATCGACATTGGGGGAAGGAGCACTTTCTATTCGTACGCTCGATAATCGCAGGAACTCCTATACAAAATCATAGAGGCAGCTTTACCGGGGTCCTTCAGCGACAACAGACAATATTACACACTCCATTCGTTTATGAGGCTGGGAGGAATCCGAAAGGGGCAGGAGGGGTGTGTGTTGGGGCGGGGGTTGAAATCGTGCATGGTCAAAGTCGTATGACCATAGACCCGCGGAGGGAAATGGTAGGGGAGAGGGGGCTACGTTTCTGACGATGGACAAAGAACACCTTGCACTCCTATTAAAGTAGAAACGGGGGCCAGCTGCACCGGGGTACTCTCACGAAAAAACCAAACTTACACCCTCCACTGCTTCATCTGACTGAAAGGAAAAAAATGGAGGGGAGGGCTTTGTTCCAGACGATCGACAACCAATACCCTGGACTGCTATAAACAAAATACGGGGGGGCCAGCTGCACCGCGTACTCTGACGATAAACCACAAAATTACACCCTCCACTGCTTCACCAGACTGGGAGGAAAAAAACGGGGGCGGGGTTGGGAATCGACAAATAATTCCCTGGACTCCTGTTAAAAAAAAGGGGGGGGCGCCAGCTGCACCGTGGTACTATCACGATAAACCACAAAAAAAATACACCCTCCAATGCTTGACCAGACTGGGAGGAAAACACGAGAGAGGGGGGCGTTGTTTGAGACGATCGACGACCAATACACTGGATTCCTTTTCAAAACAAAAAAAGGGGGGCGCCAGCTGCACCGTGGTACTATCACGGTAAACCACAAAACTAGACTCGCCACTGCTTGATCAGACTGGAAGGGAAAAAACGAGAGCGGGCGGTGGGTTTGTTAAGGACGATAGACAAACAAGTCCCTGCACTCCTATTCAACAAAAAGAAGGGGGCAATCTTCACCGTGGTACTCTCACGAAAAAACGCAAATTTACACCTTCTACAGCTTCGTCAGGCAGGATTTGAAAAAAAGAGAAGGGGGGTGGGCGTTTCTGACGCTCGACGGCCAACATCCTGCACTCCTGTTCAAAAGTATCAAAACGAGGGCCGGCTGCACCGGGGTACTTTAGCAATAAAACACACGATAAAACACACGAAAAAAAACACGATAATATTCAAACCAAGATAGCGGGGGGTGGGCCTTTTGTTTCTGACGATCGACTAAAAATAATAACTGGAGGGGGGGGGGGGGGGGGGGGGGGGCATAGGCAGCTGTCGTCGAACGCACGACCTGAACTTAGAAAAACCACGCGGTCAGATGTACGTATCGAATCAAACACCCCCCCCCCCCGCCGCAGTATCAAAAAGGCCATGTCATCAGACGTTCATCACCTCGGTTGGCACTCGTTCTTTCTCTGGCTCAACCCGTTGACGACCGTCACGTCCATCTCCAATGGGTTATACTCCGGCACACCTCCCATTCTCCACACGCCATTCTCGTCCTCCTTGTACCGCATAATCGCCCCCGCTGTACAACGCTTGGATGGCCACAAACTCTTCACCTACGCATTACACAACGCGTAGTAATCTAGGCGTTCCTGAGAATATTCCCCAAGCGGAACTGTCTGTTGTAGGCTAAGAGCGAAGTGATCGCGTTCGCGTAGGAGTTTCGCCGCTTCGCGTGGGTTTGGCGGCTGGGCCTGCCGGTTGAACCGCACTCTTGTACGCAGGCGGCAGAACCCCGCCCGTCGCCAGTAGGAGTCGCCCCTTTTCTGTCTTGTAGTCTTGTTCTTCCGCCCCGACCACTTTGGTTTGCTCATCTCGGCAGAAGTTTACAGGTGGAAGAGGGTGATGATCAGGTCAGTCCGCCCTGCGAACCCTACACTGAGGGGCCTCCACAGAATGCCCCACGTTGACACGAGGATGCCGAACGACTCTTCGATCTTCACCGGCAGCTGGCTCAGGTGAAATATTTAAGAAGTCCTGGTCCTTTGGCAAGCTTTTCCCGGGGTACGGCGTGAGCAACTTTTCGCTGATTGGGTACGCCGCATCCTCGGTGATGTGGTACCCGTCTGGAAGGCGCATAGTTGCCTTTGCCACAGAAGTTCGGGTCCACGCCGACCAATCGTTCGCAGCCCCCGGAGAGATGATCGAGACGCTGCAAAAGCGATAGTTGGCATCGCACGTCGCCTGTACGTTAAAGCCGAATCCCGTCTTGCTGCCTGAGGAGTACGATACAGTGTTGGAGGTACTCTTTGCAGGCGGCGATTTCTACATGATGCACAGACCATCTGTGGCAGACAAAACATGGTCGAAGATTCCGCTGGTGCTCTGGGCCTGACGTATGGGCGAACAAGGGCCGGGGAGGCGTGCGTCAGGGGGGGTTACATCAGGAAGCCAAAACCAAGGTTCCTCCCGAAGAATTAAGCAGGCCTGCCTTCGGAAAACAACTCTATACGAAGACTTCAATCTCTTACGTACAGCTTGCATAACTACGATATAGATTACTGCTGCTGTGACAGGTTGCTGTTGTAGCAGACGTACCCTCATCTAGAATCCCGCGACAATAAAGCGTCACTTATTCTTCGTCTGTCTGCGGAAAGAAGAACGGGCCAACTTCAGGGGTGTTGTTGATCGCGTCGACGACCTTCCCCTTGATGGTGAAAACCGTGGACTGTGAAGCGCCAAACCTCGGTGCGAGATCCAGGTAGGAACTCCCCGCCAGCACTCGCAGACCTATCGCCAGCCGGGTTTCCACCTCGATAGCTCCATGCTTCGTGCAACGCAGTTCTGGGTAAGAGCAAAAACAATAGAATGTTGGTGTCCACCTCGACCGAGCTCCAACCCCATCCAGTACAGCAGCATTTTGCTCATCCCGTTGCTGTGCCCGCCGCAACGCACGCCTGCCCGCCGCGACGCACCCTTGCCTGCCTCAATGCACTACCCTTGCATTGCCCGACGCGACTAGTTCTGTTGCATTGCAACCGTATGCACGAGCAGCTGCCATAACCCTAACACATAGCTCCCTCTGTAAACCACGAAAGATACACCCACGTACTCATATACCAGGTACCTGGTGCCGGTATCACGTACTCGTAGGTAGCACGTACTCGTAGTCGTTCCATGTGTCCTATGGCCAGGATTGTGTGGAAGACCGATATCACAGCTGATGTTTTATTACTTTGCATGTGCACAGCCAAATTTCACAAATGACATGTGGAAATTCAGGAAAATTGGGAAATTTAGGACAAAAAAAAGGTCCTCCGATAAGAACGAAAGAACGACTAACTGCTGGGAACAAAACAAACAGGTTTGAAGGCTCTGATGACAATGATGTTTTACTTATGTGGAGAATTTGGTTGGATTGGGTTTCATGCCAGAGCAGGGGGAGACGGGACAGAGATTAAAAACAATGTGAAACGATTTACAAGTGCACACTTAGGACTGGTAGTCTAGACTAATCGATTACCACGTCATGATGTACAGCAGCAGTAGATCTTTAAAGGCAAGATCTGTATTCCCGATCTTATCGATCTCGTGTGTAACATCAATAAATTATGAAACTCTCGAGTGTTTCCGTGAGCACTCCTGGTCATCCGGGCGATGTCTCGCGAACGATAAACATCCGGCGGGATCGTCTAGCCAACGACCAAGGGTTGCATCCGTGCCGTCTTCCTTGCAAGCGCGGTAGTGGCCGATACACCGACGGTGTAACAAGGGAAACGGCCGCGCAAGCAGGACACAAGGAAGGTTTGGGAGCGTAACTCGAGGCTTCAGAACGGTATGGACCGGCTTCTTCAAGAGTGGAGACCGGCTGCCTCCCGGGTTAAGAAAGACGCACCGTGTGTCTGGTATGCTTGGCTTGGTGTCGGCCTCCTTTCTTCCGATCTCCAGAGCTGAGCTTTTGAAATTCGAATTGTTCGCGGGTTTTCATGTACCCGTGTGGCTTTTTCATTATTGAGCAGACTGCTCAAAATATTCAAAATCGCCGAAAGGCCACACTACTACTGCTGCTGTTAGTCGGCTGCAAACAGGCTTTGCTGCGGGCCAGGGGTGGGGCCGGTAGAGTCTTCCGCACCTGTGGCGTTGGCGTAGATAGAGCGCTTGTGGCGCGTTGCGTTTGTGTGTGGGCCACAGCTCGTCGGTCTTCAAAAAACGTGAGACGAGCCTTCTGATGTCGAAAATCGTTTGCTGGCTGTCACGTGTTCGTAGCAAGGAGCTTAATTTGCGCCGCTTCGGTCACTCTTGATGACGCGTCAGCCTGTCTGCCGTGGGCAATCTCGCAGAGCGTCCACCAGGAACCTGGCAGCTTTTTAGGGAGAGTGCTTGAGTGGTTGTGGATGCCGTCTGGTGTGTGCGGGATGCCCAGTGGACGATGATGTGTGCCTCGATGTGTTGGTGTCCTGGCTGCCTGGTCGATGGTTCAATTTTTTGTGTGGTATTCTGCTATGTATTTTTTCCCTCGCAAACTGGGCCCCATCACCCTATTGTCTACCAGGTAGACTGTTAGACCTAGACTAACCAAGTTATTAGTTTCTCGATTTTCTTTCCCCCACACCAAGGGCGTACCAAAAATAAAGAATTCGACACCTCCATACTAAAAAATTATTTTCGCCCTCCCAGAGGGGGGGGGGAGGGTACAAAGACCCCATCCCCCCCCATTACGCCACATAATTTTCTATGCAAACAACCCCTATTCTAAATCGTATATAATAAAGGGGCAGGGGCGGTACTATAGAGCAGACACGCAGCCCCCTGGTCGCGCAGCAGCAGCCTGCGTACCAGCTACGCACAGCGCAGAGCAACGGAAAGAAAGGGAGAGAGCAAGAGAGAGTGGTCACAATGAGCACAGCCTCCACGGTGAAGAGACCCCTGCTGCAACCCTCCTTCGACAAGACAGCTTGGCTACAAAGCATCTGCGGAAAGCCAGCCGATGGCGAGGACTTCATCTGCTGCTGCGGGGCCAATTTCGGTGACGGTGCAGGAATGGACGAGGTCCAGGCTATTGAGAATGAGTGTTCGGCACAGCACAAAGAGGGAGTGGAGAGGCATGAAGGCTATAGTGTGATATTGGAGGGTATCGTGTACCTCGCATCAGCAGCAGCAGCGGCAAGCATTGGAAAGACCAAACTCTGGTTTTATCATATGTAAACGTGCTCACCATTGAGCAGTGTGTGTCGTGCTGTCTCCTCCCCAATAACTGACAACATCAGCAGTAGCAGAAGCCTAGCCTTGGCAGCAGCAGCAGCAGCAGCAGAGCAGCAATACCAGAAGCCGTATCCGCTTGATTAAAATCGCCAAAAAAAAATGCGCACGAACTGCGAACCAACTAAGTTACTCCGCGTTCCTGTTGGTCCCTGCACGCCTTTCGCATGCGAGCAGAGCACTTTGCCTACCAAAATTGCCGCGAAGACCAGCAGCGGCAACTGGGTGTGCAAGAAGTGCAAGCGCGATTTCGGACGCAATATAGAGCAACTGAGCCGGACCCGACGTGGAGACTCACCAACAGTCTCTTGAACGCAAGTGAGGACTTGTGAGGACAGCAGTTGTTGCATTCGCTAGCACAAGCAGTTTCGATATACACATGAGAAACGTCTGATGTGAGTACGACCGGTTGAATGGTTGAAACTCAACTTTGCAAGCTGCATGATACATCAAATATGCCGTGTGTTTCATTTATGATACGGTGTTTGTGAAATATACCTGGTTGTTAATACACTGTTTCACAATTTTTACGCGAGGTCGTGCGCGCCTGTTCAGCAGTTGGGAAACCGCCACGCTGGGCGTGTTTTAGTCGCGCAGTGTATGAGGCTGCAGGCCCTGTCGATGTGTGTATGTGAAAAGCAGGCGGAAATTCGTATTTTCTTTCCACTGCTGATCAATAGCTATTGCTCATGTCGCACGTTGCATGTCGACCAACGTGTGTCGACAGGGGTGCTGGTGCCGCGGCGGCGGTGGGGAGCGGACGCACATTGCTGGATTTTTTTCAAACTGAAGAGCGCCACGGACGGCGCGAAGGAGTCGCCGGTGTTGATGGACAGTAGTAGCTACGGGGGCGCAAGCGGTGACGCTGACGTGGTGGCGACGGGAGTTGTGAGCAAGGGTGAGGGTGGTGCGGGCGCGAGCAGTTCCGCTGACGTGGTTACGACGGGAGTTGTGAACGGGCTTGAGGATTGTGAGGGCGCGGGCATTGATATGGATGGTGTTTTCTCCGACGATGCAGACGGGAGTGGTCCCGCCGATAGGACGCTTGTCCACGCCCCCGTCTACCTCGCGGGATTACGTTCGGCTGTCCGGGAGCCTGTTCTCCAACACTACCCATCAAATCTCCATGGTATTGGCAACCAGGGGGTGTCGTGGGAGGCTTGGATAAACCTGAATCGCGTGTCTCTCCACGCGGTGCCAACTGCCTCTTGCGGCATATTGAGCCCAGGCTGTGCGGGAACGGTGGAACAACCAGGAGGCACGTGCGCGCCGTGTTTGGACATCAAGGGCACGAAGGCTTACAGGGTTTGGTGCTCAAGCGCGGCGCTTGCCCACCATTGTTTTTTTCTGATTACATTGACCACCTTGCATTGACGCAAAGATTTACATACCTAAACAACCAAAAGTACAGTTTGACATCCCTTGCTCTTGCAATGTTGGCTTGCTTGCTAAGCCTCTTTGTTAACGCAAGAGTGTGCAGTGAACCATCCACAGGGGCACATCCAAGAAACGAACCACCAAGCAAGGAAACAAAAAAACAAGAATAAAATGGAAAATATGTATTTTTGGGCCTCGGAGGGGGGGCGGGGGGGGGGCGGGATAACCTTCCTTGTGCGCCTTAGCACACATTCCAAATTACGATTTAATATCCTCACTGCAAGTAGCTTATGGACCGTAACTGTACCAAGTCCGATTGAAGGCTATTTTCTCATGGCCTGTTTTTTTTTTTATGGTGAGCTTGCGCAAGTACACACTATCCGGAATCGCGACACTCAAGGCCGCTATCTCCAACGCACATGATTCCCAGGGTTGAGGTCGCGTCGACATATTCACTCACGCATCCGTATACAATGGCAGATGCGCTACTGGAGTAGTAACGACCGCCGGTAGGGATAGCTCGCGCTGCCTCTACGACGGAAACTGAAGGGCACGCTATCTAGCCCTGGATTTTGAATACAGCGAGTTATTTGTTTACTTTTTTGTGACAAACGTCGTATATAGCAATACGTAGACTTGTGAGCTTGTTTTGACTTCAGACTATATTTCCACATCGGCCGGAGGATTAAAAAACCACACACTTAAAGACCAACCACAGTGTTGCTTGGGAGAGCCGAGCGAGACGCGCTGTGACGCCACGCTCGAGGCCTGCCCTTACTTAGTAGCAGCCCGTTTTCCAGCAACAGGCTCCCCTGCCTTGGTGAGCGAACGGTTTCTGGGTCGACTTCACGAGAAGAGCTCCAGAGACCTCTGCTTGCTGCACCTTCTGTGACCTGCCCCGCAGAGCCTGTGGGTAACTACTAAGAGTGGCAGTCGTGTCTATTACGTCTTCTTCTTGTGATCGGGCGGTCGATGGCGAATAGTGGCGATCACGGCAGGCTGGCGCGGTGCGGCGGTGTGTATGGCAGGCGGACGCATATCTTCTGCAGTACTTCTCTTGAAAAGCAGTATTCACTAGCTGGCACAGGTGGACTTACCCCCATCTGTGAGCGGTTTTGTACAACGAATAGGCCCAAACTAATGTCGTCGGGGGGGTTGAACAACCAAGAAAATGAAGCAGTGGCCTTTGTGCAAGTCCGCCACAATTCCCAAAAACAACGATTTGCGCTAAACCTTGTGCATTTATTTTGCAGTTGGATAACCCGTTACGTACGTTTAGGAAATCAAGCAAACGCATGTTGCTTGTTTAGAAATCAATTACAGCATGTTGGTGTGTAAATATACTCCCGATATGCTTTAGTCAGTACTGTTAGCATGCAGTCAGTTATGTTTTTGGGGATTTTGGGGATACATTTAGACTACATTCGACTTTAGAGGCAAAACACGCCATTAAGGTCACACAGTCTGCAAAGAAGAGAGTTACCACGAAATCTTCGACCACACAGCTGGAGTGCAGTCATATCTTACATAATAAATTACGGTTGTGATTGGCATGATGCAATCGAACACGACACACCGAGAAAAAAAAAAAAAAAATCGTTGCAAATAAGAACGGTTTGTTGTGGAGAATACATAGTAATATAGTGCTCTGTAATAATAAGCAGCGCAGCTGTGGCTCCCGTCACTTGAGGACATACCACGAACAAGCTCGACGAGCGGAATACTGAACGCGGTCAGCAGTGGATGGAGGGCTTACATAGAGACTGTAACCGCAGTCCCGGCCGAAACCGGGTCCGGGTTGGTGGTTTTTGAGGGGTCAGCACCGACGCACACACATCATCACACCTCGGACGAAACTCAACTTTACTTGATACAAGGGCTCCGCATGGGTGCCAGCATTCGGAGGCCCCCTATGTTTCGGGTAGGGCAGGGAAGGAGTTGGAATTGTTCCATTCGACATTGATGTCAACAAGAAATCTTCATTGAAAGGACTGCCAAGAGTTTCATCCGAAATCAATAGCTTGGCATGACATGATGTGTGCGGTACGGTAGTACGTCAGAGTGATGGAGAAATAAGGCATGCACTGGCCAAGTTTACTTGTACACACCTACATACTCGTATGATATGTGCGATCGGTCGTACTCAGAGGGGTGACAATGTAAGGCCAATAGGTTGAAATTCCCGAAGCTCCCAGCCAAACCTTGCCTTGACGGTCGCCTATGGGCCCAACTTTGTAGATTTTGTTTTTGGAACTTTATATAATTCCGGCCAAAAGCGATTTCTCACGGCGATCTCAACCAACATCCCCTTGATGAATTCTCCAATAGTTCGTCGACTAGACTAAGACGCGCCGTAATTTCGTGTTCTCCACACACTTTATTCGACAGAAGAATAAATACATGGTCGTGAACTCTGAACGTGGCGAGTTCGTTAGCCCCCCTTAATGTACAGCAATCACTCTTCGGCCGGTGATTCGTGGCGGGCGCTGATCAGGCTTCTGTTAAAAACATATTTGGCGGCTGGTGTGTAGAAAACTGAGACAAAAAACTATCTATCGTCTCCCAACGGCCGAAAAACAGAATTCTCAGAGGATTTGACGAAAGACCACAAAACAACACAAACAACCTTTCACGCCCTAGGGCATGGATCGAGATTAGCTCTTCAGCGCTGTCACCTACGCTCATGTGACCTCGGAGCGAAGATCAGTGACCATTGGTTGTCGTTATCTCGAGATCGAAGGTCAATCGTGTTTGTTGAACAATGTTGATTAAGGCTTGATGAATACTACCAGGCAAATTTACCGCATGAATGACCGAAAACGAAGCCAGAAATAAAAGTATGTATATCGTTTTTCCCCCGATGGCGACGTTACCCGGAAAATATCAGCAAATAGCTCAACAAAAACCGTTATCTCGAGATCGAAGGTCAATCGTGTTTGTTGAACAAAGTTGATTAAGGCTTGATGAATACTACCAGGCAAATTTACTGCATGACCGAAAACAAAGCCAGAAATAAAAGTATATCGTTTTTCCCCCGATGGCGACGTTACCCGGAAAATTTCAGCAAAGAGCTCAACAAAACGCTTGGAAACGTTTCGCCAAGCTATCGGCTTTTCATTGTCATTTTTGGTACCAGGGTATGTGTTTCTGGCGATTGTTTTTCTAGCTTTCTTTGAAGATCCACAAATATATTACAAAAATAAAAATACACTCCAGCTGTGAGATCGAATATTTTGTCGAAACTCATCTTTGCAAGCTGTGTGTGATACTCCGATCGCGCGTATTTCGGGTTGTGTGTCCTCATTAAGGATATGCATAGGTCGGTGACTCACCTTGCAACTGCAGTGTAGCCATCAGGGTCAACCGGGTGATGTCACTCAGTCTGTGCGTGAGAACTAAAAAACCCTTTTTTGAAGGGGTCAATTCTGACAGCTGTGGAAGGAAAAGCATCAGTTAATCAAGTGAATACTGTAAGACGAACAATCAGTGAGGGGAGGGCAGATTTTTCAAGGACGTGGGGGCCTGAATTTGATCAAGAGCGCGGGGCGGGGGGGGGCGGGCGGGGGCAGCTCAACTTGTGCGTGGAAACTCTGAATCCTATCCTGTAAGTCGTACAACCAATGACGAGAGGGCAGAGCGTTCTAGGGGGTGGGGGTTGGGGGGGAAGGGAGGGGCGGGGGGGGGGGGCGAAATGTTCTTTTAAACAACATATATATTTAGGTCGCATAGATGTAGGAGTTTGCTATTATACTCATAGTGCTAGGTCTAGGCGATGTGCGGGTGGTGGGGAAGGAGGGGGCGTTGGGGGCGGGGGGGGGAATAGCAGCAGAGGCATGGATGGCTCTAGAAAGACAATAAGGTGATATCAAGTGCGAGGAAGTGTTTATTACTCTGGCAGATTTCGATGTTAGGTGGGGCGTTTGAGCATGAGGGACTGGGAAAGAAAAGAGGGGGGACGGGGGGGGGAAGGGTGTTCAAGAGTTTTAGGTCACATATAATATCGAAATACACTCCAGCTGTGAGATCGAAGATTTGGTCGAAACTTATCTTTGCAAGCTTGTGTGTGATACTCCGATCGCGCTTATTACGCATATATGCACTTTGCAGGGGCTTGCCATACGCGTGGTGCTAGGCGATCGTGCAGGTGGTGGGGTACGGTGTTTGCGCTTTGAAAAAAAAAATACAAACGTCAGCTGTGAACACGATCGATTGAATAATTGAAACTCAACTTTTCAAGCGGCATGGTACATGTTCTACCAGGTATTAATTTTGACCTAAATAATCTTCAATTTTTGCCATAAATTTGAAAAACGAACATACTTAGAGCCACACAATGTATATTACCGCGCGCATCGTGTTTCATTGAATTGATCCACAACAACGCAACCACTACGCACATTGATATCCCCACTGCTAAACTGCACGACGTGCAGAAGATGGCCACCGAAAGCTCGCCGCTTAGTCATCGTGGCTGCTTCCTCTCGTGCTCTCTCGTGCCTCGTGGTCCTGGGAATAAAAAAGACCGAGAATGTACAACAACAGCAGTGTTCCACCACGATGTCCTCGGCAACGCAGCAATCGACGACGAAATAAGCGCTCGTATGCACCACTCATTACCCATCACAGCGATCAGGAGACAGCAGCTGCAGCAGAATCACATACGGTCGCCCCGGTGGCGTATCAGACTATCCTCGAGCGTGGCATAGGTCAGTTTCGTCAGTTTGAATGCCCCCGAGTGCATACTCGTATAAATTCCCTACGACTTTTTTTTGAGCACAAGTTGACTTGTGGAAAGCGCGAGAGCGAGAGTTAGCAACACTCGATGAAAAATCGACGAGCAGTGGGATTGCTGAACCCTACGCACGATTAAAATCGAACGCAAGAACCGGGGGTGAGAAGGGACGACACCTACCTGTGACCACGGCTTGTCCAGACGCTGGAAAGTAGAAGTGTGCGAAAAAAAATGTATATATATGGATGGTACCATATGGTGGTAGTAGCTGGTAGCACCTACAACTAGCACGCGTGCGTGTTGCGCCATCACCCGTAGCGAGCTGCCGACTCCACAATGTACAAAGGTATAGTTGAGCCACTTGATCGTCACCAGCATTTTCCCTAGGTGACATGTGACTGCATGATGTCATATGAGCGTACGAGTAGGTACAATACCTATTTTCGTGCTTTTTTCGCTAGCCGCAACGCGAGGAACCTACACAACAAAAGCAGCAGCAGCAGCAGCAGTAGCACGGACAGTTGCGCGAGCCACGTCAACAAAGACCTGGCGTCGGTTAGCCCCGAAGATTACCGAGACAGGCGATGCATCGCGTGGCGCCCCTCCTCGGACGATCCAAACTGCATTCTCCATTTTTAGGTCCGATTCTACTTTGTTTGGGCCGACGGATGCTCTGCTGGCAGCTCGATCTTGTTGTGTAAGTTTTCCGAGCAGGGGTCGTTACTTCGTTTGAATGTTTTTTTTTTTTTTTATATCCTCCTGGGGATCCGGGTAAAAAAAGCTTGAGCTCCATACACTTTTGTTTGTGTGCCAGTTTTCGTCCATCTGCAGAACGCAGACTTTGTGTCAACCTCGCCCCTCCGGTTTAGTCAACACTATGAACTTGCCGGCCTTCTTTGGCTGATCCTTGAATGGAGTTCCATATTTCTACGTATTTCTCTCTAACGACGGCGCTGTGAGTCATCTGCATCCGACCAATGGAGCTGAAATTAACTGCTGTATACAGGCTGTGGAGGGAATGTTCCTTGCTGCTGATGTGCGCTGTGCGGGGTGCACACCGCTCTGTGCCGGTCGTCGCGCACGCCGCTAGTTGGTTTGTGCTGTTGGTCGTTCCCTTTTTGTCGTTGGCTTGGATGTTGTTTTTCGACGACGACGTGATTCACCTTGTAATGCTACTGCTGCTGTAACTGGGTGTAGTTGTCTATGTTTCTTTTGAAATCCGAGTTTTTCGGGCAAAGTCACATGCAAATAACGTCGTTTTTTTCACAGCAACCTGTCCTTTTGGGAGCAAAACGTTGCACGAGAACGCGTGTCAAATCTGCACGCGTTCATGGTTCGCGAGGTGGCATTCAGCGGAGCACGAAAGACGAGGGGCGTTCAAGTCGATTCTTTCGCCACAGCAACAACGTGAAAAAATGTAGAGTACACCTACCGTCAATACCCACTCGAGGATGGACTGCGGAGCAACATGGACGGCGATTCTTGGGAGCAACAATGCGAAGAGCTAGCGAAGTGTAATTCCTACCACTGAAGTTATTGTTAAAAAAAGTTACCCCTTTACATTTGCGGACTGCCATTTATCCTGTCAAAATTGGAAAAAAAAGGTTCGAACATGCCACATAAAATCCAAGATGGTGCCTACTCTCTTGTCTCTCTTAGCCCCCGCGCGCGTTCACGGCAAGGCAACCAGGGTAAACGAAGGACGAGGGGCGTTGAAGCCGATCCTCGTAGAGGGTGTTCTAAGAAAAAAAACAACTCGAGATATTGAAATGTCAAGATTCCGATATTGATGCCCACACGGTTGAAAAAAGAAAACCCGACGCGTGGCCTTGGATTTGTCGAGCATTTTATTTTGTATATTGAATATAAACATATATAAAATCATTCCTTGAATATAGAGCCATTCCTTGGTGTCATGGACTTTGGTCCGGAGTTTTTTGTCTCGGCCTAAGTATGCGATTCGCGGAACTGGAATTCTCGGTCGACTATGGCTTGGTTCGAGCGCCCCCCGAATTCGCGGAACTGGAATTCTCGGTCGACTATGGCTTGGTTCGAGCGCCGCCTTCGGGGGGCGGCTCCAACGCCCCTCTCCCGGCCGTGCCCGTTCCGCACATCGACGTGAACGCGGACTGGTGCCGAGCGAGACGAGCGAATAGAGGAGGAATTTTGGAAAAATCGTTGAATCTTAATGGCTGCAACGCCTGAATGATTTACAAAATTGGCATCATCTCCAAACGGTACGTGATAATGTTTGGAATTTTGCGGTGGCATGTGCAACTTTCTATTGTTTGGTCACAGAATGTGCACCAGGTGAGTTTAATTGCACGCGCCTGCATGATTTACGAAATTGGCATCATTTCCAAACCGTACGTAATAATGTTTCCAAGAAATAGGTACTTGATAATGTTCGGAATTTTGCGGTGCATGGTGCAACTTTTCGATGTTTGGTTACAGATTGTGCACCAGGCATTTAATTGCACGCGCCTGGATGATTTACAAAATTGGCATCATATACAAACGGTACTTGATAATGTTTCCGCAAATACAACTTTGCAAGAGGGTGCTAATCAAGCCGTCGCGGTCATTCGTTATTCATGGTGCCGCGCTGTAGGCTTCATACGTGCAGCGGTTGGTTGCGTGTGTGCTGTTGGGCTGTCATGTACTGCAGTGTGCGTGCAGGCCAAGTGGCTGAAGGTGTGGCTGCAAGACGACACATGATACGTCCAGAAGAACGCGTGTTATACCAGTAGTAGATCGCTCAAATAATTCGGCTTTTTATACTGTTGCGTTTGGTGCTGTTGGAGTGTTCCATCATTTTGAGATTGCTTGGTCTGCAGGTACAGATTGGCTCAAAACCGTTCCTTTGCGCGACCTTACGCAAAAACATTCTGGAGGAGGAGTTACTAACTGTATGAAGAATATGTATGAAATAACTTCGTCGGGTGAATTCGCACATACATGAAGAAATTACATGTACTTACAGTCTGATAAGGTATTATTAGTACAACAACGACGCACAACCTACAAAAAGAACCAAACAAATAACGCGTTAACGATGACGTGCTTTTCGTAGACGAATGTGCATAATACGAATCTATCAGCGCAAGGGTACCTACGGCTGGCAACGAAAACGGGACAACAACTTTATTAGAAAACAAAAATAGACGGACACCCTTCACGGACAAATAAAATATCTGCTAGACAACGTACATGACGCAAATGACCAGCCGAATTGCGACCGCGCAAATAATGAATAAATATTTTCTTCTGGTTTTATAGCAGTAGCAGATCGCTCTAATAATTCGGCTTTTATATTATTTTGCGTTTGGCGCTGTTGGAGTGTTCCATCATTTTGAGATTGCTTGGTCTGCAGGTAGAGATTGGCTCAAAACCGTTCCTTTGCGCGACCTTACGCAAAAACATTCAGGAGGAGGAGCTACTACGAGTACCTGCATGAAGAATGTGTATAAAATAACTTCGTCGGGTGAATACGCACATGAAGAAATACCATCTGCTTACAGAATACGCACATGAAGGAATAACATCTGCTACAGTGTGATGAGATATTAGTACAACAACGACGGACAACCTACAAAAAGAAATAAACAAATAACGCGTGAGCGATCGCGTGCTTTTCGTAGACGAATGTGCATACTAGGACATCTATCTGCGAAAGGGTACCTACGGCTGGCAACGAAAACGGGAATACAACTTTATTAGGAAGCAAAATTAGACGAACAAAAAAAATATATCCTAGACAACGTACATGACGCAAATGACCAGCCGAATTGCGACCGCGCAAATAATGAATAGATCTTATCTTCTGGTGTTATACCAGTAATAGATCGCTCTAATAATTAGATTATTGGCGACAATTTGAGATTTGGAATTACTCCGCAGATGTATATCCGAGAACGGGTCAAATGCATAATACGCTATGACGTGCTTTTCATGCATGTGTACTACGACATCTACGAAAGGTATCTCCGCTGTGTCTTACACAACGTACACACCAGTCCGCGCCCCCCCCCCTCAAATCACAACCACACCACCACCTTTCACACCCCCATTTGTCAGCAGTAATGTCAGCGCTCTCTAGACACTCTCCCGCCAAGCGCAAAAAACCCGAAAACCAAGGGTGGCGTACGGCAGGGGCGTCCAGACGCCCCCAGGCAGTGGGCAACCCCGAGTGGGCTTGCCCGAACCACGCGGTTTGCTCGGGGTTCATCGCCACCCGTCTAAGGAACGACGGGAAGACTCATTTTAGACACTGCGATCTCTATGCTATTCAATCGCTTCTATGTTGCCATTGTCCATGCCATTTCATGTCACCTCCCGTCTGTTTTGAGCTCGTCGTCGCACGGTTGAGGTACGAGGAAACCCGCACGTACTCGGTGAGAACAGCAGTATGTACGACGAGCATGAACGCCAACTGACGACATTGGCAAACACACAACAGCAGGTATAGCAGCAGTAGCCAAAGGGCGAAACGTCTAGCACATAATGCAGCAACAAGTAGCAACCAGAACTACAGCAGATATCTCCAAGTGCAGTGCGAGTGCCGTTGGCAAGTTTAGTCGTACACGCATCACTCTCAAGAGCCAACAAGAGGCAGGGCAGGGGCCCCCAACACAGAGACACGTGATAACCACGGCCAGCTGTCGATCGCGTAATTGGCCGGTAGTCCGTGCTTCGGTGGGTGTATCGGAAGTCGTTCGTAGTACTACAGCTGTAGACCGTCGAAAGACCACGTGACATGTGACATCCCGTTCTGGTGGCAGCCTCGCCAGTAGACCCCCCAAAATTTATTTTTCTCTTCTTTTTCTTGGCCCCATGCACCCATTTTCTTTCCTTTCTCTTCCTTGTTCTTTGTTTCTTTTTTCCAATTGACTTGCGTCTGTTGTGCGTATGCGTAGTGATAGATACTACGTGTGATATATACGTGGTAGTCTTTTGGGTGGCAAGCGGTATAGTCGGTTTTCCCAGGCGCGAGTTATGAGACGTATGCACCGGTATGGACCTGGCACATCGTATGCTGACTCCCGATTTCACTTTTGTATGTTTCTGGTGGAGGCATGAATTGCGTCAGCTGTGATATATGCGTGTACCAACTCGGGTTGTTTGTGTTTTTCCCTAGGGTATTCCTCTGCTCCAGAGTGACTGGAACCAGTCCTGTGACCACGGACTGGATTGTGCCATTTATTGTGAGAACAACAACAACAACGGAAATATTGCCTGTTTCTTGACCTTTCAGCTTCTTCCTGCAAATTTGGTTTTTCTGCCAACACGATTTTGAACCTTTTCGCGATTTTTTATATTTTTTTTGTCTAGTAAGTTGTTTTGCCGCTAATTTGCCGCCTGTGCATTAGTTGCGGAACGGTCCAGCTTTAGCTTTTCTTTGATTACCACCATTTGTTTTGTAGTTGGCGAAGCTTCATCGGCTGAGATCTGGGCTTGGCTCATCAGCTCCACACCGCCCAGCACCCCATCGCAGCGCTATAGCTCACAGCAACGAAGCGCCGTGCAGTGCCCTCCGGCTCAGCTCAGCAGCGCACCGCAGCGCAGCGCTAGCTCAGCAGAGCGAAGCGCTATGCTTTGCCGTGCTCTGCCGTTGCGATCGTTCGTTGTTCATGATATCTAAAACTCCGCGTAGGCTGATATTTAGGTATTTGGCGTTTTATTCTATATCGCGTCAACCATCGTAATATCATACAATATGGGGGAGGGAATGTAATCTCTATGCAAAGATCCTGTTTTGTTTTAATCAACTGTCAGCCGGCCGCCCCGGTGGTCTACTGGTTTTACCCTCGAGTACTACTAACGTTTGGTTGTCCTTGAGTTCGACACCCACCACGATGAAATATGACTTAATTTGCAAAAATGCAATATAAAAAGAGATCAACTGCTGAGAGCGCCTGCTAGGTACAATTCGACGCGAGTCGACGAGGGAAGAAAATGCTCGATTTTCCTCGCGGTAAAAATGAAGGCACGTGCTGAAGTGGGGAGGGAGGAGAAGGGCCCGCTATGTGACCCCGGATCTGAGTTACTACTGGGAGGGAGCGCGAGAATGGTGCGGGGATGATAAATGGGATGAAGGAAAAAAAAAATTTGCAAAGAAAGGTATACCAGGTATGATTATTTCTACCAGTAAAAAATATGTCAGTCTCTGGGGAAATACGCACGGCATCATCAGCAGTCGTCATGGTAGAGACACTCCGGATATTATGTATTGAGGGGACGCGTCCGATTTCGACAACGTGAAAGCACCCACGAAGCAAAGATAGCAGACACACATATCCCGCCTTCTCGAGAAAAAACAGAGAAGAAGCGCTACGCCAACCTCCCGTACGAGCAAAGCCACCCCCGCCCCTATCTTAGACAACGCCGACGCAACGAGAGATCGCCCTCCTCTTCTTCGTTTTTCTCCTCGCCCGCAACCACGCAGACCAATCAATGCGACAGCCTTCACGTAACAAACAAAGCAATCTTCTTCCAAAACCTCGCCGGCTGACATGGCCCCATGTCGACGTTTGATGCAAACCGACTTTGCATCCTGTCGACTTCGAACCTCCATTGCCACGGGGACAGCAGTGCAGTCTCTTCATTAATGCCAAGGCCTCTTTCGTTTCGCCTAGAGGCGACGCAGATTCTCAATAATACTATTTTCGGTATTTTTGTTTGATAGTACGCCAACTTTTACTTGACGGCGCATTTAACATAGTGTATTTCGCCTATCATCCTTGCCTTTTTTGTTGTATAATATTACGTTTTTTTCTGTCAAATCATGACTTTGATAATCCCATATTCGTATTAAACTCTTGGCATTACTTTAAAGTTCAATGCATGCCAAATCGGACAGCTACACCTTAAGTTGTCAAAGTGCTGCCCTGCCCTATCCGAAGCATGGGCGCCGGCGAATGCCGGCGCCCATGCGGAGCTCTTGTATTAATATAGATAGTCACCCTGTGGCTACGAGTTTCTTGGAATTTTGTCGCAGTCAACTTACCGCAGCTGACCGTTGGGTACGGAGAGACATCGTGTCATCGCTGTTGCATCGCTTTCGATCTGCTCTTTGCTCCATCGCCTGCTCTTCATTACCGGAGAGGGTGGGATAAACGAGCGAGGCAGACGCCTTCAACTGGCCAAACTCCTAACTGCATTCAGCTAGGTTACTGCTGTGGCAGTTAGTTGTAAAGAAAAAACACTTTTTTTCACCAGGTATTGCTTACTCTGCTCGCATACTGGGTACGTTTTTTTTATGCCATTGCTAGCGCTAAACATTGGCCGGATAGACTTTCCATCAAGTACTTAGTTGGCTGGCGAAGCTGGCGAACGTACCGTGTTTAGCGCCAGCCAAAATAGTCGACTAAAATCAGGCGAGCGAGGCAAGCTAAGAACGCCCCCCCCGTAAAAATCCCGCCAAGTGCGCCGCCGGAGGCAAACCCTTTGGTATTTGGCTCCATTTGGTGCGGGAAAAACATGCCAGTAGTTTAGCACTGGTTTATACTCCGGAGTATATAAGAAAGAGTTGAACTGAAACATCGTGGGTTTGGTCTGTAAATGCTATTCATACTTGTTGATACGAACGTTCTGTCGTGTGATCATGTAAAACAAGCGCGCACATGACTACAATGAGGAGGTCGTGAATACGATTGCTGCGCCAGATAAAGTCACACAGCAGGATTACGAGTGGCTGCGTCTCCGGCCTGGAGGGTAGTTGGCATTTGGACATAGTTTGTACTCGTGCAAGCTATTTATGTACGAGTAAGAGCATACACACTGATGCCTTATTACACACACGCGTTTTGTCTGACTTATAGCATTGGGAGAGTGTACAAAAAAACACGTAATAGTTATTCGACATAAAAACAAGTGAAAAATTCGTTCCTGTTGTCAAGCTGCGGCACGCGAAAGTCGTAGTTTAGTAGACGGCATTCGCGTAAAAAAACAGCGACATGCATTCATCCCGGTATCGCATCGGCGGGTGGTTCTTTTCCCAGTGATGATTCTTTGCAGAAGTGTCGGTGGTGTGGAATGCATGCTTTGTGCTTTGTTGTTGTTGTTCTTGTTGTTGTTGTTTGTGGTGCCTGTCTCCATTCCTTTTTTGATCGTTTGCCGCGGTCAACTGGAAAGGGTCCGCTGGAAAAGCCGTCGTGTTTTGTACGTACCCAACGAAAGATTTTGAGCGTTGCTTCCTACTTTACGCGCACCTTGCTGCTGATTGCTGATTGATAATCTCTAGTGAGTTAAATAGAGCCGGTCGCCCCGGTTACCCTCGAGTACCAACACTAGGGTAAATCTTTGAGTTCGATTCCCACGGTTGTGAGATTTGACATCATGTGTAGAAGTGCAAAAGGATCAACTAACTGCTGAGCACCCCTAGCAGTACGTGTAGGTACAATTTGTCGCGAATCGACGAGGGAAAAAACGCCTGGATTCTACTCGCGATTAAATTAAGGCCTGTACCGTAGTGGAGAATGGGCAGAAGGGCTCGAAATGTGACCCCTAGTCTGAGTTATACTACTGTATTGGGAAGGAAGTCGAGAGTAATGAAAGGATAGTAATTGGGATGAGATAAAAAACTGGTAAAATACGACAACAGCTTTTCAGACAAGCTATTACACCATCATGTGATATCAGCCAACCGATTATTCATCCAACGCTATCACTACGCATGCGTAGGATAGGCCCAACTCAATTGCAAAAACTTATTAAAAAAAGAAACGAAGGGGAACGGAAGGAAAAATAAGAGGAAGCAAGATGAAGTTAAATGAACAAACACAACATTAGCAGATCCCAAGAACTGTCTGAAAACAACTTTGAGCACATAGAGGTTATGAAGTGCGAAAAGGGCACTAAGGGGAGGACACAACAAGGCCAAGATGTCCAGGCGACCTGTCACATTAGCTACTTGTGGCCTTCGGAAGAACGCAAACGTCAAGACGACGATGGTCAGATGTAGACCTTAGTCTCTGATGACAGTGGTGCCCATACCGTCATCGTCTCTCCCGGACCCGAAACAAAATATGCTAAGTAAAAACGTAAGCCAAAACACAGCAACAAAGCAGATAGCACCACCTAGCCGGCGTCATTGGTGCTCATTGCCATATTAAATTTTGAATCACTGAAATTTTAAACGTTGCCTGCGTGCAGGCAGATCAGCATATGCGTATTGCGGGGCGGACCATCGAAAATTCAGCCCTCATCAGATTCCAAATTTTCAGAATACGCCGACGTCGAAATAGGAATAATGCCCAAAGAGCGACAACGTGAAGAAAAAGTAGGCCCGAACCTGTTCTTGTAAGGTGGTGTAAATTCCCCAATACTCCAGAGAAACTTCCTTTTTGTGGTGGAAAGTTAAAATGCGTTCGTGCGCCCGTTTTCCCGTCTGTCCGCGTCCTGCGTCCCCTAGGTTACCTGGGGTCTGTTGTCGCATTATAGTACGTGTCCGTCAGGGGCAATATACTCTGGAGAACAGCCGCGCAACGCATGGCTTAGTGTAACTACCCACCACATTCAACTACGCATCGCCCCACCCAAATCAACCAAACCTCAAGGAAAGCAGTAGTGATCATCCTGGTATTATTGGGGCCACCCACCACCCCCCGAACAAGTTCTTGGGCGCTTCGTTGCACGCCAATCCAAATCTGACGCTAGCCCGTCCCTACCTACTCCCACCCAACCCAGCCCAATCCCACCCAACTCAATCCCACCTTGCACCCCACCCAGCCTCCCTTCCAAACGGAAGCGGTCGTGTTTGTTGCGTTCCCAGTAGACCCACGCATCACCACCCACCCGACCCACCCAACCCAGCCACCTCGGAAGCGGCTGTGCTGGTCGTGTCAGCGGTAGGTTTACCCACCACCGCCAAACACCTGCCCAACCACATGCACGTCGTGTGATATCGTGCGCCAACCCAATCCCGATCAAACCAATATTACCCAATTCTGACATGAACACATGTTCTTGTCTTGCTAACTACGGTGTAGACCCACCCACCCACCCACCTACCCACCCATTCACCCATCCACCCACCCACCATACCTCGCCGATATCACTCATACATTCACACCCACGACTACCCCTTCCCCACATAGATATCCATAAGCTATCGCACACCGACTCGGCCCAACCTCCAACCGAAAACCAGTACCAGGTACACGGTATTACCGTATCTACACTTATTGTTTATATTGCTCAAGAATATAGTACAAGTTCTTTCGAATACGAACGCTCATGCGTGGGACATGAAACACAGATGGTGCCGAGCCGTCGGCAGTCGTGTACACGATCGATAAAACTGAAAGAAAGGCTACAGCATATCGTAGTAGGTATTTCCCGAGTGCTATAGCAGCCAAGCTAGGTAGTCCAGGTACATGGTAATGATTCCCGAGTGCTACCGCTGGGACTCTCATGAATATTCTTCCCCAATTATGATACCGTGGTTCAACGTCGTGCTCGTGCTGGCTGAATAGTCTCACTGTGTTTCTCTCTGTATTACTGGTAGAATCGCGTGGCACAACAGGGCCGCTCTTGAGGATAACCATTCATGGCAACCGTACATTCCTAACAGTGCTGTGTGCCCTTGGAATGGCGCAAGTGCGTTGGACTCGCCACTACCGGCACTATCGAGAACTATCCACCGTTTTCCCCAATTGTGATGTATGCTGAGTACGGTAGAGGTTTACACATATACACCTGTTTCTGAGGCCATCTTCTCTGGAGGAGCTCTATACCCCACCCAAAACCTGATGTTTAACGGAAAGATGAGAGGCGCAACACAGCTCGAATAATAATCCCATGGCCTAGCTATACAACGAATACTACTGCAATTTTAACATGTGAAATGCCATCTCGACCATGTTAGGGCTACGGAGCCGCGTCATTCAAGAAGCAACCTGCAGTAAAACAAATTAGAGTGATACACACCCTGGCCGTATCACGTACTTATGGAGTGGATGGAGTACACACATGTTTACTCCCCGAAGATCATACGGTTCCTACCAACGGCGCCGTTATCGCAAATCCTGTTCCACCCCAAACAAGCGACGGTCAGTCGTATCAAGGCAAGGAAATAAAAGGCGAGGTGATAGTCGAAGGGGAACGGGAGGCTGACGTCGATGGACCAGGCGAACAGCATCGAGGCGAAAACGGGGGATATCGCCCTTGATATAGACGTCGTGGTCATGTAGATCCCGTTCATCTCGCCTCGCCGATCCGGCCCCGTGGCGTTGTTGACGGCCAAGGAGACGCCGATGTAGAACTGACAGGAAGACGGACACAAGGCGAGTCCATTAGACACATGTGATACCAGGAATAGAACGCAACTCGCATGCTTTGCGGTTGAATCCTTATAGTACCTACCGGTTCTAGTACTGGGTACACACGGTTTTGGCGACAAGCACTTGAACTTAGGGCATGGTAAAAATTTCAGTTCCGAAAGGATTTGGTTTTGGCTATGGCTGCTACGGTAGGGCAACCACGTTGCGCCATTATCCGAGGAGTAGCTGCCGCACTCCTTTGCAGCCGGAAGCTTTCGTGCTCGTTGGATTTCTTTATATATGCACCGCCCGCCGCTACGATTTTTCACGCGGCCAGACAATGTTTTAATTTCGTCGGGTTTTGGGCGAGAGGTTTTAGCAGCCATTTTTTGCACGAGTGGCTCTCAATTAACGCATTGAAAACGGGGCTACCCCTCTCTCCTGCCGTAGCCATGGTGTGGCGTCCGTAGGTTCAAACAAGTTCGACGCGACAATGCCACGTTGCGCTGCTTATTCCATATCGATCCTCGATCTGCGGCCCCGCTACGACTTTGATAGTAGCGTTTTTTGCGAGATACCAAATTTTGGCGCGGTAGGAGTCTTGAGTAGGAAAACGCTAAACATCAGGTGTCCTGCATTCGAAACGGTCGAAGGTCACAATCTAAGGCCAGTTCAACGCATGAAAATCAGCGAAGTCTGTTCAGTTTAGAACCCCCCAAACCAATTTGGAAATCGCTGATATCATAGTATCAGCCTGGATGACCTATGGTGAGATGGGCGAATACAGCAGTATTTGCCCGTTCGAAGACTGCACGAGTACCGCTACTCGCCCAAGAACTATGTTCCTGGGCGTCGGCCACCGACACGCGACTTCAACGTCAGCAGGGTTAACACATGACGAAAGCGTGAACATGCCTTTACATGTTTACAGATAATAAGGCCCAGCACATACGTGACCGGCGACCGGCTAGAGCAAACATGGCCATGGCCCCTCTCTGTAGTTGGAGTCTAACGCTCTGGAAATTTCGTTTGCGGGGCTTGTAACCAGTACATGGCAACTATACAAAGGAACATGTTAGGGTAGATATGCGCCATGGGTAGTGCCGAAGTTGAGACGTTTTACGATAGGCCCCCAACATTTCTTTAACGAAATCGCCGTGTTTGAAACCAACTCCCGGCCGTACCGTATCTCCTGACATACGGTGACCCTTGCCATTCCAACGATAGCCATTTGCAAACAAGGAAATAACGATGATTACGTTTTCATACCACTCTTCTCTGTTTGTGCCGAGAGGGTTTGAAACCTTTGTTGAATAAAATAGCTGGTTTTTCGGGGGGATATCGTAGAATCGAGCGGTTCTTCCCTAGAGGCACTCTATTCCTTCACACAAGAAAATGTTGTTTTACAGGAAATGGTCTGAAAGTACATGACGAATGCTATTCGCACACAGGTATCATTTACCAATTGGACATGTTGGTTCACGGATCCCCGTCATTTAAAACAAGCGGTAGAAAAAAATGATTACCCCTACCGAAGATTCCCTACTTATCTATCGTCCAAACCAAGCACCCACCGGATCCGTGCACGCCAAGAACGTAAACAAAAGGGCGACTGCGGCCATGCGAACCGGCACTCCAGTGTTGCTCATGTGGGTGAGGAGGGGTATGACGAAGTAGATGGGGACTTCGACGACCGAGCCCAGCCTCTGGCAGAATCTGATGCCCCAAAGCGGGGTGATGAATGGCACGAAAACTAGCTCAAACACCAGCAACAACAACCCGCAAGCGAAGAACACCTGCCGATGAGATGACAAGAAAGGGGAAGGGTATACGCGTGCAAGGGGATGGTAATCGTAACGGGTATAAAAGACAGGCAACGCCATACATATTATGGACTAAACTGAAGTCCTGGTTTATCTTTTTACCGGTCATGACGCCACGTCGGGGGACGGCCATCGTTCATGAGTTTCGCAGCACGCCGTTCCCGACGCTTTCGTGAAGACCCTTGGAAGATGGACATTCACAGCGTTGGCAAAGAGGAGGCGTGCTGATATACGCTGCTCCCCACCCACCCCCCTCGAGATTCCTCCGCACGCGCGCGAAAAGAAACAACTACTCGAGTCCCTAATCGGCCGCGCGTGATATGGCAAACATTCTGAGCTGCGATAATTAGAACACTAGAAGCTCGAAAACATTCTACGTTTGAGGTGCATTTAGCTTTAACGAGGCTTGTCGCCTCAGGAGCTCTATATACATCTAAGGCAAGCACAAAAATGCCTTGAGTAAAACAAGCGTACCGCCCGCTATTGCCAAACAACAATGTCAGTCCGATCCTGATGGATGCGACACAGAGCAACCGTAGCTTAAACAAAACAATTAGCCTAAAAACCGCAATGGTTGCAACCTTCCTCCAACGCCATGAAGTTGAATAGTTGGAATTCCTCAAACCAGAGCTACAAACAGTTGGAACTCCCGAATACTCAAGCCGAAGTCGTTAACGCATCTGCAAGACAAGATGTAGGCCATAGGACTACGTTTTCTTCCGAAGAGGTGTGAAAAGTGCAATATTCGGCATTATTGCTCAATGTTCAGGACAGCGCACGATCAGGTAAAAAAACAGGCGGAAAGGTTGAAGAACGTCGCTCGCACCTGCCCGATATCGAGAGCTGACCAATCCAGCCCACCGTTGGCGATGCTACTGAGTGCCCAGAGAGTAAACACCGCCTCCAACCCGGAGTATGTAAGCTTCGAAGCATGGGAATGGGACGAGAATAACGTAAATTAAAATTCATTAGCCGAAGGTAATACTACTGTGCGCTGCATATCCTTCCGTACGGTAGGGAGTTCACGTCTACGACTTCATGTCCCATTGGCTCTAAGCGACTTGTGCGACCAAAAGGGGTATCCTGTATCGTTTCGGTTCTGGGAGTTAGGGTCTTCCGTTTTGCGACACGAAACGTTCTCATTACCGCTGAACATCGAGTTGTTGCCTCGCTTCAACAGCAATTGAAAACAATGATCAGAATCTCTCGCACTGTAGCAAACGTCCAAACCCGGCAATGAAAACGGAGAGAACTTTACTCTGACATGACTCTCAGTAGTAGTATAATACTATCTGTACGGTACGAGATACTATATATGATGCTAGAGGACAGAATCATTGGCCCTTAAGCCTGCGAGGGTGGTTTTCATCCTTTACACCCCGATTTCATGACGTAGAGCAAAGACAGGCACACCTGTGCCTCCTCTCCGAGCGGCGAAGGAACGGCAGACGCGCGCTACGATAGAAGTAATACTTTTTTGCTGTTATGGTTTTTGAATGACGGGAGTCCTGAACTCGAAAACGTCGGAAAACAGGTCATTTTTGCTGTACATGATTCTCGTTTTGTACCTAGCTAGGCCATTAGATGTCTGATAAACAGGGGTTGCGGTTTTTCTTTCTCACGAAAGCAGGTTTTGGGAGAAGTCTTGAGCTCCCAAATTTGGAGAACTTCAAAAAAAGTAATGGTGCACCTCTATCGTAACACGCGTCGGCAATTTTCTTCTTACATTTATCGTACGAGAATCAACAGTGATTCTCCGACAAAATTAGCTGAGGGCAATACTCCAAGTGCCGCCAAACACAGCGTACCCCAAAAAAACAAACGGTTTAAGGAATATATGTCTAAGCATCCTGGCCATCAAGCCCCCCACCCCTATTTCTTTCGTCTGGCGCGCCAAAATAAACAAAAACCTCCAATGTTAGAATTTGGGAGCAAACACGTACCGCATATAGAGCGTCGATGAACAGGAGAATACGGATGTGCTCCTGCAACAGCAAGCTTTTCGGCTTGGAATCTCTCGCCTTGTCCCCCAAACGTTCGGCATCATGTCCCGACCCGTTTTGCATAGTGGCCACAGGCGCTGCAACTGCCTCCATCCACGACGGCACCCTGATACTGCCGCCGTCGGTCTCCGTCGGCAGCGGCGGGGCTAGCTTGATCGCTGTTGCGCTGCCTACCTCGCCACCGTCGTCGCAATTATCATTGTCTTTGTTGTAGCCACCGCCACCTTTGCACCGAAACCAGATCCATGCGCACGTGCTTCGGTATCGCGGAAGCAGGAGAAGCGGAGCACGGGTCGTCGTAAGGGACAACGGGCAACATATTCTCCACCACCAACGGGGGAGCACGACTGACATGCCACTTCAGAAGAAACCACTTTTCAGCAACTCGCTGCATCTTCTGCATGCATATGCGTTGTAGAATGCAAGGCGTAATACACACACCCTTCGGTCTATTTTATAAGGCGACTTCCTCGACAACGGCGAGAGTGCAAAGGTCGACCGAACGACGCGTCGACCATAGATGATCATGTTCGTTCTTGTTCCTAGGGCTAATCGTTCGAGTAAAGTGCTCGATACGATGCCTCACACAAACACAAAGGTGAAAAAAAGAGATATTTTTAAAGTTTGCAACCCGAAAAACAATCCATTCACCTAGGTACACGGCATTATTTCTTTTTGCCAAACAGATATAGCATTCCGACGGTATTTGGTTAGGGAATCCCGTGACTATGAGAACAACGCAAAAAGCGTGCTATCCCTATCACAGCGTGCATTCAAAACCACCAAGTTGGTTCTGTGTGCCCCCCTCTAGCTTGAGGAACAAAAAGCCTCTGACATTGTTCCAAGGGGTGTGTCATCATGAACTAAAGACTGTGCTATCGGGGTCACTCGGAGACTCCCCACTTTCAGAGGCTCAGAGCTCTTTGCGACCTCCGATTAATTGCGTTTTCATTTATTTTTGCGGGTGGGGTTGGGAGAGCGGTTCCGGTTACGCGGTACGCACGGCCACGCGATTGTGAATGACGCTGGATGAAGAAAAACAAACGAAGCAGTTTTTTGGGCGGCGTAGAGAACAGATCCCACGCATGCGAGTGACCTATAGCCTGCAGTGAAAACGTCTATCGGACTCGCGGGCACTGTCAGCTACGAGTAACGGCCGCTCGCTGTCATGCACGACGAAAATATGTATATATATATTTGAACACTGCCATGGCTAGGATTGCCGGGTGTTGCGCAACAGTCAGAATTTGCCGTTACCGCTGAAGCTGTTGATATTGCAAACTCTACGGCAGACGATGATAACAGGGCCTAGGTATATGCCATAGACCCTGTTGCTCGAGGTGCCCTAGGTCACTTTTGCACGAGGAGTGCTATATTGCGCCCTAAATATTGAGCAAACACCTCTAAATGATCGTTTCGGTCGACGTTCTATGATAGCTTTCAAGTATACTGTGGCATAGGGTCGGGGCAGTGCGTGCCATACGCCCCACCAGGTCTTACTTCGAGAGGGGTTGCTTTGTTTCCCGAGGGCGTCGCAAGTGTCCCAAAAGGTGGAAACAGGCGCCCCAATGATATGTACCTAGTATGATATGAGCTACTGTCCTTGTTGCTGCTGCAACCCTCGCTTACCAAATCAGGTCGGACAATTGGTGTTAGAAGATTGAAATATTGGACGTGACCACGCTGTCGTGTTTCGCCCAGCCATACGCAGCTATATCACGACTACTGGCACAAGAGAAGGCACGAACTTGAAGCACGGCTGCCGTTACACCCCTGGTGCTGCTTACGGTACTGACGTCGTTCCGAGACTGGCCGGCAATTCCTAAGGAAAAACACTCCACCACCTTTTTATCGTAAATATAAGATGAAGCAACAAATTTTGGGCCGCCTTGTTTTGCTTATTAGCTCTTATGGCATTCATCATTGGATTATTGGCATCGATGTATCGTACGTATTTCTGTCGCTTCGTTCCTCTAGAGTCACAACGACATGATGAGCAGGGTCACGTCTACTTTTGTGTTGATCAACAGCCTCGACGTCCCGCCCACTCGCCTACTCCCTTAATGAGCTCTTCAGCTTCTTTCCATGACCTCTTCAATTGTTCCCTTTTGACAACAATGTCCAACACGGCTAGTTGGTGAGTCAACAGTAAAAGCATATTGATCTTCGTATTCTAGTGAATGCTCTTACATGAATGATTTGAGTACCGCGTTACACAAGCTGCCTCGCTCTGCTACCTGCAAAGCGGGTCGTGCTCCGTGATGTACACGTGGGTTCGTGTTCGGTTCCGCTTGTATCAACACCCGGTATCGCGCCAACAGACTCAAATGCCTGGAAGTTGTCCTGACCCGGGTTATAGCCACAAGCGAGTACTCTTATACCCAGCACTGTTGGCCCACTAGCATTGCATTAATTCTTGATATCTAAATGTATCACACATAGCTTGCAAAGATGAGTTTCGACAACATATTCGATCTCACAGCAGGAGAGTAAAATTGTTTTTGCAGTATATTATAGAATTTGAATACACTCCAGCTGTGAGATCGAATGTGTTGTCGAAATTCATCTTTGCAAGCTGTGTGTGACACTCCGATCGCGCGTATTACGGGTTGTGTGTCCTCATTAAGGATATAGGTCGGCGACTCCCCTTGCAACTACAGTGTAGCTATCAGCGTCAACAGGGTGATGTCAGGCAGTCTGTGCGCGGAAACTATAAAACCCGTTTCGGAGGGGGACAAAAATCTGACAGCTGTGGAAGGAAATGCATCAGTTTATCAAGTGAATCCTGTAAGTCGAATATCCGGTGAGGGGAGGGCGGAGTTTTGAAGGACGTGGTGGCCTGATTTTGATCAAAAGGGGGGCGGGAGGGGGGGGAGGGAGGGAGGGGACGGGTGGGGCAGCTTAATTAGTGCGTGGAAAATAAAAATCCTTCTTGTGAAGGAGGGGGGAAGAATGTGGCGGGGGAGGCGGTGGGCGGGGGGGGGAAGGTTTTAGGTCGCATAGATGTAGGGGTTTGCTATACGCGTGGTGCTAGGTCTAGGCGATGGTGGGGGTGGGGGGGAAGGAGGGGGCGTTGGGGGCGGGGATGGGTGGGAAATACAGCAGTGGCATGGACGGCTCTAAAACGATAACAAAGCGATATCCAGGGCGTGGCAAGTGTTTATTTCTCTGGCGGTTTTCGATTTTAGGTGGGGCGTTTAAGCCAGAGGAAGCGAGAAAAAGAAAAAGAAAATGAGGCGGGGGGGGGGTGGGGGTGGGGGGTGGGGGGTGCAAGAGGTTTAGGTCACATATATTATTGAAAAATACACTCCAGCTATGAGATCAAGGATTTGGTCGACACTGATGTTTGCAACATTGTATGTGATCCTCCGATCGCGCGTACTAATCATATATGTAGGGGCTTGCTATACTCGCGGTGCTGGGTCTAGGTGATCGTGCGGGGTGTAGGGAAGGACGGGGCGTTGAAGGGGGGAGGGGGAATGAATGAAAGCTACGCCATGGATGGCTAGAAAGATAATGACGTGATATCAATTGCTTAGAAGTGTTTATTACTCTGGCCGATTTCGATTGTAAGTGGGGCGTTTGAACGAACTGGGCGGGGAACAAAAGGAGGGGGGGGGGGGGGGGCTGAGATGAGTTGGAGCCACGGTCCATGGATGGCTAGATGGATAATGAGATGATACCAGCTGGCTGGAAGTGTTTACTACTCTGGCAGATTTTGATTCCAGAGGGGGTGTAAGAGGGATCTGGGGGGGGGGCAGGGGGGCGAGCATTTCATTATGTGCGCGGAAACTACAAACCCTTAAGGGGACGAATCTGAAGGTTGCAGCAAGAAGACACCTCTTTATATCACCCGCCCGGTTATGTTTTTTCTAGAAGGTTTGATGTTACATGTAGTATGCAACCCAGTTCTTAGGTTTAGTAAACAATGTGTTGAAAGCTTCATAATTCGTTATTGTACATGGATCGAAACATAGTATATACACTCACGTCAGCAACCAGGGGGGCTTTGCCGCGGCGGGCTGCCACCTGTGCATACTTGTAGTTTTCGAGGATGCATAATATGTAACACATATATCGGTTTATAGGTATATCGAGGCTGTACATGCGACAGCACTGCCAACGAGTACATCAAAAATATGTCGCGAAGAAAGAGAACACTGGAATCGGGCGCAAAAAAGCACAGGAACGAATTGCGTTTTCCAGCACACGATAACGAATATCAATAGAAGCTGCAGCCCCCGCACAACTTTTGTATTACACGTGTAATTTCAACAACACGAGCTGAAGCTGCGGCAGTTCCACAACAGCAAGAAAAAATCACCTATAATGACAGTAATATTTTTCTCTTTGCTTTGAGGCGGTACATACATGACAAAGGAAATAGGGAAAAATAAAAAAATAGGGATTACAAGGTGTCGGAAAATTGTACACATCGAGGCTCGAACCCAGAGAAGAAAAAACAACGAAACTCACCCAAAAACGAAGCGAAGTAACCCATGTCCAAACTTGCGCCCACCGGGTTGGACATCTTTCCTGGCCACCCATCAAGCTACTATTGTACGACTAAAGAGGAAAACATATGTTGTGATAGCTACCACTACGCACTTGACTTGTTGTAACGTAAACAATCGCAAAGACACACGATTTGTCGGCAGATGTCAAGACACGAAGCGAGAACGGCCGAGGTCGCCCCCGGCAGAGTCGCGAAGGGCGAGCAAAGTGAGACACGCCTAGGAAACAGCTCGCCGAGAGGTGGGCTTCAGCTCGAGTTGTCTCGAAGACGACTTTAACTCTGGTCTCAATCGAACACTTCGGCTTGTCTCGTGAAATGGATACATGCATTTTGTAAGCATGCACATCAACACGTGTCCCGACGTTCGTGTGCGAGTTAGAGCCCACCTGACGAAAAAGCACAGCAAATAGAACTTGACGTGAACGCTCGCCTCAATCATTTCGTTAGATGGTTACGGATGAAGCAAGTATTCGCGCCATTCGATAATACCATCGCAATTACTCACGTTGGGTTCTCGCTCTTGACCGCGTTGTCATCCGTGAGGAAAAGCAGCACCAAGGGCAGCGACGAAAGTGCCATCCCAGCCACAAGCACGTTGGGAAGAAGGTACGGATACCTGTCAATAGTCCAACCGCATGCAAGAGCATCGCAGACACCGATGGAGTTCTAGCCAGGTAAAAGAAGGGCAGGTGACGGTGGAACACTGTCACAAACGTTGGCATCGGACACAACTGAGAACACCTTGAGGTCATCATTACACGGCTGTCAACCGTTCGAGGCAATTTGATGGGTTCATTGGCAGTGGAAAGAGCAGTGGGATGTACAGTGCTCACCGCTGCGCAAGTTTCGATACTCCCTTGCTAGCGAGTCTACGAAGCATCTGAGGTATTATTCTACTCCAGAGGTGTTAGAGCTTGTTTTGTGATAAAAAAAAGAAATACCGAAATGGGGTATTTGGCGAGCAGCGTCACCATCAACATGGTTGGTGTGTTGGCCGTACGCAGCTTCAAATTTAACACGGTGGACGTGGCGTTCGTTCTATCAACGTGTATAAAATCCTAGAACAAAGTCGGTGGATCAAGTTGACTCAAATATAATGGAAAACTTTATTCAATCAACATCGCGGCACACACCTCCCGAATATTCCAGACTCAGAAAAGGTGTCAGGGTGGCTTTTCGACGGCTCCGCTAACATCCCTCCGACGCCTGGCCCAATCACCTGTCCGAGCGCAAACGCAGCTGTTGGTCACAAGGTGCCGCCACGATACAGCCAGACCAGCGAACACGGGTACGGGGGTGGGGTTAGGTATTGGTAACTGGGGCACCGGGGCCGTTGCTTCGATTGCCGTCGTCATGTGATACATGTCTCCTCCCTGTCTTATTGCGAACCATTCGTCTTATCACCTGTCACCTGAGTGCGGTTGGAAGCTGCACTTGTTTGATGCTTTCTGCGTGCTGTCTGCAAGTGTTATCACAGTAAGCAATATTTACAATTGACAGTTTCAGGAGTTTCTGATTCGGGTGACTTCACGGTACCGGTAGTTGTTATCCTCAAATTATCTTGTGCTTGTCTCAGCTTGCAGGGAACTGGCACACAGGTACGTGAATTTATGTGCCGGATGTCGCGTGGCACCCGTTGCAGCGCCGTTTGTCGGGGCATAAAACGACGATGCGTGATGACTGTTCAGGACAGTACCACGAGGAGGGTTTAAGGAATAGGTAGAGACCACGCTGTCGGAAGGGTCTCCATGATGTCAATGAAGATGTGATGGATAGATTGCCGGAATGGGAGCGACTTTCTATGTGTGCGTAAATCCCACAAAAAGCGATAAGGATCGTACAACTTCGTCGCCATAGCGAACCACCTTGTTCACTATCAATGGATACGTCCTATGCCGTGTATCAGCTCGTCGTCGACCACATCACCACCCACCGCTCTTGATGCTCCGTCATTCAACTACGCCGATTTCAAAATCTGAAATCTGGAATGTGAAAGGGAATCCAGCTAACATGGAAAGTTCTCCAAATTGCATCATCAGCGGTCAAAACCCAACAGCCAGTGGTGCGATATAATCGGGAAACAGTAGGACGCCTCCATGTTACGGCGCCGCGGTGACCGTATGCTTCACATACGGTGATGCGTCGCAGCTACCGCACGGAGGGCCGACAGTCGTGTGAGGGTCAACCTGTCGGAAGGCCCCGGCTCCACTCAGGTGGAAGTGAATGACATTCAACAGACACCTAAAGTTACTAAGATTCTGAAGCCGTATATCTACGAGATCAGAATCGTGAAAAGTCTGACAAATCAGGTATTTTCGATGCGACCAAGGTGGCAATATTTAGTGTCACGCATCACTGCCGCGATTGGTGATCACTCGCATCACGTGCACATTGTAACCTATCGCTTTGTATGGCTCAATCATCCACTTTAAGCATGCGTGGACCATGGATTTGCTACATCCCGAGAATTGGACATTCTACTGTTCCGATCTCCGAATACAGGATGTAATTGTAATGAAGGCCAGAGTACCAGAGTACCAGTAAGTGCTGAGAATCCTGCACGAAGAGGAACGAGAAATATAGCCTTTGGACCGTCCATAATATCTACCCTCGCACCCGCCGCAACTGCTTCAGCGCCTCGCTCTCAAAAACTGCAGAAACAAGTCAAGTTCGCAAGACAACGAACGACCTGAACTCACTGTCCTAGATTTGCTACATATCACGCAATGTTTTCTTCACTTACCCTCGCACTCCCCCACTCTCTTATTCAAATGGAAAGTCGTTGAATGCTCACCACACGCTTCGGTACCACGATCACGGCGTGCCGACAGCCCCGGTGGGCTAATCTAGGCGTGCCCCTACCGTAGCTTGTGTCGATGCATACGCGAACGAACCCGCTACAAAACCTCACCCGTAACGACGCCCATCCCTACGGTGTCGTGATCCTTGCCGCATACATCGGAAACGATGGATTTCCCCGCAACAACCGTGCCAGTTACCATTCCGAACAGAAACCTGGGGCGGGAATTCGAGGCGTCGACGAGAGCGTGTTGATTTTGCAAATGCTTGGCGGACGGATGTCTGCCCATGGTAGATCGTGCAGCAAAGGTAAGATAACACGGGCTAAACTTCCAGGTCACTCTTGCATACGCTTTGTTGGTTCCGCCAGAAGTCACCGGATGTCAGTAACAATCTTTTCTGCACATAACACACCAGAAGCGCATAGAAAAAACTTGGAGCTGCCACAAGCCAGACGCACGTCGACTGAAAACCCGCATCACCTCTCCACGCACAGAGTACGTCATGCTCCAGGCGGCTGCACGGAATCGCGGAGCCAGATCTCTTCCAAAACTGTCCTTAGGCCAAGACACTCAATACTCGCTCTTTCTGAAGGACAAACCGCGATGCCGAACGAATGCGAGAAGAGCTTCCGGAAACAATTGATTGAGATTCGATCCACCATAATGCGTTTATTGCGTCTATTCTCAGCTTGTTGGACGGTACGGTGGTCCCGTTTAGGCAATGATTATGCAGTCGCGACGTGGCCGCCGCTCGAGACTCCATCGCATAACGTGCTGAGTACTCGGTTGTCGTGACAAGGACCATCACATCACGGAACGTAACACCAATGGCGTGGGGGGATCCGAATCGTATTGGATACGACACGCGAGCGTCTTGTTGGTGGTGTAGGTACCGCTGCGGCAAAGGCAACGTTGTACCGATAGTCTATGACTCCCTCACAAGGTTGGAACAATGAATATCACCATCGTTCTTGTTGCATTTGACTGAACTATGCACGGTTTTTCCTCGTCGTTCAAATAGGTATTTCGTGCATAAATTGACGATCAAAACAATTAAACGCAACAATGGACATGATGACACGCAGAACGTTCATGTCGTCTGTACCCACCTGAGACCAACTGCCCACGCGAATGTAGGCGAACATCCGAAGGCTAAGGACAGTACCACAGTCGCACACAGTCCGAAAACCATAACAGAACGATACCCGTATCGGTCGCACACCAGACCCCAGAAGTGCGAGGTGACCAAGCGGCCAATCATAAATGCGGTAGAAATCATACCAGCGTAGTATCCTGCCGACGACAAAGAAACACCGCGGAGACATTTAATTCAGCGTGTAGTCTATGTACTGTGCGGGCTCCCTCGCCCGGGTTTTATTTGACAAATCAAAAGGTATAAGAGAACCGCCCCGTTGAGCCCCCCGAACAAACACCGGGAAGCAGCCCTCAAACAGAGCAGACGCCATAAACATTTCAACGATCAGTAGAGTAAATGTGTTACCTGCTTTGTCCTTGTCGTCAACAGCGCCTAGGCTCTCCACCATGAAACCAGCGTAGGATACGACGTTCATCTGGACGACCATGTCGTGGCCATGATCGCCACCATGGGCAGATAGGGAAACGGTGACATTTCCCTGCTATTCGGTAGCGTTGGACACCGAATAAGAATAGAACACGGGGTGGTAAGGAATTAGGCTGCAGCTTGCAGGACTACAAGAAAACACAGATACACACACAGCAGTAACTGAGACCTCACAAGACACAGGAGTTTTTTAGGAAAGGCGGGCTGATATTGTATCAGGAAGTCATCGAGAAACCCAAAACCCGATCTGTACTGACGTTAGTGTAGGAGCAAGTTGCAGTACATGCCATCGACTCCTCCCACTAATACAAGAGCTGTCTCTAGCGTACATACCGCCGCTATCTGTGAAGAAATAGGAAATATGTACATATGGCATTGAGCCAAGGCTTCGTAAGTTGCGGTTCAACTACTTATAATTACACCGCATTACAAGTATGAGTCACGGGATATTTGGGAGACCCTGCAGCAGTTTTTGTTGTCGACGAGTTGCAGCGACAAGCGCTGTCGATAGAAGTTGCTTTAACAAGCCATCAAAATTGATCAACTAGAGTGTTTGCGCACACCCCATCTTCACTCGTGAAACCGCATCAGAGCTTATCACAGTTTATCGTCCTAAGCTTTCGTTGCCCTCAGGCAGCCTTTTTTCAAGAGAAATCCATTCCTCACATCCTCGACACAGAGCGTGTCTGCTCAGTCAGTTTACTAACTGACAGCGCCAATCTTTGCAGCCTACTGCAGCAGTATCGACAAATGTTCTCAACAAGTTTTCGATTCATCTTTTTTTCAGCGCGGCGCGCGCATCCAGAACCTTCGTGGACCTGGAGCAGAAGCAGCAGCTGATTCTTTTCACACAACGCCTCTCAGCTGTATTTTTATTTTACACAAAGCTCATCCGCATAATTTGATATTTCAGCGACCCGACGACCCAGCTCGGTTCCGCGATTCAGAGGCGCAACACAGACTCGGAGGGGTGCCTGTTTTGTTTTTGGCACCCCGACCGAGACTCGGGTCGTTTAAAATCTTTTCAACCTCCCAGCAGACACGGGCGAGTTTGGCTGTGTGTTTTCCTGTTCGTTCGTTTTTGTTTTGGTTCAGGTCTGTTTCTTTGTTTCTTTGTTGTTTTTTTACAGTACAACGACCAAAGCTCGGGTTCTTTATTGGGCAGACGACAAAAAGCGGTACATACCTCAACCATTCCGTGTCACCGTGCGATACAGACAAACACATCTACATTTTTTTCACCCGATCCGCCACGCTGATTGGTCAATTCAGCTTCGTGCCGTTTTTTGACGCCAACTCCTTGCGGTACATAGTACCGCGGCTTTTCAGCTGGGCCGTCACCGTTTTCTGACGAGACCCATGCCGCTTCCTTTCGGAAAAATTTCCATGCTAACTAACCGACTTTGCCCGTGGCTCTTCACGCCTCGCACCTTTCAAATTCCGACTAAATGTCAACCATAGGCCCCACGTATTGTAGACTGCATGGATACAAGACTAGTTGCAGATTGCCATGTAGAAGACTACAATGCAATATGCTCCCGATTACTTCAAAGTCCACATTTCAACACTCGAAAAAGCCGTTGTTGCCTACGTAACCAGTAGTGTACGACCACAGATGGCGCCACCAGGTAAGGATATATATTTTTGCCGAGGTTCGGTTTTATTCTTCTTATTTTTCAACGGGGCATCCTTTTAAGGTTTTAAGTGTATGGGTAGTGTATTTCAGGTTGTTTCCCGAGAATCTCCTGTGCGCCCAAGTTTGTAACTGCCAATTTTAAGCGGTGACGTCCTCTCCCTGGGTGGATCCACAGAATACGGTGTAGGATTACGCAAGGCGGACGAGGTAGCGGTGTGTGTGCATCGTCAGGGCCAATGGCGGCACCATCGGTAGCGATGGGTGACGCGTACTTCGACAGAGGTAGCAGTTTTCGTCTGAAATGGTTTCTGAACGGCGGGGCTCCTTAACCCAACATCGTCGGAAACGCGTTTTTTTTTATTATTTTTCGCCGTGTCCCTAGGTTATGAGTTTTTTTATTCCGGTATCGGTTTCGGTTTGCTCCAGATCAGTTTTCGGAAGCGAGGTACTAAGCTCCTAAAATGAGGGGTAGTGTTAGAGCGAATGTGGTGCACCTCAATCGCAGAACGCGTCGGTTTCATAAGAATGCAGTGTGCGATCACGCAAGGCGGACGCGACGTCGTGTATGTGTGAGCGAAACGCGTCGTGCGCGTGTAGCGAGACTGTTACTCCCCCTTTGTCCCTTTGTCCCACCCCTTTTTCCGCCAACCATACATACATACATACAGACACACATACATACATACATACACAATACATACATACATACATACCTACATACATACATACCTACATACATACATACATTCATACATACATACATACATACATACATACAGTACATACATACATACATACATACATAAATACATAAATACATACATACGTGAGTGTGGCGTGTGCGAGCTGTCTATGGTTGTGCAGCGGCTCGTGCTGTGTGTCGAAGGGGTGTTGCAATTATTGGTCTGAAGGGATCCAAAATATGACAACGCGCATTTTTGTGTATGCTAAATGACGTGGCACTCGTTGTGGAGATTCGGTCGGAATTTGACAGGGTACAGGGTGTGAAGAGCCTCGGGCAAAGTCGGTCCGCATGGTATATTTCCCGACAGAAAGCGGTGACGACCGAGCTGCAGCACCACGGTACGATGTACCCCAAGGAGTTGGTGTCGAAAACAGGTACGAGGCCAAGTTGACCAATCCGTTCGCGGATGGGGGTCAAAACCCTAGGTGTATTCTGCTGTCCGCACGGTGGCGCGGAATGGTTGAGATATACCGCTTTCTGTCGTCGGCCCTTCTTTAAACTACGATATTCATGTACTATTCGCTGCAGGAACATATTCGCGTTATCGTCGAGTTATGGCCATGGAGAGCGTGGCGGCCAACAACACCCAAGCGGTCATCACGAACTGCCCCGACTTTGCCGGCAGGAACAAGGAGTCATTTAAAAAAAATTAAAGCAACCTTTGCGTCGGCCTGTCTCTCTACGGCAATGCCGTATTCGAACTGTTTCAAGGCAAGGCCCAGCCATCATCATCTACTCCGGGCATCACTGACACCGCAACGCTTAATGCTATCGCTGGGCACGAACAGTTACAGGCGAACCAAGATTTCTGGAGCGTTTTACTCATTACCAAATCTGACGCTGCCAAGAACGCCGTCAAGGCGTTTGCGCGGAAGCAGCCAGACGGTGGAGCTGGACATGGAAAGCTGGCGTGGAAGACCCTGACCGAGGAGTACAACGGCCACACGAAAGAGGCCAAACGCGCGTGCTACGAAGAACTCGTCAACACGAATATGGAGCCCGGCCAGGATCCAGACGACTTATTTTTCGTTCTCGACGAATGCCATGACCTTCTCGAGGAAATGAGACAGACAGGACACGAGAGTTACGAATACACCATTCTCCATCCGATCGAAAACCAGAGGGTACGAACTTCCACTTACGACAGCAGGCGGGATGTTTGGCTGGCACAGAAGGACATTATTTCCACGAAGCCATCATCCGCGGTCTTCGCGATTACACTTCCGTGTTGGGGTCGATTCCGGGTGGTTTTACTGATCGCATCGCTGTGGGTATTATCTCAGACAATCCACCGGTGGCTGAGGTGTTGGAGCGAATTGGCAAAATCACTAGCAGGAACACACTGGAAGGAGAAGCTGCAAGACCACCGCAAGACGGGACGATACCCAGAAAAGAGCTTACGAACGGAGTCCCGCAAGAGGTTGTTCTCGAACCACAGGAGCAGGCGGTGTTACCCACGAGAGCGTCTCTGGAAAACCGCTGGCTGGATCGCAGCCGTTTCAACACCGGGGACATTCGTGTTTAGAAGCGACTCCTGCGGTTACGCGTGCCGTAACTGCAGCAAAATCGTTTGTGCGGCGTAATGCTCACAGCCGTTCAGATTCTGCCCATCTAGCAGCGATCGACACCGGACCCGTGCTGTCCAAGCTCCGAGGCTCTATAAAACCCTAACGGATATCGCAAATGAGACGTACGGAGCAGAATATGCCGTTGAATACGCCGTAACGACCATTCAAAGCTGCTCGCCAAGGAGAATGCGGAAACAACCCCAAACACCTTCACAGATGGCATGACTCTACTGGCCAATACGCATGAGAAATCGGCCTCGGACAAGGCAATGGCAAGCCGGAAAAAAAACAATGTCTACACCCTCCTACCGGCGGCCTCTGTCCCCGCAGGACACAGGATTGTCGACAGCAGATGCATTATCGAGATCACGGCACACAACTCACACACGGAACGCGTCGTTGCACGAGGACAGGGACAATTGCCGGGCATTGATTGCGGCAGCACGTTTCCTTCTGCCCGCAGGCTTCAGATCATCCACATGGTGCTGACAACAGCGGCGAAGTACAATCTGGATTGTTGGCAGCTAGACTGCAACACCGCGCTTCTGAACGCCAATGTCACAGAGGGGAGATACGTCAAGATCGCAGCGGCATACGAATAATTCGATGAAAACGGAATTCCACTGGTAATGAAGCTAATTGCGACTTTTTAATAGCCTGGACGGCTTCCGCCAGAGCCCCACGAACTGGTCGAACACGATCGACAAACATCTGGTGGATGTTGGCATAAAGCGTCTCAAGTCGGACCCCTGCGTCTACACCGACTTGGAGTGCGGCGCAATTTATGAATTTTCCTTGTATTTCGACACGTTATCTTGGTCGGAAAATACGTCCTGCTGGTAAGGCGGATCAAAGAGAAGCTCATGAGTCGTTTCTCAACGACGGACATGGGCGACGTGTTACTCGCGCTCAGGATGGGTGTTACCCGTGGCCGCGAGAAGGCGACGGCGATCTTCACCCAGGATAAATATACCAAGTCCTTAGTGGAGCTGTGGGGCATGGCGAGCTTCAATTCAACGTACACGCCTGGTGTTGGAAAAGAGCGGTCGCTCGGCCAGTCGGACGAAAGAGTTATAAGTTAGAAGAGAACAACAGCGTTTCCAGGCCATCACGGGCAGCGTAATGCACCCTCGACAGGTGACTCGCTTTGACATATTCTACGCCGTCAACCACTTAGCAAAAGCGAAGTCTAAACCGTTGAAAACTCACATGGCGACAGCCAAACATCTATTTCGCTACCTGGCCGAAACGGTGGATTTCGCCGTCACGTAGAAGCAAGGTGGCATCCAGTTGACTACATTTCCGATGAAAACTGGGGCAACAAATCGGACAACGGCAAGTCGACGTCATCATATATTGTCTTCCTGGCGAACGCCCGGGTTAGCTTCAGAGTGGGGCCGCAACGGTTGACAACCCAATCCACCATACAGGAAAAACTCGTGGCCGCAGCGGTAGAGATGAAAGAGGGGGTGAAGTGCTCTGATACGATGAAAAAAATGGGGCTCAGCACGCGCTTCGACAGCGTACCACCATGTATCGACAATACCTCGGCCCTGCACGCTGCCGGAAATCGGACCTACAGTTCGCGAGTTAAGCACGTGCCTCTTCGGTACTTCTTCATCCAGGAGCTAGTCAAGGAGGGCAAAATCAATGTCAAATAGGTGAAAACAGAAGGCCAGCTTGCTTGTGTTGGCACCAAGCATCTCAGCAAGCACAGGCAGCGCTATCTGCTGAAGTTGATGAACGAATTCAGGGTCTCAAATTGACGAGTCCAGACGATCAAACCGTCCGGATTCCTTTGCTTTTGATTGCCTTTACTTGCCATTCTTTTCGGGAATGGGGGAGTTACACTGCATACGCTATATGGTTTTGTTTACATTATTAGTGTTCTAGTGAGGCAGCATTGATTCCAGCAAGTGCTGGTGATCGCTCGGCATGATCGGTACTTTAGTAATGTTTCTATCGCTTCAAACCAGTGCCGATATTCGCTAGCCGTGATCGGCGCTTTACTGATGTTCATATCGCTTCCAACAAGTGCTGGTAATCGTTTGCTATTACAAGGACTTGGGTCATGTTCTATTCCCCCGGTACACTCATCGTTTGCGCATTGCGACTTGCATTGACGGGGAGTGTTAATATGCAGTATGTGCACAGCCTATCGAGTCGATACTTCGTAATTTACGGTTCAACCAATCACACCGCACTATGAGTAACGGGATATTTAGGACACTAATCAGCAGTTTTTGCAGTCGGCGATTTGCAGCGACTTAAGCCGTCGGCAAAACGTCGTCGTAAGAGGCCATCAAGGTTGAGCAACTGAAGTGTTTGCACAACCCCCACGTTCACTCGTCGAACGACATCTGAGCGTGTGACAGCAGTTCATCGTCAAAAGACTTTGTTGCCGTCAAGCGGTCTTTTTTCAACAGTCATCCATTCTTCACTTCCTTGACACACAGCGTGTCTGCTGAGTCAGTTAAATTACTGACAGCGCCAATCTGTGCAGCCTACTGCGGAGGTATCGTCGAATATTCTCAAAACTATCGTCTTGAAAGTCTTGAATGGAGTGGATACCACGAGCCAAAAACAGCACCATTTTTTAAAATGGGCAATTCTCTTGCCATTCTTGTCAAGAAAGCTAACTTTCCAAATTTCACATAGTTTTGAAATTTGTCACCAAATACGGAGGCGGTCTGTCCTTTAACAGGAAACTTAACAGAACCCGGAAAACCATTTTGCCAGGCATTCCAAAACATGCGACCTCTTAGTCCATGTTTCACGAATATCACGCCAGAAGACAGAGGTCTCCGAGGGTATCATGTCTCGATGCTAGGCCTAAGGGGCAGCTGCAAACGTTGACCAGGAGTTCCAACGCGATGGGCGAGAAGCAAGTGGTCTGCTCCTCCGGTGGGCGATTCTTCTAGTCGCACCAGACATCGATTCATTGCCAAACTTCCCCGTGACGCGAGGCCGCGGACTATGATGAAGGCGCATGGTGCTGCTCTCGTTGTGCTGCGCATGTTCTTAGTTGGACGAGGACCTACACTCCATGCTCCCGGCACACCGGATACGTTCAGTTAGCCACACAGTGGTTCATGGACACGGGTCATACAAGATCTCCGTCGGCGAAAGGCTAAGCGGTGGACTTCGCGGATATCTGAGGCGAGCTTTGTCAAGCTCGCTGATTTCCCACGAGCAGCTCTGGAGGAACACGAGCACTTTGCGCGAGGGTGCCGGGGGAGTGAGATAGCGTAGACTTCACATTGAAAATGGTCAGAAAGGAAAACTATCAGGAGCGGTGTGATCAGGGGGCGACAAAAAAGAACTATTTTGTCTTTCAGGACGCGGGAAGGGGGGTCTCCAACACCAGGAGAATAAAATGCAAAAATTGAAAGAAAACTGCCGTGAACAGGGGGGTCTCTTAACCCGAGTGATAAAAACTGGAAAAAATTGAAGAAAAAAAATCTTCTGAATCGACCTGCAATCTAGTGATCACATCGCGCTCCAGTTAGGCTTGCATTCCAGCCACTTTTGATGTGGGGTGTCGACAAATGACTGTTAAGTTGAGGAGCTATCTATCATATATTCTATTGTTTATACGCCCCACCTAAAATCGAAATCGGCCAGAGTAATAAACACTTCTACGCAATTGATATCACGTCATTATCTTTATAGCCACCGATGACGTAGCTTTCATTCACCCCCCCTCCCCCCCTTCCCCTAACGCCTCCTCCTTCCCCACCACCCGCACGATCGCCTAGACCTAGCACCACGCGTATAGCAAGCCCCGACATATATGCGTAATACGCGCGATCGGAGTACCACACACAAGCTTGCAAACTTTACGATAAATTTCGACCAAATATCTTCGATCTCACAGCTAGAGTATTGTATATTGTAAAAATGAAAATACACTCCAGCTGTGAGATCGAATATTTTGTCGAAACTCATCTTTGCAAGATGTGTGTGACACTCCAATCGCGCGTATTACGGGTTGTGTGTCCTCATTAAGGATATAGGTCGGCGACTCCCCTTGCAACTACAGTGTAGCTATCAGGGTCAACAGGGTGATGTTAGGCAGTCTGTGTGCGGAAACTATAAAACCCGTTTCTAAGGGGGACAAAATCTGAGAGCTGTGGAAGGAAATGCATCAGTTTATCAAGTGAATCCTGTTGTCGAATATCCGGTGAGGGGAGGGGGCAGTTTTGAAGGACGTGGGGGCCTGATTTTGATCAAAAGGGGGGCGGCAGGGGGGGAGGGGGGGGAGAGGACGGGTGGGGCAGGTCAATTTGTGCGTGGAAACGATAAATATTTCTCGTGGGGGAGGGAAGGAATGTGGCAGGGGGGGCCGACGGCGGGGGGGGGGGGGCTTTAGGTCGCATAGATGTAGGGGTTTGCTATACGCGTGGTGCTAGGTCTAGGCGATGGTGCGGGTGGTGGGGAGGGAGGGGGCGTTGGGGACGGGGGTGGGTGGGAATTGCAGCAGCAGCATGGACGGCTCAGAAACGATAACGAGGCGATACCCAGGGCGTGGAAGTGTTTATTACTCTGGCGGATTTCGATAGTAGGTGGGGCGTTTAAGCAAGCGGGAGCGAGAGAGAGAAAAAAAAAAAGGTGGGGGGGGGGGGAATTGGTTTATTGTATATTATACGAGACCTAAACATCTCAAAAAAATTTCCCAACGCCCCCGAACCCCCCCGCCCCCCCGAACGTCCCCTCTTTCTCCACCACCCGCACCATCGCCTAGACCTAGCACCACGCGTACAGCAAGCCCCTTCAAATTTGCTTAATACGCGCGATCGGAGTATCACACACAAGCTTGCAAAGATGAGTTTCGACCAAATCTTCGATCTCACAGCTGCAGTGTACTTTATATAAATATTTCAACGACGTCAGCCGTGAGCTTGACGAATTTCGGTCAATACTCATCTTTGCAAGCTGCGTTGTTGGTACTTGTAATATACTTCGAAGTACTATGTGGGTAAGGTTTTTCATAATGGGAGGGGTCATACTGTTTTGTTAAAAAACAAACACATAGACTATATACGAGTACATACATAATTTATACAAAACATTTCAAGGACGTCAGCCGTGAGTTCGACGAATTTCAGGCCAATACTCATCTTTGCAAGCTGCGTTGTTGGTACTTGCAACGAACTATATGGGTGAGTTTTTACGATAATGGGGAGGGGGCCTATTTCTAGTCCACTATAATATTAAGTGTTGGTATTTGTACTTTATGTGGAAAATTTGAGCTAGATCTAACATCACATCTATTATATAATTTTTTACTGTAGTTTCCAGTGTGCGTCTCTATCATATGTATGGCAGCCGGTTTATTTTTTTCTTCCCCCCGGCTTTAATATCGGGAGGAGTACGAATACAGAATATTATCAGTTATCTTACATGTGACTCTTAATACAGCATTCGAAAATGAAAGTCGGCTACTCCCCCCCCAAAAAAAGAAGTATACATATATATAGAATATATAATAATAATAACTCTGTGGGACACCAAATTGATACGCTGTCACTCTATCATCTTATCAGGTGTGAGTTCGACGAATTTCGGGTCAAAACTCATATTTTGAAGCGGCTTGCTGGTACTTGTACTATACGATGTGGGTAAAATTTTTAAGGGGAGGGGCCCTATTCTTAGATAAACAACTATATACTCTTCTCCACTACAATGATTGGTGTTAGTGTTTTTACTTTAGGTGGGGAATTTGAGTAATCTAACATCACATCTATTTTTATATATTTATTCTTGTAGTTTCCACTATATTGCTCTACCATATGTATGGTGGATGGTTTGCGGATGGATGGCTTGGTCAGGGTTGTTGGTACTGGTGGTTACGTGCGCAATGAAGTTTTCTTTACCTGGGGGTGGTTTATACTATTATTATCTTTTTGAATTTCACCATTGTGGCGGGTTTTGGTATATATCGGGAGTATGACAAGAAAGTAGTAGTGGTCTAATTGATACAATGTTCATGTCCCACCTTGAAAAAATATAAAATAAAATTTACTAAAATAAATAAAATTACAATTATTTATTTAATTAAAAGATACTATCACCATAATATTTTACATGTAAAAGTCCCACCCTCAAAAGCCAAAACAAAACAAAACAAAAACAAAACAATAGGAAAGAAACAAAATCGAAAAAAACAACTGGAGTCGGTGAGCCTCGAACCCACGGTTCTAAATTAAAACGCTGTCACTCTAACATAAAAAGTCCCACCCCTAAGAAAAAGCGGGAGTTGGTGGGCCTCGAACCCACGATTCTACATTACCACGCTGTCACCCTCAAATAACATAAAAAATCCCACCCGGGAGTCGGTGAGCCTTCTATTCTCTCATTATTTAGATTTTTGTTTACAACAGTAGCTAATCGCACTAAATATTAATCTTCATGTGATACCATTTTTACTACTGAGCCATGTCATCATGCATGAATTGCGAAGTTGTTTCCCCGCATTATGGGGGAAAAAAATTATCGCCTCCTGTTAGTGATAGTGGCTATTAGTATTTAGGTTACTGAGTCAGGTTATAGTCTATATATGGAGAATCGATGAATTGGAAGTACACCTCGTACTCGTCATGGTAAATCATCGCGTTGGAGCATGGATTATATTGAGCATCATCGGCAAGCTGTGGTATACTCATGGTACTTTCCTTGTATAGGCAGTGCACAGCAGCCGTGTATATCCAGTCCGTCCCATCCTTCCTGACTGGGTATGGTCGCTCCAATATAAATGCTCGTATCCCGTCCATGATGACATGTCATTCTCGTTTTTCTTAGACAGCACTTCGTTTCAGTTCTATTCACTCGTATACTAAACTCCTTCATTACCAAAGGTTCACCTGTATGTTTGCCGCAGATGCTGAAGGAAGTCTTTCAGTTTTTTCACCACATGAACAGCTTAGCAATGCACTTGAACATGTCACTAAGGCTCCCTGGTTCCCCTCAGTCAATACCGGACGGTACTATCGCACAAAAGGCTGAGCTCAAAGCCTTGATTCCGCACACAACGAATGTTGAAGCAAGGAACCAATATCGAATGAATGTATAAGTGCATTGCATATTTTTTGTGTAGTTGTTTTTCCATGATCTTGATTGAAGTGCCTGTATACGAAAAGGAAATACAAAAAGATTAGTTCATCCGTTTCACGGCTATATTTCATGCATACGTACTAGACAGTAAGAGGCAGATAAGTTGGGAGATCAGTCATAATGTTACTTATTATTGAATTTTGCAAGCGTGGGGTTGGTTCTGTTGATGAGTAGATACATTCAACAATCTTGAGGTTGGTCCTATGTTGAGAAATAAATAAGTTAGGGTTTCATCTTATATTTTGATAATGCATTATTTTGTATTTCTTAACCGAAGATAGTGCTGGTGCAACAGAGTGGTAGGCCGACAGCGTGGTTATATAGTCCGATGATGAAAGATTGTTCGTACCTCTTTTGGTGTTCGATCTGACTACAACATAGTCATGTTGATATGGTCGTGCAGACAGTCTGGCTAATCTGGTTTCGGATAATAACCTTCGAATTACGACGAATTGCACGGATGACGAGACAGGCTGACCGAGGTCGTGATCACCGGGGCTGCGTGGACAAATATTGTTTTAGCACCTTTGCGTTCTCTGCTACTCTAAATCCAAGCAAGCTGCAGGTTGTCAAGGTCATTGTTGTTGTTGTTGCTGCTGTGGTTGTCGTTTTTCGCATCAAAACGCACAACCAAGTTCGTGGTCACAGGACAAGCCCCAGTCACACTGGAGCTGAGGAATACCCCAGAGGAAAAACACAAACAAACCAATGGTGATACACACGTAACAGTTTCCGCCCACATATTGAAATGTCCCGCCCGCCCCCCCACCCGATCCTGCTTGTTCGGACGCCCCACCTACAATCAAAATCTGCCAGAGAAGTAAACACTACCAGCCGGCTGATATCACTTCATTTTCGTTGTGGCTATCTAAATCATATCTCATAGAAAAAAATGCAATACCAGGCAGGTGATATAAATGGATGTCTTGTTGCTACAAGCGTCAGATTTGTCCCTTTTAAGGGTTTACAGTGTCCGCGCACATATTATAAAACATGAAAACGCACTCCAGCTATGAGATCGAAGATTTTGTCGAAACTCATCTTTGCAAGTTGTGTGAGATACTCCGATCGCGCGTAGTACGGGTTGTGTGTCCTCAATAAGGATATAGGTCGGCGACTCCCCTCACAACTACAGCGTAGCTATCAGGGTGAACAGGGTAATGTTAGTCAGTCTGTGCGCGGAAACTATAAAACCGGTTACTGAGGGGGACAAAATCTGACAGGTGTGGAAGGAAATACATCCGTTTATCAAGTGAATTGTGTAAGTCGAATAACCGGTGAGAAGGAGGGCGAAGTTTCCCCACCCTTTAGTTAAAAACGCCCCAACTACAATCGAAATCGGCCAGAGAAATATACACTTCTACGCAATTGATAACACGTCATGATATTTCTAGCCATCCATGACAGAGCTTTCATTAATTTCCCCCCGCCCCCGCCCCCCCAACGCCCCCTACTTCCCCACAACCCGCACGATCGCCCAGACTTAATACCACGCGTATAGTGAGCCGCAACATATGTGCGTAATACGCGCGATAGGAGTATCACACACAAGCTTGCAAAGATGATATTCGACAAAATCTTCGATCTCACAGCTAGAGTATTATTATAAAAAATGAAAATACACTCCAGCTGTGAGATGGAAGATTTCGTCAAAACTCATCTTTGCAAGCTGTGTGTGATACACCGATCGCGCGTATTACGGGTTACGTGTCTTCAGGTCGGCGACCCCCCTACAACTGCAGTGTAGCTATCAGGGTAAACAGGGTGATGTTAGTCAGTCTGTGCGCGGAAAATAAAACCCGTTTCTGAGGGGGACAAAACCTGACAGCTGTGGAGGGAAATGTATCCGTTTATCAAGTGAATCATGTAAGTCGAATAACCGGTGAGGGGGGGGGCGGAGTTTTGAACGACGTGGGGGCCTAGCTTTGATCCAAAGCGGGCGGGGTTGGAGGGTTATCTATTGTATGAGACCTAAACCTCTTTAAAACCTACCCCCCTCCCCCAACCCCCCCCCACCCCGATCTCCCCCTCCTTCTCCACCACCCGCACCATCGCCTAGACCTAGCAAACCCCTACATCTTTGCGGCATGATTTCTTCGCCCCCCCCCCCTCCCCCTCTCCACCCCCCCCGACGTCCTTAAAAACTCCGCCCTCCCCGCACCAGTTATTCAACTTCGTAGAGGATTCACATGATAATCTTATGCATTTCCTTCCACAGCTGTCAGATTTGGACCCCTCAAGGACGGTTTTTATAGTTTCCGCGCACAGACTGACTGGCATTACCTTGTTGACCCTGATAGCTACATTGTAGTTGCAAAGGGGGTCGCCGCCCTATAGTCTCAACGAGGACACAAAACCCGTTATACGCGCGATCGGAGTATCACACACAGCTTGCAAAGATGAGTTTCGACAAAATCTTCGGTCTTACAGCTGGAGTGTATTTTAATTTTAAATTATATCACATCTGACGCAATTAATGTGTCCACCAAAATCTTATAAAAGTGAAATCGGGTATCAGCCTACGTTGTGCCAGGTCCATACTGGTGGATACGTCTTACTAATCGCGCCTGGAAAAACCGACTACACAGCTCGCCACCCAAAGAAGACTACCGCATATATATTGCAAGTAGTACCTATATTACTACGCATACGCATGACAGACGCAAGCCGATTAGAAAGAAAGAAACAAAGAAAAGAAACAACGCAAAGAAAAGAAGAGAAACGAAAGGAAAGAGAAGAAACGAAAGAAAAAAAAATAGAAAAAAAAAAGAAAAAAACAAGAATAAAGCAAGAAAAGAAAAGACATGAAAAGCAAGAAAAGAAAAGACATGAAAATCAAGAAAAGACGAGACATGGAAAGCAAGATAGGACAAGACAAGAAAAGGAAGCGAGGAAAGGAAAAGAGACAGAGAAGTGTCATACTAACAGACCCTAGGAACCGACTAAAGACGTTGTTGGGCTCATAGAGGTTATCAAGTGTATCACCAATGGCACTGGGGAGATAACGCAAGAGTCAGGGCTGTCTTACGCTATCTTGTTACGGATATTGGAAGGCCCACAAATTCCAAGACATTGACGGCCAGACCCAGACTTCAGTCCCTTGAGCAGGACGCCCCCTCTTCGCCCCCCCCCTCCCGTCCACCCCCCGCTCCCTCCCGCCCCCCCCCCCCCCCCCTTGTCCCCGCGGCCGCAGAGAGATACCGACGGTGGATGGCGCGGCCGCTGTCTTTGCGCGTCGCCCTGCAGCTTTGCGTCTCTCCGTATTTTCCAATCAATTGTATATTGTTTTTATTGGATTTTTTTTCTGTTTCAACTTTAGTTTAAAGCACTTATTTATCGACTCGTAACTGACGTATACATTATATATAAAAATTACAAAACGCCGGCGGGGGGGAATTACAAAGAAATCGGTCCGCTCCCGCCTTTGAGAGATGTTAAGTGAGTCACTTAAGTGATAACTATATAAAATGTTCGTACGCACCGGTCATATATATTTTACATTTTTTGCATCCCATATATTATCCTCGCACTACTCTCGCCCTCTCTCCCAATAGTAACTCACATCCGGGATCACTTATCGGGCCGTCCTCCCTCCTCCGGTACATGCCTTCATTTTTGCACTTTTATCGCGAATAAAAAACAGTGTTTTATTCCCTCGTCGACTCGCATCGAATTGCACCCGCTCACGCTGCCAGACGCTATCAGCAGTTGATCATTTTCTTGCATTTTGGATATGAAATCAAACCTAACCACCGTGGAATCGGTGGGAGTCGAACTCATTGACTAACGCCAGTAGTATTCGAGGGTAACCACTACTAGACCACCGGCGCGGCCGCCGAACACGTCTGGCTTGTTCTATTGTGTTGCTGTACCCGGCACGCTAGCATTTCACTTGCTTTATTCACCTTGATGATTTGCGAGTGATCGGTTTTCGTTTTTTCACTGTCTGTGGCCAAAAAAAATTGCATCTCTCTAGAACGAAAAATGACCAATCAGCACGGTGTACTCTGGGCGTACTGATGACGATGATGTCGTTGGGTAGAAAGAACGGTTCAATATTACGACAACAGCCTTGTGGCCCCGGCGGCGCCTTCGAGAGTCATCCCACCGTAGGGGTTGCAGTTGTTGGATTAGAAATACGAAATGTACCTGCTGTACGGTTGAGCTCTTCATGTGATGAACTATTAATACCACCGGTTGGTCATTAGTCAAGAAATTTCACGACCATAATAGTCTAAAAATTAAAATACACTCCAGATGTGAGAGGACCAACGCCCGAATGGGTAGGGTGGACCGTAACTGGACCAAGTCCGGCGGAAGGCTATCTCCCATGGCCAGGGGTTTTGATAGTGGGTGAGCTTGCGCAAGTCCCACACTACCCGGAAAGATGACATTCCGGGTGGCTATCTCCACCGAACCTGACCCTCAGGGGACAGGCCGGGTCGACATACACACGCACCCGTATACAACGGCAGCTTGCGCTGCCGGGGTTGTAACGAGGACCAATGATAGGGACAGCTTACGCTATACCTACAATGGGACTCGAAGGGTGCGCCAGCTAGCGTTGGGCTGCGAAAGCAACTGAGTTAAATCGACACACGACGCGTATGAAAATACGCGGAAGTGTGGTGAGCTAAAGCTTTATTTTTCCCCATCCGCCGGAGGATAAAAAAAAAAAAAAAAAAAAACTCCAGATGTGAGATGGAAGATTTTGTCGAAACGCATCTTTGCAAGCCGTGTGTGATACTCCGATCGCGCGCATTACGGGTTGCGTGTCCTGCTTGAAGGTATAGGTCGGCGACTCCCCTTGCAAGTACAGTGTAGCTATCAGGGTCAACAAGGTGATGTTAGGCAGTCTGTGCGCGGAAACTACAAAACCCGTTTCTGAGGGGGACAAAATCTGACAGCTGTGGAAGGAAATGTATCAGTTTATCTAGTGAATACTGTAAGTCGAATAACCGGTGAGGTGAGGGCGGAGTTTTGAAAGACGTGGGGGCCTGATTTTGATCGAAAGAGGGGCGGGAGTGGGGGACGGGGGGGAGGGGACGGGTGGGGCAGGTCAATCTGTGCGTAGAAAATATAAATCCTTCTTGTGGGTGAGGGGGGAGGAAATGTGCCGGGGGGGAGGCGGGGGGCGGGGGGGAAGGGCTTTAGGTCGCATTTAAGTAAGGGTTTGCTATACGCGTTGTACTAGGTCTTGTCGATGGTGCGGACGGAGGGCGTTGGGGGCGGGGGTGGGTGGGAATTGCGGCAGCGGCATGGGCGGCTCTCAAACGATAACGAGGCGATATCCAGGGCGTGGAAGTGTTTAATAATCTGGCGGATTTTGATATTAGGTGGGGCGTTCAAGCAAGAGAAAGCGAGAGGAAAACAAAAAGGAGGGGGGGGGGGGAAGGTTTTTCAAGAGATTTAGGTCCCCCCCCCCCCCCCCCCCCCCCCCTCCGACCCCGCTCGTTGTTGATCAAAACCAGCCCCCCACGTCTTTCAAACCTCCGCCCCCCCCTCACCGGTTATTCGACCTACAGGATTCACTTGATAAACGGATAAATTTCCCTTCACAGGTGTCAGAATTTGTCCCGGGTTTTATAGTTTCCGCGCACAGACTGACTGACATCACCCTGTTCACCCTGATCGCTACAACTGACTGTAGGTGTAAGGGGAGTCGCCGACCTAAATCCTTGATGAAGACACGCAACCCGTAATACGCGCGATCGGAGTATCACACACAGCAAGCAAAGACGAGTTTCGACGAAATCTTCCATTTCACAGCTGGAGTGTATTTTCATTTTTTGTATTAATATTTAAATACACTCCAGCTATGAGATCAAGGATTAGGTCAACACTGATCTTCGCAGCATTTTGTGTGATCCTCCGATCGCGCGTATTGATCATTTATGTAGGGGCTTGCTATACGCGCGGTGCCGGGTCTAGGCGATCGTGCAGGGTGTGGGGAAGGAAGGGGCGGTGGAGGGGGGGAGGGGACGACCACAATATCTACCAGGACTAAAAAAGCGTAGATACTCGCAGATGATTGGACCACTTGTGCGAACGGATGCCTGTACGAAGTCATATTTTGGGTGATGGTGGTGTTGTTGATATTGAGGTTCTCATCATGCTAGAGCCCGCGAACAAATTCCTGTTCGAAGTAATATTTTGGCCGACGATGTTGTTGATATTGAGCTCCTCATCATCCGAGAGCCTGCGAAAGAGTGCCTCTACGAAGTCATTTTTGGGGGGACGATGTTGTTGATACTTAGCTCCTCATCATGCTAGAGCCTCAGGAACTTTCTGCTGCATGCACGCCTCTACCGTATTATGATTAGCACTAATACGAAGGACTACTGCTGCCTGCTGGTTACACTCGAATACTACTAGCGTTATTGGTCTTTGAGTTGGATTGCCACTACGTCGTATTGAGATTGATTGTGACTTCAGTAGCGAAAACGCAAACAAACAAAAAACGGATCAATAACTTACTGCTGCGAGCGCCAAGAGACGTGGATAGGTACACAACAACTTGACGACAGTCTACACCAGGGAAGAAAATGCTGAAGTGTTTTCGTGATAAAAATGAAAGCATGTACCGTACGTAGTTGGGAGGGGGGAGGACGGCACGATATGTGACCCCGGAGCTGAGTTACTTCTGGCAGGGAGGGCAAGGGTAGTGCGAGGAAAATAATTAGGGTGAAAATATACCATAAAATACAGACGGACGCACACGCTCTTGAGAGTTATAACGACTAGTCGTCTAGAGTCTACTGCAGTAGCTAATCGGCACCGCAGAAGCCTTTGTAGTTAGAGGCGCTGTCCTTCTCATTTCCACCCTTCTTGTAAATGAGGTAAATGGTGTGAAAACGTTGTATAAGCAGTAGTATGTAGTAGTAGACACTGCTGGCGTATTTTTTATTTTGCAAATCTCGAAACGTGTTTGCTACCCTGATAGCATAACAACAATCGCAAAAGTATAACCAAAATAGACCGAATGATGGTACCATAGGGTGGGCCGTAACGGGAGTAAGTCGGGCGGAAGGCTATCATCCCCTATCATCCCCTATCATCCCCTATCATCCCCTATCATCCCATGGCCGAGATTTTTGTTAGTTGGTTGATCAGCTTGTGCAAGTCATCCACTACCAGGAATGACAACTTTCCGGGTGGCTTTTGACCGGTCGCCCCGGTGGCGTATCAGGTTATCCTCGAGCCTGGTATAGGTCAGTTTCGTGAGTTCGAGCCCCGCCGAGTGCATACTTGTAAAAATTCGTTGGAACTTTTTCTTGTGGACAAATTGACTTGCGGAAAGCGCGAGAGCGTGAGTTAGCAACACTCGATGAACAATCGACGAGCAGTGGGATTGCTGAACCCTATGCGCGATAAAAACTGAAGGCAAGAACCGGGGAGGAGAAGGGATGACACCTGTGACCACGGCTCGACCAGAAGCTGGAAAGTGCAAGTGTGCAAAAAAAAAAAAAACAGCATTTCCACCGCACCTGGTCTCCAGGGTTCAAGTCGGGTCGACACACCAACACGTCCGTTTACAACGGCAGCTTGCGCTGCTTGCTGGAGTAGTAGTGACGGTGACCACCGGTAAGGACAGCTCGCGCTGTCGCTACCACGGAAGCTAAAGGAGACGCCAGCTTGCTCTGGATTGCGAATTCAAACGGACAACACGACGTCTAGTCTAGACTATTACAGTAATACGTGGAAGTGTGGTGAGTTTTTTTCTTGCTTTGTTTTTCCCTATCACCGGATAAAAAAAAAACACAGTCCACATTATCGTTCAGGGGTTCCAAGTTACACGCACTGCGACGCCGCCCTCGAAGCCTAGTTTTTCTTAGTAGCAGCCCGTTTTTCAGCAAAGCTCACCTAGCTTGGTGAACGAACTGTCTCTGTTTCGAAGTTACGAGGAGACCTCCGGAGATCTCTACTTGATACGCCTTCGGCGATCTGCCCCACACAGCCTGTGTGTAGACAGCTTGCCGTGTCTAATATGCCCTCTTGTTATGGACAGTCTCTGTGGCGATGGCGAGTGGACCCCTGCTTATTATGGTCAGTCTAGGGCAATGGCGAGTGGCAATCACGGCTGACGCGGCGCGTATATAGTGTATGGCCGGCGGATGCATGTCGTCTGCGTACCTCTTCAAAAATAAAAAATTCACTATCTTTACCAATCACGACACAGACAGGTGGACTTCCACCTCCCCTTTGAGCGATTTCTTACAGCAAATGGCCCAAAGTGACGTCGTGGGGCGGTGCACAAGCAAGAAAATACATGGCCCATGTGAAAGTCCACCACAATTCCCAAAAACAACGATTTGCGATAAAACTTACTTGTGCTTTCGGATAACCCGTGACGTAAATTGTAGGGAAATTTAGAAAAAAAGTGTAATGCGTTTGGTGGAAAATTTTACGACTTGTACCAAGTATTGTTGTGTACGTATGTTCCCATTTCGTTTTCCATCCGTGTTGTTACCATTCAGTCAGTAATATTTTTTTGCGGGGAGTTGGAGTACGATAAATTTACCGTTTGAGGAATAACACTATATATGTTCCGGTTCTGATCGACAAGCTACAACCAATGACAACAAGCCGACAAGAAAAACAAAAACATACCAGGTTCGTGGTATGCCCTTTGTGATACTGGAAAGAGAACGGGTAGAACCAAATCCGAACTTGTGGTTGTAGAAAAAATTACGCACCGCGGGTATAGCGTTGGCTACCGCGCGTATACGAAGTGTTGGCCGTAGTTGGTTAGATATTTGAATTGGGTGGCTGTTCGTATGTAGTTATTTCGGCCACTCCTCCCATGCACCACGTACGTACTACGCCCAAACCGCCACGTTATTTATCTTACCTGGTACATGTTGTGGTAGTGATGACGGCCTCGAGAAACTCCAACTCAGGGCACCTAAAATTACCACATGACATGGACGCGTTTATGCCTCTTCTCTCCGTTCAGGAGCGAGGCGACTAGTTTCCCCCCCCCTTGGCAGCTGGGGAAGCTCGAAAGAGAGACTAGGATGTAAGCTTTTACCCGGCTGGTGTGAGGTGTAGGCTTGTATTTTTTTTTTTTTTTATCCTCCGGCGGATGGGGAAAAATAAAGCTTTAGCTCGCCACACTTCCACGTATTTTCATACGCGTCGTGTATCGATTTTACTCAGTTGCTTTCGCAGCCCCACGCTAGCTGTCGCACCAGGCTTGTAATGCTCCTCGTGTGTAGCTCTCTGTAATATTTATTATAGAGGAACTGTTAACTACAACCCTCACTGCTGTTTGTAGCAGATATAATACCTCATGTGTAGCAACAATTACATACTTAAGAGTCTACCCATCTATAACATTGAAATATCGCGGCGTCTTCAGAGGCCCTGGGCGTGCTTCCAGCGGTACAAGATTGAAACCTATGGTCGCCCGGGTGTGCTTTTACGGTTGAAGGTGCGGTTGCTGAAAGCTGAGGTGGTCGAGACACTGCTGTACGGTTGCATGACGTGGAGCCCGATAAGCCTGACTATGACAGGCTACGACGGGTTCACAGCTCCATGCTCCTCCGATGCCTTGGATGGCGAAAACGAAAGCGCGACGACCACACCTAATCGTACGCCGACGCGCTTGCCCAGGCAGATTCCGAGAGCGTTGAGGCGATAGTGCGCAAAAGGAGGATTTTGTTTGCGGGATTCGTGGCACGTATGGGGGAGGAGCGTCTGCCACAGAGGGTGATGTCTGGGGAGTTTGTTGGGGGTAAGGGCTACTCAGGGGGGCAAGAGAAAGACTGGATGGATCACCTGAAGGAGGATATGTCGGTCTTTGGAATGAAATTCGAAGGATGGCGAAAGGCTGCTCAGAAAGCTGGCAGATTGTTGCGAAGAGTAGAGGAGGGAGCCGAGTTGTTCATGCGGAATTAGCATGAAACGGGCAGGGGGAGGGGGAAGGGGGGCGGGCGGGGAGGGGACTGGTTGAGGGGGGGAGGGGGGAGGGGGAAAGGAAGAAAGGGGGGAGGGCGGGGAAGGGGGAGCGTCATGCCCAAGAGACTGAAGTCTGGGTTTATTCATCATCGTATTGAAAGTTGTGGGCCTTCTAATGGCCGTCACAAGATATCATAAGACCACCCTGACTCCTTCGCCATGTTGCGTTCTCTCCCAGGTGCAATTGATGATGGACGTGACACCCTCTGTAAGCCCAATGCCATCCTTAGCCAGTTCCTAGGGTCTGCTAGTGTTACATTTTTTCTTCTATTCTTTTCACCTTATTTTTTCTTTTTCTTTCTCTTCTTCTTCTTTCCTTGCTTTCTTGTCTTTTTTTTCTTGCTTTTCTTGTCTTTTTCTTCTCTTTGCTTGCCTTTTTCGTCTTTCTTTCGTTGTTCTTCTTTTTGCTTGCCTTCCCTTTATCTTCTGTTCTTTTCTTTGTTTCTTTTTCCCCAATTGACTTATGCATGTCGTGCGTATGCGGAGTGATAGATACTACGTGTAATATATACGTGGTAGTCTTCCTTGGGTAGCGATCGGAATACCAGGTATTTGATTTCTCCAGGCGTGTGTAGTGAGACGTACGAGTATGCACCGGCCTGGACCTGGAACATCGTAGACTGACTCCCGATTTCACTTTTATATGTTTCTGGTGGAGGCATTAATTGCGTCAGCTGTGATATATGCGTGTACCACCTTGGGTTGCGTGTGTTTTTTCTTGGGGCATTCCTCAGCTCGAGAGTGACTGGAGCCTGTCCTGTGACCACAGACTTGATCACGCGAGTTAATGTGAGAACAACAACAACATATTGTTATTACGCCTACCTTTTTTTATCATTTTTCTACTTTTCACCTTTAGGACACGCTGTGGTCACAGGTGGGGTCGTGCTGTCACCCCCCTGCTTCTTGCCTTCAACTTTTATCGAGCAATGGGTTTTGCAATCTCACCTTGCTCGTCGATTTTCCATCGAATGTTTCTCACTTACGCTCTCGAGCTTTCCGCAAGTCAGTTTTCGCACAAGAAAAAGTCCATTCGAAATCATGCTAGTATGTATGCACTCGGGGGTACTCGAACTCAAGAAAGAAACCGACCTTCACCAGGCCCGGGGATGACCTGATACGCCACCTGGGCTACAATCTACTATCCCTTCTATCTGCCGCCTTTCCCTCTCCTGTCCTATACGAATGTCCTCTCAGGGTGGGACCGAACGATACGTACAGAACTTCAGTCTTTGATGAAATTTCAATATTTTTCTTGTATTTTACTGAAATTTACGAGGGTTGAGTTTTCACGAATACGAGCCTCAGTTGGCTCGAAAAATAATCGCACACCAGGCACAGAACCGTCATTACCGCAGCAACGCTTGCTGAAGACACCCACGCGGTTGTCCGCCTGGAGTGGGCTTTTTTTTTCCTCACGCTTTCACTTCCCAGCTTCTGGACAAGCCGTGGTCACAGGTGTCATCCCTTCTCCTCCCCGGTTGTTGCCTTCAATTTTTATCGCGCATAGGGTTCAACTATCCCACTGCTCGTCGATTTTTCATCGAGTGTTGCTAACTCACGCTCTCGCTCTTTCCGCAAGTCAATTTGTCAACGAGAAAAAGTTTCAACGAATTTACACGAGTATGCACTCGGCGGGGCTTGAACTCACGAAACTGACCAATGAACAGGCTCCGGAATAACCTGATACTAGGCAGGTATCGGTGCCTTGGGAAGTGAAATCCATCACCAACTCGTCGCCACTACGACGAACGCCCAACGTGACCTTCTGCGATCAGTCTTGACCTACCAATGATCCTCAAAACGACCCTTCTCAGTCTCGTGCCCTCCCGAGTTGTGGCACAGCTCGAGCTGTGCGGCTGCCCAATCCTCTACACCGTTGTACTAGGGTCTGCTAGTATGACATTTTTCTTTCTTTTCTTTTTCTTTTTCTTTTTCTTTTTTCTTTTTTTCTCTTCTTCTTTCCTTGCTTTCTTGTCTTGTCTCTTCTTGCTTGTCTTGTCTTTGTCTTCTTTTTGCTTGCCTTTTACGTCTTGTTTCGTTTTCCTTCTCTTTTCTTTCCTTTCCTTTATCTTCTTTTCTTTTCTTTGTTTCTTTTTCCCCAATTGACTTATGCCTGTCGTGCGTATGCGTAGTGATAGATACTACGTGTAATATATACGTGGTAGTCTTTCTTGGGTGGCAATCGGAATATTTGGTTTCTCCAGGCGTGAGTAGTGAGACGTATGCACCGGCCTGGACCTGGCACATAGTAGACTGACTCCCGATTTCACTTTTATATGTTTCTGGTGGAAGCATGAATTGCGTCAGCTGTGATATATGCGTGTACCACCTTGGGTTGTGTGTGTTTTTCCCTGGGGTATTCCTCAGCTCCAGAGTGACTGGAGCCGGTCCTGTGACCACGGACTTGATTATGCGAGTTGATGTGAGAACAACAACAACAACAACAACAACAACAACAACAACAACAACAACAACAACAACAACAACAACAACAACAACAACAACAACAACAACAACAACAACAACAACAACAACAACAACAACCTAAAGTTTGGCTTTTGCCGAAAAAATTCTGTAAAATTAATGGTCAGTTTTTCCGGGGGTTGAACTTTTTAGTTTTTTTGTGGAAAAACCGAAATCTTGTTAAAAAACGAAATAATAGCTTCGATATGAAGGACAGATTACTAGTTGAACACATCATCAACAGTAGTTGAGCACATTATCAACAGCAGTGGAGCTCATCATCCACCCACGAGGGAGTGACAGAAAATCGCGCCGCAGTCACCCACGCGGCAGCAGCAGCACAGCAGCCTCTACGCAGTCGGTAGTCAGCGTCGAGGGTAGGAACACCGGTCGCTGGGCTCCCTGCCATGTGTACCAATACCCTGCCATGTGTACTGTTAACCTGCCATGTCTACTGATACCCTGCCATGTGTACTGATACCCTGCCGTGATGTTTGCTGCGGTGCAGTTTTCCGTTCTGCAATAATACCTCTTGTTCATACTCCTGATCTTCCCACAATCATGAAACATAAACTACAGTACAGCCGGTAGCATGACCGGAAGATTGTTTGTTATGTGTGTTGAGTACACCCGCGGTCCGTGCTTAGTACGATTCATCCTAGAGCCATACAAAATACAAGGTTACCCTCCGGGAAGTGAGTGCCTAGGGGAGTGGCGCAAGGACACATTATTTTCACTACCCGACGCGATGAAAATTCTTGTTTGTAATACAAAAAAACCTCGCCCGGAAAATAATAATTTCACATTCCGCACAAAAAAGTACTTCTTGGGTGTACTCGATAGCAGTACTTTTAGCACGTTTTGGGTATATTATACTCGAGTTAGACGTGCTCACGGCCGATCTATTCTGTTCTTGAGAAAATACACACAGCACCACCACTTTTGATAAAAAACACACACACAAAACTTTTGCACCGTATGATATGTATGATTTCGAGAAGAGCGTCACAATTCGAACTCCAGCTTATTAGGGACCGCCAGGAAGCGAGAAGGGGCACGTGTGGCGTGAGATGCGGCACGTCTTGAGAACGAGGGAGCAGGACAATAACACGTCACCTATGCTATGACAAAAATAGCAACTCACCGCCGTAAAGAGAGCATACAGCACGCGCACGCACATGGTCCTACCTGTAGCGGTTTGCTCCCCGCACGTTGTCTGCTGTCTGCCATCTATCTGCGATCTTCGCAAAAAAACAAAAAAATACTCGTTAAAGAACTGGCTCTGTGGTATTTTTCAACGTTATAAGTGTGGGTTGGTATCCAAATTACTTCGAAGTATTTGACTACTGTATTGGATTAAATCGGTTATGCGAAAAATAACATTGTGCTCCCAGCAGCCCAGTCTCAGGCCGTGAGCTTCACCGCAACACACAGTGTGGAGAAGATGGTATATATACTTGCTTAAAAGCCCCACTCACTATCGAAATCCGCCAGAGTAATAAACACTTCCACGCCCTGGATATCGCCTCGCTATCGTTTCAGAGCCGTCCATGCCGCTGCTCCGATTCCCATCCACCCCCGTCCCCAACGCCCCCTCCTTCCCCACCTCCCACACCATCGCCTAGACCTAGCACCATGCGTATAGCAAACCCCTAGATATATGCGACCTAAAGCCCTCCCCCCCCGCCCCCGGCCCCCCCCCCGCCACCTTCCCCCCCCTCCCCCACAAGAAATATCTATAGTTTCCACACAAAAATTGACCTACCCCACACATCCCTTCCCCCCCCTCCCCCCCACTCCCACTCCCGCCCCCCTTTTGATCAAAATCAGGCCCCCACACGTCCGTAAAAACTCCGCCCTCCGTGTTCCGGATGTTCGACTTGCAGGATTCACATGATAAACTGATACATTTCCTTCCACAGCTGTCAGATTTTGTCCCCCTCAAAAACGGGTTTTGTAATCTCCGCGCACAGACTGCCTAACATCACCCTGTTGACCCTGATAGCTACACTGTACTTGCAAGGGGAGTCGCCGACCTATATCTTTAATGAGGACACACAACCCGTAATACGCGCGATCGGAGTATCACACACAGCTTGCAAAGATGAGTTTCGACAAAATATTCGATCTCACAGCTGGAGTGTTAAAATAAAACTTAAAATACACTCCAGCTGTGAGAGCGAATATTTTGTCGAAACTCATCTTTGCAAGCTGTGAGTGATACTCCGATCGCGCGTATTACAGGTTGTGTCCTTATTAAGGATATAGGTCGGCGACTCCCCTTGCAACTACAGTGTAGCTATTAAGGTTAACAGGGTGATGTTAGTCAGTATATATATATGTCTTTATTAGTTGGTCCCGGATGCTGATAAGAGGGAAAGAGATGGAGTGAGGAGAGTAGGCGAAGCCATCTCGCTTTACACCAGGCAATATTCTCAAAGCCTCCAAATCCCCAAATTCTACAGGTACTCCATTTTCATATTTAAACCACGTGTTCTTAGATTGGTTTCAGGAACAGTCTACAAGGACCTCCAGGGCTATTTCCACGTGCCCTTCCCATGTTATAGTATTCCGCAATACACCGTCGGGCAATCCCACAATACCCCGTCGGACGATCCTCTGTGACCATCGTTGTTCCTACTTTGTTCGTTGAGACAAGCTATATCGAACACCCTCCCTGGCGCTGGATCAATTAACAAGCCTGCAACAACGCTGGCAATTCCCAAAAGCAATTGATGACGGAAAACTTATACCCCCAACAAAAAGTCACGGTGTTTCTCAAAACTCTCCCGAGCAATCGCCTTGGTGAGAATGTCCGCATGCTGATCCTTTGACCTTAAGTACGTGACGCATAAGTCTCCTTTCCCCACCAAATCGCGCAGGAAGTGGTACCTCACATCATGTGCTTGCTGTTTGACGAACTCAGTGGGTTTTGGGCCAAGTCAATCGCCCCTTTGTTGTCTTCAAACACTCCAATGCTCGGCGATCCAAGACTAGTCATCAAGAACATTAAGACTCCTTGCACGTACAGGGGCTCCTTCACCCCGTCGACCATCGCTACGTACTCGACCCCAGTGGTGGAGAGCGTAACGTATTTCTGCGTCCTAGAAGGCCAGGATACGAGCGTTCCTCCGCAGCAAACAGATACACCATATACCGAACGCCTGTTCTCGGCCTTGTGGGCGTAGGCTGCGTCTACGTACGTCTGTATGTCGTCTTCCAACTGTACATCCCCCAACTTACTCTCTTTCCTGAAAGTCAACCCCAAGTGGGCTGTAGCGCTCAAGTAGTCGAGAACCTTCCTAGCAGCCTTCACGTGTACTTCCTTCGGATCGTGCGAGAACCGCGCAATCGCTCGCACTGCGTTGGAGATGTCAGGTCCCGTCTGGTCCGGAATCCACGTCAAACTCCCCACAACTTCACGGGAATTCGCGTCCACCACAGGTTCCTCATCACTCACGTACCTGAGGTCCAACGACGGTGCAGCGGGGATGGGGCTGGTCTTAGTGATACCGAAACGGTCGACAACGTTTCGGATGAACTGAGTCTGCGAAATCTCCAGGGTTCCCTTCTCACGATCCCTCCTGTACTCACTACCCATATACCACGTAACCTCGTCAGATATTTTGTAGGAAATCTCTTATTGAGATCAGCTACTACCGAATCCGTCACCTCCTTGGTCGCTGCGATCTTGATGTCGTCCACCTGGACCACCAGTATCGCCACCACCGAGTCTTTCAACATTAGCCGAAGCACGCACGGGTCTACCACGCACTGCTCGAACCCACAGCCTACTAAGGTTGACGATAGTAGCTTGTACCATGAGCGGCCACTCTGCTTCAGCCCGTAAAGGGCTTTGTTGAGTGGGACTACCTTAGCCTACATCTCGCCACAACCGCGAGGAAGTCTCAAGAAAGTCTTGGTATCCAACTCTGCCTGAATAAAGGCCTGGTCAACGTCCAAGTGTCTCAAGTCCAAATCAAGCTTGCACGCCATTGCTGCAATGAGTCTGTTAGACTTGGTCGAGGCAGTGGGGGCAAAAGTCTCGAAGTAGTCGACTCCCTCTACCTGGCTATAGCCCTTAGCTACCAATCGTGTCTTAGCTCTATCATTCATGCCGTTCGCATCGCTCTTCCACTTCAACAGCCACTTTGTCTCTACGATATTGCTACTCGCGGGAACTTCAGAAACCTCCGCAAACGTTCCAGCAGCTTCGAGTCCATCAAACTCCGATCTCATCGCGTCCATCTCAACGCCCTAATGCTTTTACATACGAGCTGCGGTGTATGACGGTGGTTCCGGTTCCGCCTCCTCGACAAGGCAATCCGGCAACTTCGTCTTCTCACACTCTGCTTTGTTCCCCGCCAGTGGCGCCTGGAACACACGGCCTCCTTCACAGAGCCCGATTGCACTAATCAATCCTGCTGCCGCTTGCCGATTGAGCGCCCTGGTCTGCGCTCTCGTACGTCCCTCCCGAATCTCTTCACCATCGCCCGGTCCTGACATGTGCACTCCAAGTTGGCATGCAGCAGTCCGGACCGCCTTGGGGGTCGGAGCTTCATCTTCAGAGGCTGACGCGTGCTTCCATCCTGAGACGAATAGTCGCTGTCAGAAAATTCGCTGCTGACCGCAGAGGTATCGTCCGGCTCCACATCTTCGGCGCGAACTCGTCGCCAGCATGCGGTATCGGAGACAGCGCTTGCGTCATTGGGGACCCCGCACGGAGTTGGTGGGGAATTCCCCTCCCCAAAACCGGCAGTGGGGTCGTCGGGGGGGAGCCAAAGTCTTCCGTCCCTCCCAGCTCTGGCGCATCTTTTGGCTCCAGCGGCCCTCCCTGTTCCGATACCTCCAACAGCTGGGATAGTACCACTCCCTCATCGAGCGTTGCCTCCCAGGTCACATCTCGAGTCTCCACCACCCTGTTCCCCCGCGTGAGCATCCGTAAAAAGTCACTTGGGTGATGGATGCCCGGCCCGAGGTAAAAGCAGCTCTCGGCCCGTGGTGACGACGTAGACGGGCGGTTCCAGCGGCAGTGCGCTGGGCGAAGGAACGGGTGTGGCGAGGCAGGTGCGGCAGCTCCATGCCACATTTCATGCAGAGACTTGTTGCGGGGGTTGGCAGTGGTTGCGGTGTGGTTCAAGGCGTCACAAGACCAGTGCACTGCTTCCGCCCACAGGGATTCGGTCGGCGGTAGTTGAACGAGCTGAAAAACAATAAGAGCTTGGATGCACGCAGCAAGCGCTGCATTTTGAATGATGCCTAGTACTCTCTCGACCACACCGTTCTGCTTTAGGCTGTCCGCGTTGGTGAATTCATGCTCGATGCAAAACTGTTTGCACACCTCTCCGAACTCCCCACCAAAGAATTTGCCACCGTTATCAGACGTTACAATCTCAACCTTCGAGGGGACACCGTCGGCGCGCACATCAGCCGAAACCTTCCTAAACGCGTCTGCGGCATCCGACTTGTGCTTCAGAAAATATACCCACGCGTAGCGAGAGAAGTCGTCCTTCACTAACATGACATACCTCTTACCCAACAGAGAAGGGGTTCTCTTAGGGCCACTTGGATCAACAAAGACCCGTCCCAACTTCTCTGGCGCGCGCGACTTCGTGCTGCTGGGGATTGGTTTGCGGTAACCTCTCGCCATAGAACAGCCAGTACAGGGTTTTAGCGTCCCGAACAGTTTTACGCCAAGTGCCTTTGCGGTCTCTATCAGCAGTAATTCGTCAGAGTGGCCATGCACGCAGTGGAAGATGTTGATATCCACAGCAGTCCCAGCAGAAGCACCGCTACGGGGGGCAACCACGAGAAACGCCAGGGGAAAATCGCAACAAGTCTCCACGCGGTTCTCAGCGGGGTCGGGGGTCAATAGGGAAAACGGCACATAGCCTTTGTCTGGCTCTATCCTGCAAGCAAAGTTGGAGTAACTAGATCCACCACCCTCGAATCTCAACCGCCCATCGAAACAAGAAATGCGCAAGCCCTCATCCTCGGTCATGAATCCTACTCCCTGCTTATGCGCAGCTATTAGCGAAAACAAATTGAACGCCAAGTCCGTCATGTAAGCCACATCTAACAGTTTAACAGTTAGATCTCCGGTGAAGACTACAGGCAGCGTGCCATACCCCACGGCATCGATCAGGTGGTTGTCACCGATCCTAACCTTGTCGTCGCACAGCCGTACGTCACTCAACAGGTCAGCTGAATGAGTCATGTGAAATGAAGCACCACTGTCGGCTATCCATTTCTCAGCTAAGCTCTCCGCTATGCTCTCACTACCTTCCTCAGCACACGAGTCATCACTGCGGCTAAACATAGAATTCGCAAGACAGCACACAGTCTGACCGCTGTCGTTCTGTCCCTGTGCACCTTCGCCAGACGTTCTCTCCGAAGCCGGGGTGACACGAGCCTTACACTGGTACCACATGTGCCCGAGTTCCAAGCAACGGATACACTTACCCTTGACCTTATCACACTCTGATTGGGGGATGGTCTGCTTGTTGTTGGGGGGACTGCTGCTACCTTCGTTACCCTGGCTAGCATCAGCATTCGCTGATCCCTTGTTTCGCGATCTGACCTTGATACGGTTGGATCCGCGACCACCTCCACGGCTACTTCCACGCCCACCTCCGCGCCCACCTCGGGCAGCAATATTCGAAAACAGTGCCTGACCCACGTTCTTTCCCTTTGACACGGGAAGTCTCAGGTGCCTCTGTCTGACAATGTTCGCTATCTCTGCTCTGGTGATTTCATCGCGGTACAAGAGCGTGCGTTGTTTAATCTTGTAGTCAGCTGTAAATACTCGTACTAGCTTGCGGTTCACATCTCCTACTGATTTCGGCACATCAAGCGAAGCAAGAGTACCAACAATCTTGTCTACAAGACTGAAGAATTTCATGGGCTCCTCACCCTTCTCCATTTGTACTGCATCAAACGCGTCCGACCATTTGACCTGTGTAGCAACTGATTTCGGAAGAAATCAATCCCGAAGCATTCTTCAAGCACCGCTTGGCAATTGCCTGGCAAACACTCTGTCTAATAGGTCAGTATCAGCCATGCTTTCAGTCAGACATATCCATGCAACCCGCGCATTCTTGATGTGTGGACGGCTCAAACCTTGCGAAAAAAATGAATTGCGTGTCTTTGATTGTGTCACCTACAGCTACCTCTTTGTCTGTAAGCGTAGAACCCAAACACCCACTCATTGATACGAACGCTTCAAACCGCTAACTCCATACAGGGAATTCCTCAGGCTTGCCACTATATTTGGGGACTGCCTGCTTTATGCTACTAAATTCGCGAGGGCCTACATTTACCCCTGAACTCTAAACGAATTTGTAATGTCTATTCTCGTCTACGTGTACACCGCCAGGGGCTGGCAAGTTCCCACCGGTTATGACTCCATCTTGGCGTTCCCACTGGTTATGACTCCATCTTGGCGTTCCCTGCCAGGTATGGACTGGGCCTCTCCATGGTCTCGGTCGCTGGCTATCCGATCTTCCAGTCGATCTTGTCGGAATACCAATGATCTCAGCAAGACCATCACTTCTTCTTGTTAGCCGGCCTCCTCTTGGTCACGCTCACTTCCAGGCATTGTTCCGATTCAAATATTGAACTCACATGAACGTGTTGGATTGAATCGGTTATGCAAAGAATAATAATGTGCTCCCAGCAGCCCAGTCTCAGGCCGCGAGCTTCACTGCAACACACAGTGTGAAGAAGATGGTACATAGATGTCTTTATTAGTTGGTCCCGGATGCTAATAAGAGGGAAAGAGATGGAGTGAAGCGAGTGGGCGAAGCCATCTCGCTCCACACCAGGCAATATTCTCAAAGCCTCCAAATCCCCAAATACTACAGGTACTCCATTTTCATATTTAAACCACGTGTTCTTAAATTGGTTCCAGGAACAGTCTACAAAGACCTCCAGGGCTATTTCACGTGTCCTTCCCATGTTTTAGTATTCATTCCGCAATATACCGTCGGGTAATCCCACAATACCCCGTCGGACGATCCTCTGTGACCATCGTTCTTCCTCCTTTGTTCGTTGAGACAAGCTATATCGAACATACTGTTACAAAGGCCCCTATGTTTCTGCATCGATGGACACGCGCACCCAGAGCGGCAGCACAGCAGAAACGTGCGGTATGGTGGGGTGACAAAAGTTATGACAGGCTCCGACACGATCAACTCGCCGCAGCATAGCGAGGACACGTCAAGCGCACATAAATGGTGTCACCTACCGCTGCTGCTGTGCAGCAGGGTTGTAGCGTTGTGCTCTCCACATGTTGTCTGCTGTCTGTCATTTGCGATCTTACATAAATAGTGTTGCCTACCGCTGCTGATGTGGGGTAGAGTTTGTAGCGTTGTGCTCCCTTGGTAAGGTACAGTATCATATAAAAAGAACACCAACATGATTTCAAATCTAAGGACCGTTTCGATACTAATGTGATATTTAAACGATCCTTACACTTTACGCCGGCATGTCAATTGACATAAGCAGCAGAAGCAGCAGTAGCAGCAGCGAGAGGTAGTGGCGTATAGGTGGGTAGAGCATCGCAGGCTAGCGCTGTGATCTCCGCATGCTGTCCGCTGTCTGCCAACTGAGATCTTACAGTGATGGTGTTGCCTACCGCTGCTGCTGTGCGGCAGAATTGTAGTGTTGTGCTCTTTTGGTACGGTACGGTATCATATAAGAAACATTAATAAACACTTCACGCACAGGATATCACCTCATTATCTTTCGAGAGCCATCCATGCCGCTGTGTTTCCCCCCCCCCTCCCTCCCCCCCCCCCCCCCCCCCTCCCCCCCCCCCCCCCCCCCCCCCTTCCCCCCCCCCCCCTCCCCCCTCCCCCCCCACAATATGTGTATGCCAGTCCGATATTTGAAACAGACCTCGAACCGATCCACCCAGCCAACTCTCACGACGCATGCTACCATCGCCACCCCCGCCGCGCTCAGCGTCATCTTCCAAGCTTTCCCCGCTCTATGTCCCTTTGAGCCCCGCCGCCCGCGCGGAAACATGTACGAGGCGCCCTGTGGCGCTCGTTCCGACACTCGTCTGCTTCCGGTCTCCACCTTCCAGCCTCTTACTGTTGACATCCGCTCTGTATGACGGTGTAATACCGGGATCTATATTAATGTTGAAGTCAAAGCATCCCTTGTGTTACTCGAGCACACCTAGTTATCCCGTGAGAAATAGGTACTATCTCACCCATACCTATGAGCGTTCGCTCCTGCCTTGACGAGCACGCGCACGCGCGGCGGGAGAGCGCCGGGTTACCCTTGTCTGCACCCATGCCCATGAACCCACGGCCAGATCCGTGTTGAAGAAAGGTCGGGCCTACATCGGGCCTGGATACAAGCAACGCGAGTGATAACGCGAATGATACTCATTCTCTTGCGTTCCAAAAATATTTTCTTTATAATATCACCTTATTGGGCCAAACAGTTTGCCATCCTACCTGCAATAAATTCTGTCAATGTGTACAGTTTCCGAGGCCAAAGCGGAGAACAGGTGTCTGCAGACAAAACATGTAAGGGAGGTATCGTTCACCATAAATGAAGCCGGCAAGGTATACAAACCATTGATCGAGTTTGTGTACGTGGGCGTGGCTGTCAGCGCAGATAAAAAAAATAATGTCGCGATAACTTGGCGTCTTCAGAGGGACTGGGCATACTTCCAGTGATACAAGATGGAACTCTATGATCGCCCGGGTGTCCGCTTATAGATGAAGTCGAATGCTGAAAGGCGAGGTGATAGACACACTACTCGACGGTTGAATTACGCGTAGCCCGAACAAGTCTGGCTGCGACAAGCTACGACAGGTTCACTACCACTCCATGCTGCTCGGGTCCCCCGGCTGTCGGACACAGAAGCGCGACGACTACACTGTGCCGTTCCCCGGCGGTTGGTTGCCAAGACAGCCTCCCAGAGCATATAGGCGATAGTACGGGAGCGGAGGATAATTTTAGCGGCATTCGTGGCAAGTATGGGGGAAGAGCGCCTGCCACGGAGAGTGATGTTTGCGGAGCTGGTTCGGGGTAAGGGCTACTCAGTAAGGCAACAAAAGGGTTGGATGGTGCGCTTGAAGGAGGATATGCCGGTCCTCAAAATTTAGTTCGAAGGGTGGCGAAAGTCTGTGCAGACGGCCGGCAGAAGATTTAGACGGGTCGTTGAGGGTGCAGAGTCATTCTTGCGGAAATACGTGACGCGGAGAGCAGTAGAGTTGCAGAGCGCCACGAGAAGGCCGCGGCAGCGCCACTCACCGTGGTCTTCTCTACACGGCGGGGGGGAGGGCGGGGAGGGGGTATAGTGTCCCCCCGTGCTTTGATGTTAGAGTTTTTTTTTTCTGGTTCCGAAGTATATACCGACTATGCTGTACCAATGGTATAGTTGTTCAACTTTCAATAAAACAATAACATGCACTGATAAACATGTCACGTTGGTATTCTTTAGAGACTCGAACACATATTAAAAGGCATAAAAACGCACATCCGGGTTGGTCGAAACCTGTTGAGAGCCGACGTGATCAGACAAGCCTACCGGCATATGTTGCCGTCACGAACCACCCACATTTAACAGTCACTCCGCCTACCACGTGATGCCGTCTCTCAGCGCTTGATTTATAACAACATATTACAATGCACTCCAGCTACGAGATCGCCAGAGAGTTTTCGGGTACTACCGAAAATAATATTGTGACATCGAAAATCGCGTAGAAACTCATTTTTGCAAGGTGGGCGTGTTACTCCGATCGCGCGTACTACTGGGTGTGTGTCCTCATTAAGGATATAGGTCGGCGACTCTCCTTAACACCAGCTTGTACCATGATCAATAGGGTGATCTTAATCAATCTGTGCGCGGCAAGTACAAAACCAGTATTTGAGGGGGACACATTTGACGGCTGTGAAATGCGTCAGTTTATCATGTGGTCAATTTCCTGTGATCGGCGGAGGAAGGAATGAGAATTTTAAGGGGGGGGGGGGTGGGGGAAGATTTCCAACATATTGATGCCGCACAAATGCATAGGAGCTTCATGGACGCGTGATTCCGGGTCTAGGCAATGACCGGGGTGGCGAAGGGCGGGGGGCAGATAATTTGAACTTTAAGACAATTTACATGATTCGGAGCTATCGCATGGATTGCTGGATAGATGAAGAGGAGATATCAACTGTCGGTTAGTGTTTATTATCCTGGCAGATGTAGATTTTACGTGTGGCGAGGGGGAGGGGATGTGCGTCTGTTGGCAGAGGGGGGGGGAAGGAGAAATGGAGGTGGATGTGAGCAAAACATTCTACCTGGGTGTTGAATGGATGCAGATTCCTAATATTTCAAAGAACAACTATGAGGTGGACGGGAAGACAATGTTTTTTACCTGACGTTGTTCCCGACATTTTTCGCCTCATTTATTGAGCTGTGCGTAGCTGTCGTGGCGCCCTGGTACATATCGAGGAATATATATATATGTTTATATCTTCCAGTACAGTAGTACATGGTAAAAGTACCTGATCAGGAGTTATACTTCTTTTTCACGTACGCAATACTCAGTACATATTAATAGACCTCACAGGATTTACATGCTGATAAGCTGGCAGATTCACGGCTGTCAGATTTGATCTCCGGTTTCCTAGTTTCCGTGCACAGATTGACTAACATCAACCCCTTGACCCTAGAACAGGCTGGTTCAAAACAGTGTGGTGATGTAGTACGCGCAGTCACAGTTACGAAACGTCAGTCTAAACTCTAGGGTCGATACTCGACGATAGTCAGATGCACAAGCAGTGATGTACCCTCAATAACGAGTACCGGCGAAGCATGCGAGCTGATAGCGTAGGCGAATTTTAACGACAGCGTTCATGGCTTCCATTTCCGCTGCCCATGTGTTTGACATGGAGAATGGGTATGTCTCAAGCTGTGTCTTCCTGCATTGTCGTCATTTCCGTCATTGTCGTTCTTAACGTTACGTACAACATTTCATTTTTTTTTTTTTTTCGTTTTTTCGCGGAAATCAACGAGTGCTGAATTTTAATGAGTACGAGCTTCACTTGGCTTGAAAACAATCGTCCACCCGGCACAAAACCGTCACTATAGCATTAACGCTCGCGAAAGTCACCCCGTGGTTGTCCCACTGAAATATGTTTTGCTCGTAAGCAGGTGTTGGTGCCTTGGGGAGAGAAATCCATCACCATCTCGTCGTGCTACACCGCCCAACGCAGCATACCTCTCTTGTACTGCCGTCAGCGAGCTCGTTGGGTCGGCCGCCTTGCTTCGGTCACCTTGTCAACTCGACGCCAAAATCTCAGAATGTCACTGCGCCTTCTGCGATTAGTCATGATCTGCCAATGACCTTGGAAACGACCCTGCTCAGGCTCTTGCTCAGGCAACTGGTGGCACAGCTCGAGCGGTGCGGCTGCCACATCTCCTAATTTCAGTTTTCTTTAAAAAAACGTGAATAACTTACGAGAGGCCAGTGAATCTAGTAGCACGCAAGCTTCCGTGAAAGCTTCCATTTCATGGCGTTTTTCGTCGAATCAACTGCCACGGGCATCTACAGAAGCTTCCACGGACGCTACCTTCACGAACGTTTCCGTGGAAACTAATATGGAAGCTTCCGTGGAAGCATACTCCCATGGACATCCTCGGAAGCTTCCGCGGAAGCTTCCGCCACGTGAAAGCTCCCGTGGAGTGCTCCATGACGGGTGCGTCGACGATGCCGTGGACGGAAGCAGGATCCCAGGAAGCTTCCGTGGAAGCGATAGACGCTTCAACCGAAATAAACAGTAGTGCATGTGCCTTCCAGCAAGCTCCCGTGAAAGCTACTGGCACGTCCACGTGCAAAAACGTTAAACGTATTGATAGCATCCCGCTTCGGCACTCACACGGAGGGCACGGAAGTTTTAACGGCGTAAGGGAAACCAGTCCAAGTTCCCATGGAACCCGTGCAATTTCCCGTGGAATCGTGCATGGGCTACCAACTCAAAAAAGAACACTCAGGCGGGAGGGACATCGCAACACGTACATGTAATTGACTTACTTTGGCGTCGCACGTAGGAAGCGTCCATGGAATTTAAAGGTATTCATAGCATAGCGGCGCTGACGGAAGACAGAAGATCGGGAAGACCGGGGGTCGCCCATTTCTGTGCTTGGCCGCAACCAACGACGAGCCTGACGCCAACTAAATCATCCAACAGAAGGCCAAATCATCTAACGGCGTGGAGGCGGGAGGCCGATGACGATACCCCTCCCCTCTCCCCTATTGCCAACCCACACGATGGCCGCAGGAGATTCTAAGACGTTTCTGGACTCCTCACATGTTGCGGAGCGCAATTTTTCCTAACTGAAACAAGATTTCGAAAGCACTCGCTCGCGCAACCCGACCGCAACCTCTATGCCCTAGTCACAATATATATATTCCCGCCGTTTTGGGGGGAAGAGTGTTACATAGCATTGTTTGGGTAAGCTATTGGTTAACCTCTTGCAAATAGTCAAACGGACTTATACCCACTAACACCTTAACATTTGCTATCTGTCGCCATGGAACGGATGGAAACGAGAGCTCACACCGCCGTAATTGAATCAAACGGTGGACCAGCGCAACGCATATCGGGGCAATCGAACGACTACATTTCACCCTCCAGTCGTCCAACGGCCACCACGTACACTGGAATTCAACAACCAACACACCCATCACGGCGTGGCCCGACTAACGTAAGTAAGAGCTACGGGATAACTATTAATAGGCGAATAACGTAAAACATACTTCGCCGGCGTCCACCACGACTCCCTTACTCACCTCAGCTCGCACGGCTCTTTACGAACATCACGAAAAAATGGAATCCAGGTCAGGGCATGTAACTAGGCATGTGCATGGTAATACGTGGGACCCTGCCGGTTATGATAGCTTATCGCTTCCTAATTATTTACTGAATCAATCCTAACCACCAACACGTGAACCCATCGCGGGTAGATCACCATAACGCGACAACTCAGAGAAGGGCATGGGTCAATGGTGTAGGACATAATGTCCTTGACACTGAATCACTCTTGACCTACAGGTCTAATGTCCGGAAGGCAAGCACTCTGAAGGCGACGCCGCAACACGTCCGCACACCCCTCCACCCGCACATACTCACCCACCCCCACACGGTCCGCAACTTACGAACCAACACACTCCACCCATCAGGACGCCGTTTATGTACGAGCTGCGCCCGTACAACACCGATACCAACTTGATTACACGATGTACGACATGCACACACAGGGTACATACCCCCAGGTGCACCTACAAAGTACAGGATGGCAACAAAAACATGCCCGACAAGGATGAGGTCAGTGCCCCAAGCCCGTACGAAGACTCCTTTGGTCCGAACAAGAAAGCGAAGCAGGGGACACCACAAATCACCCAGGAGGAAAATACTTCCGAACCCGTTTTAGAACGCCTCCATTCTCGCGTATCACTCGGCCCACCGTCTACGGGACAGAGAAAACCTCTCCCCGGGAGGGATTCTTTGGACGCCCCCCCCTCGCTGAGTTCGCCGGCGGTGCCCCTTCCTCCGCGGGCGACAAGGGGGATACGGGTTGCCGTTGGGAGGGCCAGTGCTCCACAGGGGATACTAGGACCCCACTAATCTTCAAGGCGCCAGACGAGGTGCGCACCCCCGCAACGAATCGCCTCTAGATAAGGCGAACGTACAAAACCCTGTCGCCTAGCTTCAACAAAACTTTAACTTCGGCAAAGACAGGGAGATGCAATGAAAAACGCAACACCTCTCCTATCGTCCACGATGTCCGGAGTCGCACCCAGCAACAAAGTCATGGCGGGCGTATGGTAAACTTATCAGTTCAGGCTACGTCATGAGGTCATGACGACACGCTGCTGGGTACCGGCGTCCACCGTTTCCGTTTACCGAGGCCCAAGAACTCTCCCAGCACAAAACACGATAAGAGCGATCAAGTCCACGCCAACTTCATTACGCGTGACGAACACGGGTAACCCCTACCCCATATGACGAAAACCGTAACAGTGTATAAACCCCGCGCATATTGATCGGAACAAAAACATCACAGAGGCATCACGACCATCCAATAACCACGACCTGCAGCGCTTGCCCCTTATCTCATCATCATCAAGAAACCCGCTTCAACAACTGCACGTCAATGTGCCGCGCAGAGGGTGCGACGTCACAGTACACCATACACCATCCCAGCGTCGCCCAAGATACGCTTCGATATCCGCAACCACATTAAAATACATCGCGGCCACTGAATCTAACAAAAGCTGAGTCGACCGCGTTTAGGACGCACTTCACCACGCCCCCCCCGCCGCCGGGTCGACGGATTTAACTCGAAGCCCCCCCCCGCCCCCTCCCGGTGGTCACCCCCCAAAACAGTTGGCCTCCACGAACAAGATACCAACGTAGAGAAGAACTACGGAGCCTCTCGTGGTATAGGAAATGGGGGCATGACGACGATCACATCAAAAGCTGGTCTCCCGTGCCACGCCGCCGCCCCCCAGCACCCACCTCTTAAGTTACACCCCAAATATATGAACAAATTCTTCCTCGCCAACACAAAATTCTCGGTGCGGCCGAGGCATAGGGGACATTTGACAACAACACGCCCCGTACGGGCATGTGTTCGTGCGCCCCCCCCCCCCCCCCCCCCCTCCGGCACCACAATACACCCATACCACCGCAACTAGCGCCGGTAGACCTGCAGACATCGTTATCGGGCTACGTCACTCACTTTGTCTCAACGAACACGCAACCTATTGCACGGACTCAGTACAGGCTACAGGCTAGACGTGCCGACGCATGACACCCACCCAAACGCCCATGAAATATTTCATAACCGCAACCAATAACGCCACACCGGAACAACCGAAGAAACAACCACAACAGGCACTGGGGTAAGAGAGTGAGATGAACAACACATGACCTTTTCAATTGTTCTCCACCTTCTACATTTTTTCCGCAATTAACGACGAAGCCAATGCGTACGAATCACAAGACGCCTGCCCAGAGTACGGGATGAAGAGTAACCACAGCCTTCAGCCAACCCGCACCGTCCACCAGCCCAATATGGTGCACCAACCACGCATAATCACGTACCGCGTGTCAAAATAAGCCCCAACACGTCCTTCATATGTTTGGACGACTTCGCCACAAAGGAATTATACCCGCCCTGCCCCCCACCGGCCCCGATCCCCCTTCCCAGCCAACATCCAACACGACATCAAAACGTCCGCGAATGAACAAGACAAACTCAGTGCCCGCCGGCCATTTTCCAGTCCTTAAAAACGAACAGCAACAAGAGGACAGCATCTACCGCGATAGTACCTGGGTTGGGACGCAACCTTTTTTTCTCCGTCAAAGCAATGAACCCCGGAGTAAGCACCGTCCTCGAGACGGGAAACCCCACATACAGTTCAACGGCAACACTACTTTGCTTCCGCTGAACCAGCACCCCGGGGACAAGGGTCTGTGATCTTACCAATATTTCTTCGCGCCCGGCAATTGTCACAACATAATGGATCATCGCCACCCGCGGTCTAAGCTTCTGTCGATTCATCCGGGATCGTGCTTGGTACATCGGCCGGCAAACAGCTGCGCAAATCCACGGCAGACAGCTTGAGCGGCGTAAAATGTCCTGGAGGAGGAAAAATCGTCACATTGCGCTGAAGACTCCTCAACAGGAACTGGAACGCCTTCATCAGTGGCTGGAACACTACGGGAAAAAGCTGGAAACTTCGCACCAGGAATCACACCTTCCATTTCACCCGTGGACGCAACTGCTGCTTCGCACAGGTCGAACATTTTCCTTCGGTTCTGGTCGCTATGGATACACCGCATCACGAAGTCGCCAGTACGAGATCCAATCTAAGCGTCGAAGATAATTTCGACGGCACGCACGCTAACAAAATATCGGGGGCGGACCACTGAGCCGTGGATCTGCATTTCACGATTTTGGACTCACCGGAGAAGGAACGGGAAGACTTCCGCGCGAGGACCAGGCGCACACTAAGAGACAACGCCAACAAGTAACTACAACAGCAAGAAGCATTATACGTGGTCGCCTGATTAACATCATCTGGCACCCTCGGAGCATCGCTATCTGGGGCCGTTGGGCCATCATTTCTCGAGCCCAACACAAATACCAGCCGTCAGCAGCAGAGGGTCCACATGCTCGCACTAACGGAAGGACACCTGCGGGCAAGCCCCAAACAGATTTTTTGGAATCAACACCGGAGGACCAAAAGTCTCTGGCGACTTCTGCGACCTTCGTGTACGTCTGCAAGCCACCCTCAGGCTTTCTCTTCATTTTGAACGGAAGACCTATCAAGATCGGAACAAAGCAGACACTGACCGCCTGTACAACAGTGGAGGCTGAGCTGACCACGGCAATCAGTTTTGAGAGAGAAGAATACACCGGCTTCTCCAACTTCAACATCAACTTTAGCCCCTAATCCTGAGCTAACGGTAACGGTCCAAGCACTTGGGATGACCACCGACGTCTACAACAAGAAGGTCGAGCGACTGGAAGCGTGAAAATATTTATCCCCCCTAGCAAAGCTGTAGAGTAGTGCATGTTCGATTCGTACGGGGCGGACAGAGATTCGATTCTTTGGTCAACGAACTTGTGTTTGGAACATTCTTCTTACGTTCATGCGGTAGCGCATCCCGTTCATCTTCACTCAAGGAATGACCGGTGTTGTGTAAGATTGAGATATAACGCAGCCAGTACAAAGTAGGGGCGCATTGTAACCAGATCGAACCTGTAATTGCGATTGGAAGGAGTTCAGGTGACGTCTTCTTTAGCTGTAGTATTTGCTGATAGAGTCCACTAGTGTTCTTTTGTTCTGGGGAAAAAACATGCGCGTCGTACGAGAGACAATGTCTCTCTACAGAATAGTAGGTTTTGTTGCTGCATATGGTAGATGGCAGCGTCCATTTTCATTCGTTCCTTGGTATAATTGGAAGGCGGCAAGAATACTGGTATAGGCCGTTTACTCCGGAGCTTATTGCGGAATGATGAACAGATCACTCTGTTGTAGACTACAAGGCGCCAAGTCTATTTTTTGGCTTACAGCATTATTTTTGGCACGCAAAGGCTGGGTAAAAAAAAGTGTTATCGCAACGAGAGGTCGTATCAGTTCCTTTGTTTGTCAGAAATTCCCAGCAAGTGCCGAGTTATCGCGACAAGAGATCGTATTGGGAATGATACTTGTGAGTGGTCATCGTTCGTCGTCACTGAATACCACGGAGTACACGTAAATAAATGTTGTTCAAGAGCTGGATCCGCGAGAGATCCAATCGTAACCAATAAGATGTTCACTACAAAGTCAGTGAGGGTACGCAGGACTCTATTAACAAGTACATTGTCGTATCTGACGTCTACCGTACCTTTCAAGTGGCGTTTAATAAGCTGCTTGCATTAAGGATTTTGAATCGTTTTGGCATGTAGGGGGGAGAAAAACTAGAAAATAATAACTTGGTTAATGTAGGGTTACGGCCCAGTTTACGAGGGAAAAGAAACACAGTAGACTAGAATCCCACATAAAAAAATTGAACGAACGACCAGGCAGCCAGGACACCAATACATCGAGGCACACATCATCTTCTACCACCGGGCATCGCGGACACACCAGACGGCACCCACAACACTCATGCACTCTCGCGTGAAGGGGCTGCCACGTTCCTAGAGGACGCTCTGCGGGATTGCCCACGTCGGACAGGCTGACGCGTCAGCAAGAATTCCTGAAGCGGCGCAAATTTGGCTCATTGCTACGGACACGTAACAGCCAGCAAAGAATTATTTTCAAAATCAGAAGGCTCGTCTCTCACGTTTGTTGGAGACCGACAGGCTGTGGCCCGCACACAAACGCGAACCGCCACAAACGCGCCACCCACGCCAACGCCACAGGTGCGGAGGACTATCTCGGCCCTACCCCTAGCATGCAGCAAGGCTGTTTGCAGCTCACTAACAGCAGCAGGTCGGGTTCCGAGGTAAAGCCGGAAATTTTTCCCGATATTTTCAGAACGCGGCAACCACGAGGATTTGAGCTCTGAAAAGTTGCACAAACTTCCGCTAGGTTATGGGAATTACAAAAACATACTTTTTTCTCATTTGGCCGTCGTGATGGTCAGATACTCACGAATAAGTGGATAAAATTGAGGTGAAATAGCATCCGCGGTCCCACCGAGAAAATTTCAAACGCCTGCGAATCTTACAATTTTTTCTGGTTATTATGGTAATTCTGGGGTGCAGATGACGAATCCGTCGTTAGATGTTTGATCGGGATCAATTCAGCCTTGATACAGCTGCGCAAAGATACGTGCAAAAAGAGGGCATAACCTGGGATTTACTAGGGATTAGAGTAGAAAACTCCCACCCGTGGAAAACGATCCACACGTTGATTAGAGCTTTGTAAAACTTCGATCTGAGATGATTTTAGGGTGGGGAACACGAAGATATCAGTGGATTGTCCTAGACATTCTTTTGCAATCGACTTACGGTTGTCCAAAAGCTGACCTTAGCTGAGCAATTTCAAATTTCGAGGGATTTTGATTGTTGGTTCCAGGCTCGAGTTTTGGTCTTACAAACTTTCTGAGTCGCTCTACTTACCCCATTCGACCAAGCGGAAGCGATTTCCGCCATGTCCGAGGGAAAAAAAAGTTCGGCAATGTGGAGAAAAAAAAGTTTGATCCGAAGGGGAACATTTTTTTTGGGACGTTCTTTTAAACGTCGTATTTGGCCGTTCAAAAGCGAACCACGAAGTCATTTTTTTCTTTTTTTTTCCAAGCTCGGAAGAGCAGACCGGCTTTAGTTCGGAACCCGCCGCAGTAGAGTGGCCTTTCAGCCCTTCTGAAGATTTTGAGCAGTCTGCTCAAGAATCAAATATCCACACCCGTACATGAAAACCCGCGAACAGTTTGCATTGCAAAATCTCGGAGATCGGAAGACAGGACGACACCAAGCAAGGCAGACCAGAGACACGGTGCGTTCTCTGTTAGAGTAACAGGCTCATCCCAAGTACGATCAAATCATCGGAGTCTGGGTCGCTTATTCGTGGCACGTCTTGCTCATTCGAGTGAACATCGTTTCCATTAGATTGATCTGTGTGTCTGCTTCGACGGGGGAGATGTAGCAGCCTACGCCCTCGATGGCATGGCTGAAATGTTTTTGCAATTATCGCCGTGACCGAAGAGCTGAAGCATACTGCCTTTGTCGCCCAGTGTGGTACATGCGCCTTCGGTTCATTTCGCAGACGCGCCTCCTTGCAAGACCTCTTTACTCTTGCCATTTGCTCCGATCTTTCCTGGGAAGTCCTCGGCTTGCCCGGTTGCGCCGCTCTGTCGAGCAGCAACAAGCGGCTTTAGCTCGACCGCGCAAATATTCAAACGGAGGAACCTCGTCGTTTTCCTCCACGAGGGCTTATGCAGGCAGCATAATCCGTGTGCTCGACATTTGTGCATGAGAACGCGTGGCCATCGACAGGAACGACGCCAAGACGCCACCATCACAGCAGTCATTTGAGATCAACCACCTCCCGCGCGCGACCTCATTAGGTAGACGCGAAAGATCACGCATGCCCACAATTTATTCAAAATTTAAATATTTTGAATTCTGACGAACGAAATAAAAAGCCAGATTCATCTAGCACCCCGTTGAACAGACCACAAAAATAAATGGATCAATCGCTGCCATTGGTCGTTTTCCACCCAAAGCAGGAAGCCATTGGTCGATAATGCCCCGCATTTAAAAAAAAACTCTATCGAATACAAGGTGAAGGTCATGCCAGAGGCCTGCAGATATGGTGTGCTCGGCGCGGGCGTAGGCGCCCGTTGTCTGTGCTTTGTGCGAACAGTGCCCGTCTCACCATCATCTTGCGTTCGTAGAGTCCACGCTTGCGCTCCACATTGCTGTGACAAAACATCATCAGCGCCCACCAATATAGCATTCGCCCATCTCATCACCTCCTTTGCAATTTGTTTCGGGCACCAGAGAACTGGGTCCAAAGCATGCCCGTAGTGTCTTAGGTGGAGTGAGCAGCGGTGGAAAAATTGAAGTGCGCTGCTCGATAACCTGTTCCTGACCTTCGGTATACTGAACAATCTTCGGGCCGGGTCTCCTTTGTATCAGGAGGTGTGTGAGGTAATATTTTAGTCGTTTTCAAGCAAGCGGTTGCGCTGACATATACTACCTGGTTTGATGTAAAGGAAAGAAACACCACCCAGCGATCATCTACTACGCGCTAGGGCATGTTTTCATGAGCACCACTGACAAGAGCACCAGAAGTGGACGCGACATCTAGAGGACCACAACATCTTCGACGACAGTGGGGAGAAACTAGGGTGTATAATCGTACACTGTCACTAGAAAATAACAATGGGAAAAGTGGAAAACAAGTACACACAGATATGTCAGCACTGCGGTAGACGACACTACCAACCTATTACGCAGGGTATTTCGTGCCTGCGACCGTTTGCATGATCGCCTGACAACCTTGACCAAAAGCAGTAGCATATACCCAACAAAGTAAAGTCACCCTCGCGTTCAACAGTGGTGACATCGCATGCCCACGTCACCTCGCTGGGTGTATTTGTAAGATGTAGCTCCATCGGCACGGTAAAAATCATAGGCGTAAAATCGTGTATGCGAGACAATAATAATTAGTGTGAAAAGGAGGTACAGACAGATATGTTAAAATTGCGGTAAAGCGCACTAACTACAAACTTTTTACGTAGGGTATTCCGTACATACCGTCTGCATGATCGCCTCCCAACAAATGCCAAGCGAAATATGACCAACAAAGTAACGTAATTGAGCGCGTGTACGCTGAGCGTTCCTTTCAAAACAGTAACGATTCGCATTCTCCCTTTCGTTCTCAATGGCGGTGACTTCGAATGACCACATCACCTCGCCAGTTGTTTTTGGCAACGTGTATCTCTTTCTTATACTTGGCAATGTCAGGAAATAATTGTATCTACACGATTGTACTCATCGATTAAAATATTTTATCTTTCGATCCATGTACAGTTACCAATTAAGAAGCTTTTAACACGTTGTTTACTACACCTAAAGACTGGGTTGCATACTGCAGGTAACATCAAACCTTATACAATAAGAAACATTACCAGGCGGGTGATATAAAGGGGTGTCTTCTTGCTACCACCGTCAGATTCGTCCCCTTTAAGGTTTTATAGCTTCCGCACACATATTGAAATGCCCCCCCTTCCCCCCCCCCCGATCCCGTTTGTTCAAACGCCCCACCTAAAGTCAAAATCTACCACACAGTAGTAAACACTACCATCCAGCTGATATCATCTCACTATCCTTTTAGCCATCTATGCCGTACCTCCAACTCATCTCCGCCGTCCTCCTCTCGCCCCCCTCTCCCTTTTGTTTCCCGTCCAGTTTGTTCAAGCGCCTCACTTACATTCGAAATCGGCCGGAGTAATTTAACTTTTAAGCAATTGATATCACGTCATTTTTTTCGACCCATCCATGAGGTAGCTGTCATTCATCCCCCCTCCCCCTCTCCAACGCCCCCTTTTTCCCCACACCCCGCACGATCGCCTATCCAGCACCGCGTGTATAGCAAGCGGCTACATATACAATTTTATACGCGCGATCTCAGGATCACATCCTATGCTGCTAAGAATAGTTTCGACTATATCCTCAATCTAATCGTTGGAGTGTATTATAATATCTTGTGTGACCTAAACCTCTTGAAAACTGCCCCCCCTCCCCCCCATTTTTTTTTCTCGCTCTCTCTGGCTCAAACGCTCCACCTAATATCGAAATCCGCTTGAGTAATAAACACTTCTACGCCCCGGATATCACCTCATTATCTTTTTAGAGCCGTCCATGCCGCTGCTGTAATCCCCCCCCCCCCCCCCCCCGCCCCTAACGCCACCTCCGTTCCCACCACCCGCACTATCGCCTAGACCTAGCACCACGCGCATAGCAAAACCCTATATCTATGCGACCAAAATCCCCCCCCCCCCCTCCCCCCCCCACCATTATCCCCCCCCCCCCTCTCCCACAGGAAGGATTTATAGTTTCCACGCATAAATTGAGCTGCCGCACATGCCCCCCCCCCCCCCCACCACCACCACCCCCGCTCCTATTTGATCAATATCAAACCCCCACGTTCCTAAAACCTCCGCCCTCCCCTTACCGGTTATTCGACTTACACCTGGGGTTCACTTGATAAACTGATGCATTTCCTTCCACAGCTGAAAGAGTTTCATCCCCCTCAAAAACGGGTTTTATAGTTTCCGCGCACAGACTGCCTAACATCACCCTGTTAACCCTGATAGCTACACTGTAGTTACAACGGGAGTCGCCGACCTATATCCTTAATGAAGACACACAACCCGTATAATTCGCGCGATCGAGGTATCACACACACAGCTTGCAAAGATGCGTTTCGACAAAGCATTCGATTTCACAGCTGTAGTGTATTTTAGATTTAATAAAACATATTTGATGCGATCCTTGCTCGCTTCTCCCGAAAAAGCGAAAATTGTACTTCATATACAACGAAAACAACACAGCACCCCCGGGCTGGGTAGTTTAGGACAGCGAATTACTATGGAAGGGGCTCGCACGGGTTGCGCCCCACGGCTAGCGCCCTTGACTGTATCCAGGGCAACTGCCCCTTTCCTCTACGCCGAGCCTGTTGATTGATCGAGATATTTATGACCAAAAAAAGATACCGTCATCTTGAGTGCGCTGTTGTTTGGTGGATGGCAGCCGGTGTGCAGTTCGTCGGTCTGTTGTCACATCGCTATAATGCGTGTTGCTGTTCTTGTTCATCTTCATTAATTGCCGGAAAGAGGTCTAGCCTAGACGTTCGTTACGGCTGCTGTTGTGTACTGTGTGTAGTCTATGTTTCAACAATTCTCGTTCGGCAGTCGGGCGACAGCATGAGGTACGAGTAGCTGATGCTGGACCGAGTGGAGTAATGTTTTTTTTTCATAATTAAACAAACAAACGGCATTCAACAGAAGAAGTGGCATCAGCACCGTCGCGACTCAATGGCTTGATGAATGATGCCGCGATTTCCCGGTTCTGAGCCCAGGAGCAATAGCGTTGCCTTGAGGGATTACAAACCTAGGAGGAGTGCGAGCCCGTCCTGTGTATCGAGGAAGCATATATTTGAGACATTCGTCGTGCGTCGATGGCAATAACTCAGACGAGCTAGGACAATCCCTTTGTGGATGTTCTTCGTCGATCTCAAGATGACATATAGCTCCGCCGACCGAGAGCGGCGGTGGATGGTGCACGTTTCTGGGCACCAGAGACGATGTTGACCATTTTCGGCCAGATGGTAAACGGGATGGGAAAATCTTCCGCTATAGTGAGTTGCAACACGAGAAAAACTGTGCGCGAACTTGGTGACGGGATGGGAACAACCGGACGGACTTCGGCACGACAAACAGTCGGGACGGGAACAAGATGCTTTTAATGTTGGCACGGTAGACAGCGGAAACAGGGACCAAGGTCGGGGAGGGGTCGGGAGGTTGCGGCCGAAATCGCAATACTTCACTAGGGATTTCCGTTTCCGTCCCCCGCCCCGTTCCAGGGACGCGAGCACATCTTTCCGCCCCGACCATTTCCCCATCTTGTTTTTTATTGCTTTTCTTGTCTTGTTCTTTTCTTTCCTTTTCTTTTTTCGTTTTTTTTATTTGTTTTCTATATCTATTCTTTTGTTTCCTTTCCTTTATCTCATTTTCTTATATTCTTGTCTCCAATTGACTTGAGTCTGTGGTGCGTATGCGAGTTGATAGATACTACATGTACGTGAAATATATACGTGGTAGTCTTCCTCGCGTGGCAAGCGGTATAATAGTCGGTTTCTCTAGGCGTGAGTAATGAAACGTCGTGCGCATGCGTAGTGATAAATACTACGTGAAATATATACATACGTGGTCGTCTTCTTTGCGTGGCAACCGGTATAGTCGGTTTCTCCAGGCGTGAGAAATGAAACGTATGCACCGGTATGGACCTGACACGTTTTAGACTGACTCCCGATTTCACTTTATATGTTTCCGGTGGAGGCATGAATTGCGTCAGCTGTGATATATGCGTGTACCCCCTTGGGTTGTTTGTGTTTTTCCCTGGGGTATTCCTCAACTCCAGAGTGACTGGAGCCTGTCCTGTGACCACGGACTTGATTATGCGAGTTAATGTGAGAACAACAATAACAACAACCGTGCGTACCCTCAATTACGGCATAAACAGGGGACGTTTAAGAGACGTCTTTGTTAGGATTTAGACGCATTTTTAAAGCTTTGTAGACCCCCTTTTAGGTTTTTTTTTGGAAATCAATCCCAATCGTTGACGAGATTAATTAAGCAGTGTCACTTGGCGTGCCATCAAAAAAAAAATGAGCCGACTGGCGCTCCTCGTCTGTTGCAAAAATCAATGACGAGAGCAACGCTACCTCCATCGCAGCATTGAGCAACAATTTTAATACAAAGAAATACGAACAACCGTGGTATTAATATTTCGTTGTTATAAGGCTTAGTTTGGGGAAGCTATTGGTGAACCTTCCCAAATGGCGTCGTCGACAGACCATGGGTTTTTTGGGTCGTGGGTTCGATCCCCACCATCCACAATGATAAATTTCTCAGATTTTCCCCATGTCGAACTTGAAAAATGCTCTCCCTGGCACCCCAGGGAATGAAACGGCTTGAATAAATGACAGGTCCGCCCGTGTTCCGGCCGACCTGCGATCCCGCCGTTTCAGGGGGGGGGGGTGTTTTAAGGCTTAGTTTGGGTTAGCTTTTGGTCAACCAGTTGCAAGTGGTCAAACGGACTACTAACCCACTTTAGTCTCCTCCTCATGAAAATATGCGTGTTCATCAATATCATGGTGTTCCCCGCGAGGGAGGCTGGGGGAGGGATGGTGGAAAATGACGGCTCTCCTCATCCCGTTTTTCTTGCCCCCCTCACCCTTCCCCGCTCCTTCTCCCGGCTATTGTACGCGGCTGACCTGACCCATACTCCGACAGATGACCTCAACCACCAGAAGTCCCCCCCCCCCCTCAAATGAACCTACAAAACACCAGAAGATAAAGGAAGTAATCCCTGCCCTTCCTACCTTTCCTCCTCTCGCCCCTCTCCCCCTCCCCTCCGCTTTAGCCCTCCTGCTCGTGAACCAATCGGGTAGGCGGGTGGGAGATTGCGATTGGTGTCTCCCCGTGTCCCCTCTCTGCCCCTATGCTCCTGCCAACAGTCTTCTCCCTACTGCTTCTGCTGCTGCTGCTATCGCTGCTGCGTGGGCGCTACTTCATTGTACCTCTACCGGTTGTTGTGTCCGGTACTCGCTGCTGGTGAGCTGCTGCTGTGATATTGTTGCCGCTGAAGGTCCTCCTGATTTTCCCCGCCACCCCCCCCTGGAATCACTCCCCCTGTGCTACCGGTTCTCCGATATTTCCTCTTCGTTCCTCTAAATTCCAGACTGTTCCGACATTTTTACAATTTGGTCTCCTCTCCACGAAAATATGCGTGTTCATTAATATCATGGTGTTCCCCGCGGGGGAGGGTGGGAGAGGGGTGTGTGGAAACTGACGGCTCTCCTCGTCCCGTTTTCTTTGCCCCCATACCCCCCCCCCGCTCCCTGTCCCGGCTATTGTACGCGGCTGACCTGCCCCCTACTCCGACAGGTATTCTCAACAACCAGAAGCCCATTCGGAAGCCGCGTTCTACGCCCGCGCCTACCCTATTCTACCCTCGCCTCCCCCATCTCGTCCCTTGCCCCGGCTGTCTGCTAGGCGCTCCTGACCTCCCTACCACTATCCTTGACACTCAAAAGGGGTCTTCTATATTCGACCTCACGTAACCCATATTTTCCTCCCTTCTCGCCCCCGCGTTCCAACTTGCAATCCCCCTACTTCCCCATGTACGGACAGGGCTTGCCGCTCTTGAAGAATTTACACTCTCTGCTTCCCCCCCCATCCTTGCTTTCTTCATCTTTGCATTCTCCTGCTACACCCCTCCCCCCCCACCCCGCTTGCCCAGGCCGGTTGCCCACCTCGAACCCCCCCCTCTCCTACCCTTTCTCTCTCCCCCACCCCACCCACACACCCCCCCTTTCATGTATAGGGGCGCCACGTCGAGCCACGCTCGCGTTGATTTCAACTCCGGTACTGGTAGGGGCCTAGCCTCTTCCGCCGTCGGCCACGTGTTCACCCTCCGCTCCACCCTCAGCGCCTGCGTCCCCACCTCTTCCCCCAACTCCGCTAGGTCCATCTTTAACCGCGTCTCGAACCGCCCCCCCCCCCTCCCCCTTTTCTCTTGCCCATTCAGATGCAGCTTGCTCAGCTGCTGAAGCCACCGCACCCTTCCCAACGGCCACCCCACCTTCCCCAAGCCCACTGCTATATTAATCCACATCTCTCCTCTCAAATCAGCCACGACCCCAACCGTCGATCTCTTTTCATCTGCGTCTCCCCCCTGTCCTGCCCAGGCGCTCCATAGCGCCCCTCCACAGTAGGGGCGCCTCCCGTTCTGCCTTGTTTAGCTCGTGCGCGGTTCCGTTGCTGCGCTCTTTCCCTCCTCTCTCCCAAGTGGCCCCCTTTCCACGCCTCACCCCTTCGGCCCCGTTGCCGCAGGCTCACCATCCATGAGCGTGTGCGGTCCCGTTGCCGCTCACTCCCCCCCTTTCTCTTTGCGCGACCCCTTTCTCCGCCCTTTCTCCGTCGAGGCCGTTCCCCCTCGTCGCCCCTCAGCCACCTTCCTTTTCCTCGTCGTTCCACGTTCTGTGTGGCCCCTCTGCCGCGTTCTCCTCTCGTCTGGTCGTGTACGTCCTAGTTTCCGCAACCCCCCCCCCGTCCCCCTCTTGCGCGGCTTCGTTGTCACGTTTCCATCCTGCCTGATCATTTACGGCCCCGTTGCCGCACCCCCCCCACTCGTTTGCGCGGCCCCGTTGCCGCCTCCCCCCCCCCCCTGGTCGTGTACGGCCACGCTGCCGCACCCCTCTTCCCCCTCCTTGCGCGGCCTCGTTACCGCGTCCTTTCCCCCCGACCAAGTCGTGTACGGCCCCGCTGCCGCCCCCCCCCTTCCTAGTTTACCCGCCCCCGCTTCCCCGTTCCTTCCCCCGCTTGGTCGTGTACGGCCCGTTGCCGCACCCCCCCCCCCTCCCCCTGTTTGCGCGGTCCCCTTGCCGCGCCCCCCTCCAAGCCTGGTTGTGTACGGCCCCGTTACCGCACCCCCACCCCCCCCTTTGTGCGGCCTCGTTGCCGTATTATCCCCCGTGCCTGATCGTGTACGACCCCGTTGCCGCTCCCCCTTCCCCCCCACGATGCAACGTTCACGCCCAGCTTATTCGTGTACGGCCCTGTTGACCCCCCCCCCCCCCCCTCTCCGCCCCCCCCCTTCTTTGCATGGCCCCGTTGCCGCGTCCCCCCCCCATCCTGGTAAAGTACGGCCACGCTGCCGCACACCTCTCCCTCCTTCTTGCGCGCCCCTGTTGCCGCGTCCCAACCCCGAACAGGTCGTGTACGGTCCCGTTGCCGCCCCTCCCCCCCCCCCTGTTTTACGAGGCCCGGTTTCCGCGTTCCTTCCCCCGCTTGGTCGCGTTCGGCCCGTTGCGCATCCCGCCCCCCCCTTTGTTTGCTCGGCCCCGTTGCCGTGTCCCCACCCCGCCTGTTCATGAGTGATCCTATTGTCGCACACATCCCCCCTTCTTGCTCGGCCCCGTTGCCGCATCCCACCTCCGACAAGGTTGTGAACGGCTCGTTGCAGCACACCCCCCCTTTCTTGCGCGGCCCCCTAGTGGCGCCCCCCGACCAGGTCGTGAACGGCCCTGTTGCCGCACGCCACGCCCCCCCCTTCTTGCCCGGCCCCGTTGCCGCATACTACCCCCGACAAGGCCGTGTACGGCCCCGTTGCCGCATCCAACCCACGACAAGGTCGTATACAGCCCCGTTGCCGCACACCTTCCCTCTTTTTCGCGCAGCCCCGTCGCCGCGCCCCCCCCCCCGCCTGGTTTTGTACGGCCCCTTGCTGCCCCCCCCCCCCCCCCCCCCCCCCCTTTTTTTTTCCCCGCGCGCCCCCGTTGCCGCGTTCCCCCCCCCCCTTGGTCGTGTACGGCCCCAACGCCGCCCACTCCCACCCCCTTTCTTTTCACGGCCCTGTTGCTGTGTTCCCCCTGGCCTGAACGTGCGCAACCCCGTTGCCGCGCCCGCCCCCACACCTTCGTTGCGCGGTCCCGTTGCCGCGCTCCCCCCCCCGGTCGGGTCGTGTACGATCTCGTTGCCGTACACCCTCCCCCCCTTTTGCGCGACCCCTTTGTCGCGCACCCCCCGTTTGTTTGAGCCCGCAGCCTAGCCGCCGTCGCTCTGCACGGCTCCGATGCCGCGTTCCCTCCCGACCTGATCGTGTGCTGCCCCGTTGCCGCACCCCCCCTCCCCATTTATTTGCGCGGCCCCATTGCCGCGCTTTCCCCCGGCCGTGTCGTGTACGGTCTCATTACCGCACACCCTCCCTCCCCACCCTTTGCGAGCCCCACTTGCCTCGCACCACTCATTTGTTTAAACCCGCGGCCTACCCGCCGTCGCTCTGCGCGGCCCCGTCGCCGCGTTATTTCCCGACCTGGTTGTGTGCGGCCCCGTTGCCGCACACTCCCCCCCTTTCTTTCGCGCGGCCCCGGTGCCGCGTTCCCTCTCGGCCGGGTCGTGAAATCTATCCTGCTCGCCCCGCCCTTCCTAGACTCGTTGTCTCAACTCGCCACCCCTTCCCGCCCCCGCGCCGTTGATCTTCTGTTTTGAAAATGTATAATTGTACGAATTTTTATATTCGTTTCCCCTTTCCCCCTTATGTTGCATTTCTCCCCACCCAGCGACCCCCCCCCCCCCCCCATCACCCGTTGCCACCCGCCTCATCCGTGCCGTAGCAGTCACACTTTACACCACTATTAATAGTTTGAAAAGTATATAAAGTGGTATCGTAATTTCCGAGTAATAGCAATTAGGGTTAGTAGTAGAGTGCAGTACATAGCAGCATCAGCAGCAGTAGTAGTGCAGTAGTACTACTAGTACTGGTAGTTGTAGTCGTAGTAGTATTAGCGGTAGTAGTAATAGTAGTATAGTAGTTAACACTGCAAGGCCAGACCATCAACAGTACTATGCTAAGGCTGTAGACTAGTGTCGCTAGTGGTTAGTACTCGTAGCGGCTGTGGTGATATCGTGGTATCGTGGAGCTCATCCCCAGCGACGGTAAATGTCACCGCGTCACTGCTGCGGTAAATATTAAGTACAAATCGCCTGGATTTCCATCATATACGCTTACATTGCAACATTTCTTTTCTGTGGTATTTTTCATCCTTTACCCGTTCGTTATTTCCGCTTTCTCTTGATGTCGTAGATTGCTATTGGTGTCTCCCCGTGCCCCCTCTCTGCCGCCTATGCTCCTCCCGACGGTCTTCTCCCTACCACTGCTACTGCTGCTGCTGCTGTCGCTGCTGCGTGGGCGCTACTTCCTTGTACCTCTACCGGTTGTTGTGTCCGATACGCGCTGCTGGTGTGCTGCTGCTGTGATACGTTGTTGCCGCTGAAGGTCCTGCTGTTTTTCCCCGCCACCCCCTCCTGGAATCACTCCCCCTGTGCTACCGGTTCTCCGATGTTTCCTCTTCGTTCCTCTAAATTCCAGACTGTTCCGACATTCTTACATTAATACCATAACAAATGGCGTCGTCGACAGACCATGGGCTTTGGGGTCGTTGGTTCGATCCCCACCATCCATAATAATAAACTTTTCAGATTTTCCCCATGTCGAACTGGCAAAATACTCTCCCTGGTGTCCCCAGAAAATGAAACGGCTTGGATATTGCCAGAGGTCTGCCGTGCATCCGGCCGACCTGTTATTCCGCCGTTTCAGGGGGGAAGAGTGTTATAAGGCTTGGTTTGGGTAAGCTGGTTAACCTTAACAAATGGCGTCGTCGACAGACCATGCGTTTTCAGGGTCACAAGTTTGATCCCCACCATCCACAATGATCAATTTATCAGATTTTCCCCATGTCGAACTTGAAAAATACTCTCCCTGGTACCCCAGGGAATGAAACGGCTTGGAAAAAATGATAGGTCCGCCCGTATATCCGGCCGACCTGCTATCCCGCCGTTTCAGGGGGAGAGAGTTTTATAAGGCTTAGCTTGAGTAAGCTATTGGTTAACCTTTTGCGAGTGTTCAAACGGACTAATACCCCACTAACTACCTTAACATCGTCCACCAACCACGAACAAAATTATCTGGTGGAGGCATGAATTGCGTCAGCTGTGATATATGCGTGTACCACCTTGGGTTGTGTGTGTTTCCCCTGGGGTATTCCTCAGCTCCGGAGTGACTGGAGCCTGTCCTGTGATACGGACTTGTTTATGCGAGTTAATGTGGGAACAACAACAACAACAACAACAACAACAACAAAACTATGAATGGTTGCCTACCAAGAGTCGTTCTTATCATCCGTTTTTCACCGAAGATTTCAGTTTTTCAAGAAAATCCCAAAATGTTCAACCCCCGGCATAACTGACCAATATTTCGGTAAAAGGGTGAAATTTTGCCAAAAACTGAAGTGCTGTACGTATCGTTAGGACCCACCTTTAGAGGTGATTAGTATAGGACAGACAGGGGGAAAGGCGTCAGAGAGCAGGGATGGTAGCCTGTAGCCCAGGTGGCGAGTCAGGTCATCCCCGGGCCTGGTATAGGTCAGTTTCTTTCGTGAGTTCGAGTATTCCCGACCGAGTGCATACATGCTCGCATGGTTTCGAAGGGACTTTTTTGTGTGAAAGCTGACTTGCGGAAAGCACAAGAGCGTAAGTTAGCAACATTCGATGGAAAATCGACGAGCAGGGTGAGATTGCAGAACCCATTGCCCGATAAAAGTTGAAGGCATAAAGGCGAGAGGGCACGACCCCACCTATGACCACGGCTTGTCCAGAAGGTGCAAAGTAGAAATATGATGAGAACGCTAGGTGCAACAGAAATACATAGACAAAGTCTATAGACCCTAGACTATCTATATATTTTCTCACAGTTTTTGCTTTCCAACTTCTGGACAAGACGTGGTCGCAGGTGTTGTCTCTTCTCCCCCCCGGTTCTTGCCTTCAATTTTTTATCGCGCATACGTAGGGTCCAGTAATTCTACTGGTCGTGCATTTTTCGTCGAATGTCGCTAACTCACGCCCTCGCGCTTTCTGCAAGTCAATTTGTGCACCAGAAAAAGTCCCAAGGAATTTATACGAGTATGCACTCGGCGGGGCTCCACGTCACGATACTGACCTATACCAGGCTCGAGAAAAACCTGATATGCCACCCGGGCGACCGGCAGTATGTTACAGATGGGTAAGTATGTTATTGTTGCTACACATGAGGTAGTAAATCTTTTGCAAACAGCAGTGAGGGTCGTAGTTAACAGTTCCTCCACAATAATTTTTTCAGACAGCCACAAACGAGGAGCATTTTACAAGCTCACTCCTCACACCGGCCGGGTGAAGGCTATTCAGACTACATCTTAGTCCCTCCTTCGAGCTTCCCCAGCTGCCGAGGGGGGGATAACTAGTCGCCTCGCTTCTAAACGGAGAAAAAAGGCATAGATTTTTTTTTTTTTTTTTTAATCCTCCGGCGGATGGGGATAAATAAAGCTTTGGCTCACCACACTTCCGCGTATTTTCATACGCGTCGTGTGTCGATTTAACTCAGTTGCTTTCGCAGCCCAACGCTAGCTGGCGCACCCTTCGAGTCCCATTGTAGGTATAGCGTGGCAAAGACTATACGCGTCCATGTCATGTGGTAGGTTTAAGTGCCTTGAGTTGGAGTATCTGGAGGCCGCCATCACAACATGTACCAGGTATGATGAAGATATATTGTGGCGGTTTTGGGTGTTGTACGTACGCGGTACAAGGGAGGAGTGGCCGAAACAACTTTGTAACGAACAACCACCCAATTCAAATATCTACCCAACTCCGGCCAACACTATAATACGCGCGGTACGTATACTGTTCTACAACCACAAGTTTCGATTTGTTGAATGTTTTTACCTGTTCTCTCCAACACGAACGGCATAATTTTTTGGTGGCGGCTTGCTGTCACTGATTGTATCATGTCGATCAGAACCGGAACATAAATAGTGTTACAGCAGTTGTTCCACAAACGATAGAAATCATCAACCTCCAAACTCCAAACCCCCCAAAAAAATTACTGGCTGAAGGTTAACAACACGGAGGGAGAACAAATGGGAATGTATTTAATAAACAATACTTGACTTGGTACTTTGCCGGGGTTGTTAGCTTGCGCTGCCGGGGTTGTAACGAAGACCACTGATAGGGACAGCTTACGCTATACCTACAATGGGACCCGAAGGATGCGCCAGCTAGCGTTGGGCTGCGAAATCAACTGAGTTAAATCGACACACGACGCGTATGAAAATACGTGGAAGTGTTGTGAGCTTAAGCTTTTTTTTCCCCCATCCGCCGGAGGATAAAAAAAAAAAAAATACTTGGTACAAGTTGTTTTTTTTTAGACAAAACGCATTACCAGGTACACTTTTGTCTGGTTGCTTACGAGTGACGTCACGGGTTATCCGAAAGCACAAGTGTTATCGCAAATCGTTCTTTTGGGAATTGTGGCGGACTTTTCACATGGGCCAAATTTTTTCTCGGTTGTGCAACGCACCCACGACGTCACTTTGGGCAATTAGTTGTACAAAATCGTTTAAAAGGGAGGTGGGAGTCTACCTGTCTGTGTCGTGAGTGGTAGCGATAATAGTAGATTTTGGATTTTTCAAGAGATACGCAGACGATACGCGCCCACCTGCCATACACTATACCTCACAGCGTCAGCCGTGATAGCCACTCGCCATCGCCCTAGACTGACCATAAGAAGAGGTCATAACAGGAACGGCAAGCTTTCTACACACAGGCTGTGTGGGGCAGATCGCCGAAGGCGTATCGAGTAGGGGTCTCCGGAGGTCTTTTCGTATCTTCGAAACAGAGACAGTTCGTTCACCAAGCCAGGTGAGCTTTGCTGAAGAACGGGCTGCTACTATGTAAATAACGTCATGTGACCACGGACTTGATGATGCGAGTTGATGTGAGAACAGCAATATCAACAAAGCTAGGCCTCGAGGGCATCGTCGCAGTGCGTGTAACTCGGGAACTCCTGAACGACAATGTGGTCTTTTAATTCCCAGGGGGATCGGGCGGATAGGGGAAAAAAAAAAAAAAACTCACTACACTTCCACGTTTTGATATAGACGTCGTGTGCCAGTTTAACTGTGCCAGTTTAACTCCTTCAAATTCGCAATCAAGAGCAAGCTGGCGTGTCCTTCAGTTTCCGTGGTAGCGACAGCGCGAGCTGTCCTTACCGGCGGTCACCGTCACTACTCCAGCAGAGCAAGCTGCCGTTGTAAACAGACGCATTGTTGTGTCGACCCGATTTGAACGCTGGAGATCAGGTGCGGTCGACCACCCGCAAAGTCGTCATTCCTGGTTGTGTATAACTTGCACAAGTTCACCAACTAACAAAAATCCCGGCCATGGGGTAATAGCCTTCCGCCGGACCTATTCATAGTCCAGTTACGGCCCACCCTATGGTACCCATTTGGTTTATTTTTGTTGTATTTTTGAACTTATTGTTATGCTATCAGGGTAGCAATCACGTTTCGAGATTTGCAAATACGCCAGCACTGTCTACTACTACATAGACTACTGCTTATACAACCTTTTCACACCACTTACGCTTTTTACAAGGTGGGTATGAGAGAACAAAGCCTAACTACGAAGGCTTCTGCGGTGCCGGTTAGCTGCAGTATAGTCTATATATAAAGCTCTCAAGAACGTGTTGTCCGTGTGAGTTGTTTGGTATTTTTTCATCCTTGTTGTTTTCCTCGCACTACCCTCGCCCTCCCTGCCATAAATAACTCAGCTCCGGGGTCACATACAGTAGCCGGTCGCCCCGGTGGCGTATCAGGTTATCCTCGAGCCTGATATAGGTCAGTTTCGTCAGTTCGAGCCCCGCCGAGTCCATATTCGTATAAATTCGTTAGGACTTTCTCTTGCACTTAAATTGACTTGCGGGAAGCGCGAGAGCGTGAGTTAGCAATACTCGATAAAAAATCGACGAGCAGTGGGATTGCTGAGCCCAATGCGCGACAATATTTGATTGCAAGAACGGGGGGGAGAACGGACGACACCTGTGACCACGGCTTGTCCAGAAGCTAGAAAGTAAAAGCGTGAGATCAAAAACAAAATCGTGTCGTCCTTACCCCTCCAAACAACGTATGGTACATGCCTTCATTTTTATCACGAAAACAACTCAGCATTCTCTCCCCTCGTATAGACAGGCGTTTAGTTGTTGTGTACATATCCACGTCGCTTGGCGTTCGCAGCAGTTAGTTTATTGATCCGTTCTTTGTTTGTGTGCGTTATTTTTCATGAAGTCACAATCGACCTCAACACGGTGGCAATCGAACTCAAGGGTTAGCAATGCTACCAGTATTCGAGGGTGACCAGCACGCAGCAGTAGTAGTCCTTCGTATTAGTGATAATAATAATACGGTATGTAGGTGTGCATGCAGCAGAAAGTTCCTTAGGCTCTAGCATGATGAGAAGCTCAATATCATCAAAACATTGTCAACCCAAAAAAGACTTCGAAGAAGCATTCGTTCGCAGGCTCTAGCATGATAAGGAGGGCCTCATGATCAACAGCACAACCATCACCCTGAATACATGACTCCGAAGAGGCATTCGTTTTGCACAACCGATCTCATCGTCTACGAATATCTGTGCTTTATTAGTCGTAAAAGAAGTAGTCTATATATTATGCTCGGAAAATTATTGACGAATGACTAACCGGTGGTAGCTCCTCACTTTGAAGAGCTTAACCGGACAGGTACATTATTAATTGATCCAACAAATGTAACCCAAACGGTGGGATGACTCTCGAAGGCGCCGCCGGGGCCACAAGGCTGTTCTATTCATAATTAACCGTTCTTTCTACCCAATGACATCATCGTCATCAGTTCGCCCATAGTACACGTGCTGATTTATCTTTTTTCGTCCTAGAGAGATGGCAAATTCTGTGGCCACAGACTGTGAAACAGAGTAAACCAAACACTCGCAATTCGTCAAGGTAAATAAAGCACGTGGAATGCTTGCGTGCAGGGTACGGCAACAGAATAAAACAAGCCGGACGTGTTTGTCGGTCGCGCCGGTGGTCTAGTAGTGGTTACCCTCAAAAATTACTAGCGTTGTTCAATTTCCACGGATTCCACGGTGGTGAGGTTTGACTTTATACGAAGTATTCAAAAATGAAAGAAAACAACTGCTGAGAGCGTCTGACGGCGTAATTGAGTGCAACTCAATGCAGGTCGACCAGGGAATAAAACGCTGTTTTTTATTTGCGATGAAAGTAAAGAAATGAAGGCATGCATCGGAGGGGGGAGGACGGCCCGGTGAGTGATCCCGGGCCTGAGTTAGTACTGGTAGGGAGGGCGAGAGTAGTGAGAGGATAACAGATGCGAAACAAAAATTTACTCCGGAGTATAATATAAGACCGGTGTGTACGAACATTATATATGAGCATCAAACCCAGTCAAAAGATGGAACCCATGTACCCTGGATTCCCAATTGAACAAATTCCCTACGGCTCAAAAGCATCGCATAGTCTACATATAATCTTTACACACACCTAAAATACATCAAAACTGCTCGTTGCCAAATACCAGGCTAGTCAAGAACGCAAGGGCAAACAGAACAACTTACCAGGCAATCGTAACAGCGCCCAACATTATAGCATTCGCCCACCACATCACCTCCTTTGCAATTGGTTTTGGGCATCAGCGAGCTGGGTCCAACGCATGCCCGTAGTGTTTTAGATGAAGTGAGGAGCAGCAGTAAATAAAGTGCGCCGCTCGATAACCTGTTCCTGACCGTCGGTATACTAAACAATCTTCGGGCCGGGTCTCCTCTGTATCAGGTGTGTGCGGAATTTTATTTGTCGTTTTCAAGCAAGCGGTTGCGCTGACATATACTACCTGGCTTGATGTAAAGGAAAGGAACAACACCCAGCGATCATCTACTACGCGCTAGGGCATGTTTTCATGAGCGCCACTAACAAGAGCACCAGACATAAACGCGACATCTACAGGACCACAACATCTTCGACGACAGTGGGGAGAAACCAGGGCGTATATTCGTACACTAGATAATAACAATGTGAAACCGAAGTCGACAGATATGATAACACTACGGTAGACCACACTGCCAACCTATTACGCAGGGTATTTCGTGCCTCCGGCCGTTTGCATCATCGCCGGACAACCTCTACCAAACGCAGTAGTATATGCCTAACAAAGTAAAGTCACCCTCGCGTTCAGTAGTGGTGACATCGCATGCCCACGTCACCTCGCTGGGTGTATTTGTAAGATGTAGTTCTGTCTTAGAGTTGGCGACCTCAAAGCCCCCCCCCCGGCACGGTAAAAATCATGGGCGTAAAATCGTGTATGTGAGACAATATTGATGTGAAAAGGAGATACAGACAGATATGATAAAATTGCGGTAAACCGCACTACCAACCAATTACGTAGGGTATTCCGTGCATACCGTCTGCATGATCGCCTCCCAACATATGCCAAGCGAAGTATGACCAACAATGTAACGTAAATGAGCGCGTGTACACTAAGCGTTCCTTTCAAAACAATAACGATTCGCATTTCTCCCTTTCGTTCTCAATGGCGGTGACATTGCATGACCACATCACCTCGCCTGTCGTATGTAACAATACGAATCACTTTTTCTTCATTAGCGATGTCATAAAATACAGGTATCTACATGATTGTTATTGTACCTCATTACCGGTTTAGAGCCGTCCATGCCGCTGCTGCAATTCCCCTCCCCCCCCCTGCCCCCAACGCCCCCTCCTTCTCCACCACCCGAACCATCGCCTAGACCTAGCACCACGCGTATAGCAAACCCCTACATCTATGCGACCTAAAGCCCTCCCCCCCCCGCTCCCCGCCCCCCCCGCCACATTCCCCCCCCTCTCCTCCACAGAAAGGATTTAAAATTTCCACGCACAAATTGAGCTGCCCCACCCGTACCCTCCCCCCCCCTCCCGCCCCCCTTTTGACCAAACCCAGGCCCCAAGTCCTCAAAAACTCCGCCCTCCCCTCACCGGTTGTTCGACTTACAGGATTCACTTGCTAAATTGATGCATTTCCCTCCACAGCTGTCATATTGTGTCCCCCTCAGAAACGGGTTTTATAGTTTCCGCGCACAGACTGTCTAACACGACCCTGATGACCCTGATAGCTCCACTGTAGTTGCAAGAGGAGTCGCCGACCTATATACTTGATGAGGACACACAACCCGTAATACGCGCGATCGAAGTATCACACACAGCTTGCAACGATAAGTTTTGACAAAATATTCGATCTCACAGCTTGAGGGCATTTTGATTTTTATAGTGTATGTGACTCACTTGGTGTTCCTCATATGCGGGCGCCCACTGATTACATTGTAATCTTCTCCGCCGCCTTTTTGTAATTTCCATATAATACAAGAAAAATTAATACACTTCAGCTGTGAGATCGACGATTATGTCGAAACCCATCTTTTCAAGCTGTGTGTGATACTCCGATCGCGCGTATTACGGGTTGTGTGTCCTCATTAAGGACATAGGTCGGCGACTCCCCTTGCAACTACAGTGTAGCTGTCAGGGTCAACAGGGTGATATCAGTCAGTCTGTGCGCGGAAACTACAAAGCCCATTTCTGAGTGGGTCAAAATCTGACAGCTGTGGATGGAAATTATTCAGTTTATCAAGTGGATCCTGTAGGTCGAATAACCGGTGAGGGGAGGGGGGAATTTTTAAGGGCGTGGGGGCCTAGGTTTGGTCAAGAGGGAGCGGGGGGGCGGGACGGGCGGGGCAGCTCAATCTGTGCGTGGAAACTCTGAACCTCAGGGGATAAATCTGACGGTTTTGGAAATCATGCACCAGTTTATCATGTATATCCTGTAAGTCGTACAACCAGTGAGTAGAGGGCGGAGGGTTCGCGGGGGTGGGGGGGGAAGGGGTGTGGGGGCGAAAGAGTTTGTTAAAAACATCTGTTTGTCGCATACATGTAGAGGTTTGCTATACACGGGGTGCTAGATCCAGGCTATTATGCGGGTCGTGGGGAAGGAGGGGGCGTTAGGGCGGGGGGGGCGGGGGGGGGGGGGAATTGCAGCAGCGGCATGGATGGCTCTACAAAGATAATGAGGTGATATCAAGTGCGTGGAAATGTTTATTTCTCTTGAAGACTTCGATGTTAGGTGGGGCGTGAAAAATGAAAATGGGGGGGGGGGGGGGGGGGGGGGAGAGTTTTCAAGAGGCTTAGGTCACATACAAGAAAAATATCAACGTCAGCTGTGAGATCGAAGATTTGGCCGCAACTCGTATTTGCAAGCTTGTGTATGATACTCCGATCGCGCGTATTACGCATTTATGTAGGGGCTTGCTATATGCGTGGTGCCAGGTCTAGGCGATGGTGCGGGTGATATATACTTCAGTTACGAGTCGTTAAATGGGTGCTTCAAACTTCCGTTGAAACATGAAAAATACCAAAAAAAACTACAATCAATTATTTGGAAAATACGTTAGCTGCTGCGAGTTACCTGTTTTTCTTGCACACTGCACACACACCCTGTGCCCACGCGAAGGACATGACATGCATGGACGTTGTGAAGGTAGATGGTGGCGGCCGGTCCGCTTCGTCGGCCTAAACAGAACAACCCCCAGCAACCCCAGTTCCCGATCGTCTTCCCAAGCATTCCGGAGTACAACTCCCGGCCATATCCCGAGTACGGTCCGGACCAGGTTCCCGACCGGTTTCGCGACTATGTTCTCGACCGCTTTCCCGACTATGTTCTTCATCCGCCCTGTTCCCGACCCGTTCCGTGATCCCGCCCTGATTTGTTCCGCCATGAAATCGTGGAGTCCTGTCCCGTCCCGTCAACCAAATGGCTTGCCGCTTTCCCGTCTTATTCAAGTTCCCCAGGGCGCAAACAGGAACCCTTTCCATATCGTCGCCCGGGAAGACCCAATGAAACAAATCCACGTGCGGCGGGTTTAATGGTTACCGTCCAGTACCACGCGGTGTTTTCGCTACTGTGCCTACCCCTATAGTTTTCAGTTCAGTGAAACAAACATTTTTGAATATGGAGCTCCCTCTCTCTGCTACGGCAAATGTATACTACAAACAGTAGTTAGTTGGAACTTAAAACACACGGTCTTATTTGTTTCTTCGTATGCAAGCCCCTGGCACACAAGCATGCTTTGTGTACGAGGGATTTCCCACGACAAAACCCCTAAAACTTACATACATGCAGGGAACAGAGAACAAGCGAAAAAATATACTCTTGAGATATATTGTAAGTCTTTATCCAAACTGAGGATGGTCGGGAGAAGGGGGAAGGGGAGGGGGGAGGGGGGGGGGGAGGAGGGGGGAGGAGGTGGAGGGGGGAGGAGAGGAGGGGGAGAGAGGGAAGGGGGGGAGTCCTGCCCAAGAAACTGAAGTCTGGGTCTGGCCATCATCGTCTTGAAATTTGTGGGCCTTCCAATATGGCCGTCACAGGATAGCGCAAGACCGCCCTGACTTCTTCGCCATGTTGCGATATCTCCCCAGTGCCATTGATGATTCACTTAATATCCTTTATGAGGCCAATACCGTCTTTAATCAGTCTCTAGGGTTTCCTAGTATGACTGTTTTAATCCTTTCCTTACCTTGCTTGCTCTTGTATTGTTTTTTCTTGCTTCTCTTGTTTTTTCTTTTCTTTTGTTTCCTCTTTCGCTTTGTTTTTTTTACCTCCTTTTCATTGTCTTCTTTTGGTTTCTTTCTTTTTCGTCGTTTCTTTCTTTGCAATCGACTTGCGTCTGTCGTGCGTATGCGTAGTGATAGGTATTACGTGCAATATATACGTGGTAGTCGTTCTGGGGTGGCAAGCGGTATATTCGGCTTATTTTAGTCGCCAGTAGTATAGTCCGTTCCCCTTGCCGCCTCAGTAAGACATGCTGCGAAGCATGCCCTGGTAGGCTTGTAGCGAGTGGAGGGGTCTTTCTGGCCGGTGTAAGGCCGGACTCACCCTCAACGAGTAATACCCTCTTGCTGCCGCGTGTGGCCGCGCAGCTTAGGCGTGGCGGTAGAGTTTGGCTAAAACGGGGTGCTTTAGGCATGGTCACCTACGATTCGCGCGTCTTTTTGGGCAGCAGCGGCGGGGCAGAAATGCGTAATCGAGATGCTTGTGCGCGGAGGCGGGCGCCACCACGAGCCACACTATGGCGCAGTCTTGGTTTAATTGAGAGAACTGCGCCGGCAGGAGGTTGGAGCCGACGACGGAGGAGGAGGGGGACTGAGCGTCGAGGGGCGGGGAAGAGACGGATTGAACTCTTCCTAAAAGAGAGCTTTTGTTTTTCAGATCAGCACAGCAAGCTGCGAGGAGCATTGTTTTTTTAGGACGGGGAGAAGAGTAACCGATTGGAAATGAGCGTCAACGACAGCAAGTGTGGATGAGCGGGCCGAGCGAGCTAAAGCGATGAGGTGGCCATGGAGAACCACTGCAGGATAATGGCACACGGAGACCCACGATCCGCACGCACACCATCATCACGAGAGCAGCGATCGTGTTTTTTCAGGTTTTTTCACGAGGCAGTAGTACAACATGTTACTTACGTCAGCGATTTCTGTAGAGTTGGCAGAGTTGTACGTATACCCTTCATGAGGAACGACCCCCCGATATTATTAGTTTTCAGGCACGGGCGTCGTAGCTGCGCTGCAACCTGCCAGATAACCCAGGAAGACGGGCGGTCATTGACATTTGTATGGTAGGTTATGCTTCGATTGCTTTTTTTTTGCATGCCCGCGGGTCGTCACTCGGAGAGCACTCCAGACAGTAGGCGCGTTCGTCTGTGCTTACGATTACCGTGCGGTTCGTACGGTGCGGGCAGCCCAACCGCTGCAGTTGGTAGCCTCGAGCTGGCTAGTTATGAAAACGGGGGAACTCTCTGTCGTAGTTGAGTGGATACCCGCGGCCACGTGGGTTCAGTTTGCACATGGGATCATTTCACTTGTCCGCTTTCTTCGTACCGTGTTTTTTCAGGCGGGAAAGCTTGGTATTTCCCGAATGATTTTTTTTTATTTTGTTTGTTTTTTCGGATCTCCCTAGGGCTTCAGTCTCTTCATGTGACCACGGACTCTGGATATTTGACAAGAGATAACGTGAGACAGCCATAGCCATCCACCGTTGGCATCTCTAACGGGCCGGGGGATTGGAAAGGGGTGGGAAGGGGGGGGGGGGGGGGGGGAGGGGGGGAGGGGTGCGGAGGGGGCAGGGAAGGGAAGGGGGGTCGTCGTGCCCAAGAGACTGAAGTCTGGGTTTGGCCATCATCGTATTGAAAGTTGTGTACCTTTTAATGGCCGTCACGACATATCATAAGACCACCCGGACTCTCTCGCCATGTTGCGTTCTCTCCCCAGTTCCATTGCATTGGATATTTGTCGCATGTCTCGTTCAGCACCAATACGCGTTCACGGCCAGATACGTAACTTGTAAGGCGGACGAAGGGCGTTGAAGCCGTCTCTCGAAGAGCGCGTTGGAACGAAGCGATTGGACGCGAAGTTCGACATTCAATAATGGGCAGACGACAGAAAGCGGCATACGGCCAATATTCCGTGCCACCGTGCGGTACAGAAAACTACACCCTAGTTTTTTTACCCAGATCCAGATTGATCGACTCAGCCTCGTGCCACTTTTTGACACTCAACTCCTTGTGGTACATCGTATCGCGGCTTCTCAGCTCGGCCGTTACCGTTTCCTCACGCGACCCATCACGCCTTCTGTTGCGAAAAACATCGTGTGGGACCGACTTCGCCTCAGGTTCCTCACGGCCCGTAGCCTTCCAATTTCCGACCGAATCTCAACCATGAGCACAACGTCGTGTACCATCTATAGAACGACGCCCCTTCATATCCCCTTCGAGCAATCATTGTAGCACCCCTTCCGCATACAGCACGAACCGCTGCGCAACCACACATAGCTCGCGCCATACGAGCTCGCACACCCCACGCGCTCGTATTATAGATGTTGTTGTTGTTGTTGTTGTTGTTGTTGTTGCTGTTGTTGTTTCTCCGTTGTTTTTGAACTTTGTTGGTCTCGCATTGACTCATATAACCAAGTCCGTGTTGGTCACAAGTCAGTCTCCAGTATTGGGTTGGGTATGTATGTGTGGATGGCGGGGAATAGGCTGGGGCAAAGGGACAAAGATGGAGTGACAGTTCCGCTACACGCGCACGACCATGTTGGCCCACACATACAACTGATGACGTCCGCCGTCCGCTTTCCGAGTTTGTACACCGCATTATGTTGAAATAAGACGCCACCACTTAATTTTGGTAGTCAATAAATTGGAAACACGTTGCGAGATGCCCGGAAAATAACCTATAATGCACTATCCATACCCTAAAACCTGTTAAAACAAAAAAGAGGTTATTTGGTTGTGGCGCCATCTCCGTGGTCGTGCAGTAGTGACTGCTGGTTATTTACGAAACAACGGCTTTCAACTGTTGAAATGTGTAGCTTGAAAATACCGGGAGTATATTGCATGTAGTCTTGAACATAGCCTTCTACATATATATAGTCGTGTAGCCCCGCGGTCAGTCTACCGACGCAGACATGGTCGGGGAGGTTGTCTTAGCCGAGAGTACAAGAGGAATGAATGCATGCTCCGGCTTGGAAGCGTGTGTTAAAAAAGTGAGATTCGTCGGGGGTAGGTAAATCCAGATATCTGAAGGAATCTTCAATATGAAGTAATATGAAAGCGCGTCATTCTGTGGATGCTACATGACGTTGCGCCCACGGTTGAACTTCAGTCGGAAATTGAAAGGCTGTGGGCCGTCAAGAGGTTGAGGCAAAGTCGGTCCGCATGGCGACATTTGCGACAGAAAGCACTTTGGGTCGCGTCAGGAACCGGTGACGGCCGAGCTGATAAGCCGCGGTACGATGTAATGCAGGGAGTACTCAATACTTGGTGTGAGAAACCGGTACGGGGTTGAGCTGACCAATCACCGCCTCGAATCGGGGTCAAAAGCCTAGGTGTATTATTCGGTACCGCACGGTGGCGCGGAATGGTGGCGGTATGCCGCTTTCTGTCGTCTGCCCTTCAAGAATCTCCTACTGAGACCGAGAAAAAAAAATCGTCCTTCATAATCCCTGCCTTCTCCAATTCGTACATAGTTTGATGTAAATATATGTATTTCACCCTACGAAAGGGCGCCCGGACAGTCTTTCGTCGACACCTCACATCAAAAACGTTCAAAATGCAAACCTAACTGAACCGGTTGTGATCACTACATTGCAGGTCGACTTGGAAGAAAATAGCACTTTTTTCCCCAATTTTTTCAAGTTTTTGTCACATGGTTAAAGAGACGCCCCCCGTTCACGGCAACCCTTTTTTTCGTTTTTTTTCCATTTTTAACATCCTGGTGATAGAGCCTTCCCTGCCCGCGTCCTGAAAGAGAAAATGGCCGTTTTCATCGCCCCCTTATCACCGCGCTCCGGTTAATTTTCCTTTGACCATGTTATATATGTGAGGTCTACGCTATCTCATTTCCCGGGGACCCTCACGCAAATTGCTCGTGTTCCTCCAGAGTTGTGCGTAGAAATTCAGCCAGCTTGACGGAGCTCGCTTCAGATATATATCCGCAAAGTCCACCGCAAAGCCTTTCGCCGACGGAGACTTTCCCTGACTTGTGTCCACGAGCCGCTGACTGTGTGGCTATCACACCCTGGACGATGTGCAATATATATCACATTGTAATACGCATACGAACCTATTTCCGTGTCCGCCGTATTGGCCGCCCCAATAGGTATTGATAGCGCTTCCTGCAGAAATATTGTGCGGAGCAATACATATCAAGTCAACATCAAGTCAACAGTTGCTGACGTATCGGCGGAAACAACACTTAACGGAAGGAGTACATCGATTGGTATTGACGTCGCACGTCGTATCACTAAGTTCGTTTGATAGCATATTGTAATATCAATCAGGGTTGAGTCTTCTGTTGTATCCATATTGATAACGGCAATACGTATTGATAGATGCAAAACCCTTAATATTGTCTGAGTAATAGTGATTGATATTGGATGGTTAAACAGTATTGACAACCCCAGTACCCATCGATATCAGGTTTCATGTGGTCACTTCAACGCATATTGCAAGAAGCAATACTGCTCCATGCTCTTCGTGAGATTCAGTATAATGCCACCACACATATGGAATAATGTCGTGTCGTTGGATATTCGATATCACGTATTGGATATCACGTATTGCACTTCGCATTCCACCGCAATCAGTCAATAGTCGGAACCGTTTTGCGTATTGAAGGGGTCCCGGGCGAACACACAAGGTCGAAAAGGCACCCCACCCTGGGATGCAGCAGCATGTTGCTCATAGATCTTCCCCCCGGACCCGATCCTGGTGCCAACAAACCACCACAAGGCGATCATGAGCAGCTGTGCCAACGACGGCCTATCGGCGGGAGGTGCCAGCAGCAGCGGTGGCAGCACGCCGGCATCCGCCCTGCAGACAGCGCTCTCCGGCTTTGTTTACAAGGGTGATGGTGACGTTTCTGAGGGGCCAAGAAGTCGTATTGCAGCGGAGATGAATTTCCCGTGCAGCGTTCCTGCGGACGTGAAGGACGCCGTTATCCGCTACGCTCCTGCACAAGGTTTAATGATCGCGGACATACCCAACGTGAAAGGAAAGCCAAGCTTCACAGCTTTTTACGGAGTGAGGCTGGAGTACAAGCCCGAGGACGGGAAGAAGTTGGAACCAGTTAGGAAGCAGGTGTACGCCTGCCGCGCAAGCCAGGGGTGCCGCACCACGGCGAAAACCTTGAAAATTATCCCGGGTTCTACAACGGGTGCGACGAACCACCTAAAGCAAGAGCATTCCATGACGTCTGAGTCCAGCGCCACGCAGCAGCATGGAAGTGAGTGCAGCACATACCTGTGTGTGGTCGTTTTTTGTTTGGGATAGAGTGTGTGTTCCTCCACTTCCTGTGTCGTAATGGACGTCCAAAGGCACATCGGTAGTACGATGTTTTGGTGTTTGCAACGTACTCAGTACTTCGTTAGAAATAGTGCCGTTCATCATGCATGCCACACATGTTCATACATGCATGGGGTTCTCAGCAGCCTAGAAGTGAGTGCAGCACATACCTGTGTGTGGTCGTTTTTGGGTTTGGGATAGAGTGTTTGTTACTTCTCTTCCTGTGTCGTCATGGACGTCCAAAGGCACATCGGTAGTACGATGTTTTTTGTGTTTGCAACGTACTCAGTACTTCGTTAGAAATAGTGCCGTTCATCATGCATGTCACACATGTTCATGCATGCATGGGGTTCTCAGCAGCATAGAAGTGAGTGCAGCACATACCTGTGTGTGGTCGTTTTTTTGTTTGGGGTAGAGTGTGTGTTCCGTCTCTTCCTGTGTCATCATGGACGTTCAAAGGCACATCGGTAGTACGATGTTTTTTGTGTTGCAACGTACTCAGTACTTCGTTAGAAATAGTGCCGTTCATCATGCATGTCACACATGTTCATGCATGCATGGGTTTCTAACCGCTGTACTGAGGTTAGCTTGTGCCACGCTGCTGTCCCTGTGGGTGTGTCTGATTGAAATAACAGGAAGAAAAACCCGGTGGACAGTGTGCAGCAGGTGACGCAGAGCCAGCTTTATCAGTCGGATCCGACGCGTTGAAACGCGCTCAGCTTTGTGAAGAGCTTCATCCCTCGCCACGCTTATCCGTTCAGCCTCATCGACGACAAGTACACGCGCCACACACTCGCTGTCGTCGCGCCTGCCGACAAACTCCATGTGGAAAAGCTCAACAATGAAGTCGTAAGTTTGGTGGCTGAGAGTCGGCTGGCATACACCATTTGCGGTGGACAGTGTGCAGCAAGTAAAGCAGAGCCAGCTTTACCAGTCGGATCCGACGCGTTGGAACGCGCTCAGTTTTGTGGAGATCTTCATCAGTCGCCACGCTCTTCCGGTCAGCTTCTTCGACGACAAGTACACGCGCCACACCCTCGCTGTCGTCGCGCCTGCCGACAAACTCATAGTGGAAAAGGTCAACAACGAAGCCATACGTTGGGTGGCTGAGAGTCGGCTGGCACACACCCTTCCTTTGCTGTAAAGCAGGACGTATTTTCCGAGCAAGATAACGTGTCGAAATATATAAATTACGCCGCACTCCGCGTCGATGTAGACGCACGGGTCCGACTTGAGACGGCTTATGCCAACACCCACCAGATGTTTGTCGATCGTGTTCCACCAGTCCGTGGGGCTCTGGTGTAGGCCGTCCAGGCTATTTAATAGTCGCAAAAGCTTCACTACCAGTGCAACTCCGTTTTCATCGAATGATTTGTATGCGGCTGCGATCTTGACGTATCTTCCCTCTGTGACATTGACGTTCAGAAGCGCGGTGTTGTAGTCTAGCTGCCAACAATCCAGATTGCACTTCGCCGCTATTGTCAGCACCATATAGATGATCTGGAGCCTGCGGGCAGAAGGAAACGTGGTGCCGCCATCAATGCCCGGCATTTGTCCCCGTCCTCGTACAACGACACGTCCCGTGTGGGAGTTGGTACCGTGATCTCGACAACCCATCTGCTGTCGACAATCCTGTGTCACGCGGGGACATAGGTCGCCGGTAGGAGGGGGTAGTATTTGTTCTTTTTCAGGCTTGTCATTGCCTTGTCCGAGGCCGATATCTCATACGCTTTGGCCAGTAGAGTCATGACATCTGTGAGGGTGTTTGGGGTTGTTTCCGCATTCTCCCTGGTGAGAAGTTTTCAATGGTCGTCTCGGCGTGGGCGTATTCAACAGCAGAATCAGATCCATACGTCTCATTTGTGATATCCGGCAGGTCTTATAGAGCGTCGGAGATTGGACAGCACGGTTCCGGTGTCGATCACCGCTAGGTGACCAGAATCTGAACGGGCGTGAGCGCTACGCCTCACAAACGATTTTTCTGCAATGCCGGTACGCGTAACGTAGGAGTCGCTTGTAGACACGAATGTTCCCGGTGTTAAAGCCGCTGTGATCCAGCCAGTGGTGTTTCCAGGGACGCTCTCGTGCGTAACACCGCCTGCTCCTGTGAGTCAAGAACAACCTCTTGCGAGACTCCGTGCTTCGTAGGCTCTTCTTCGGGCACCGCCCCGTCTTGCGGTGGTCCTGCAGCTCCTCCTTCCAGTGTATCCCTGCTAGGGATTTCGCTGATTCGCTCCGATAGCTCAGCTACCGGTGGAAAGTCTGAGAGACTGCTCACGGCGATTTGGTGAGTTGGATCACCGGGAATGGGTCCCAGGGCACGGAAGTGTAATCGCGGAGACCGGGGACGATGTCTTCGCGGAAATAACGTCCCTATGTTTGCCACTGTTCACCAGCACATTTACGGAGTCGTTGCTGCCGCCTATCCGTGGCCTTGCGGTGGGACCGACGGTAAGAGCTTGTCCGTCTTCCGTACTGGTGATGCCCCCAAAGACTTCGGGTTGTCCATATGTGTTCTAGACCATTCGGGTATAAAGAGAGTTGTCAAAACGAGAGCCACAGATAGTGGAGAATAGGCACCATCACTAGAGAAAGTGTCATAGCGGTCGAAATCCATACCATGTGCTTTCGGATTCCAGTTGCTGGAGCGGTTCTCCCTTGACCATGGAGAGGGTGTCATCACCTTCGTCTCCGCTGACGACGCAGAAATATCTGGACAGCCCGCTGGTATCGACTGATTCATCAATGGGGCCGAATGGCCAATGTTCTTCCTTCTCCGTCGACGCTTCCACTGCGGTGAACAAGATAAGGTGGTTAATGTAGTCAGTGGAATCGTTGGCGTGACCAGTACTTGCACTGCCGACATTATCCTAGTTGCGGCAGTTCGCATCGCAACGCGTAATGCTCTTATTGAAAAAGCACCACAAATTATACTTTTCCCTCTCCTCGCGTCCCTCATCCTGCTTGTCCGTGGCGAGGCAAGGGCTGTTTTCGCTGATGTTGCTAACTCCCCGGCTTGTGCCCACGCCGGTGCTCCTTCTTCAGGATAGCGCAGCCTGCATGACATGTCCGAATCCTTTGCAGCAGTTGCATTGCAGATCACTGATGGTGTGACCCACCACCTGCACGTCAATGCCGCGACCAATTGACCGTCTTAGCGTTGACAGCGCGAACGTTTGTCGAAGTAGATAGTGTGTGCCATGTGCCGAATGTAGTCCAGCTAAACGTCCCACCTCTCGTAGGTGGAGGTTTGTACCCTCTAGTATTCGGGCGGATTCCTCGTTCCTCTCATCGTGTCCTTTACGTTCTATTTCTTCGAGAAGGTCATGGCATTCGTCCAGGACAAAATTCAAGTCGTCCGGATCCTGGCCAGGCTCCATCTTCGTGTTGACGAGTTCCTCGTATTACGTGCCTTTAGCGTTCTTAGTGTGGCCGTTGAACTTCACAGTCAAAGTCTTCCACGCCAGCTTTCCATGTCCCGATCCACCGTCTGGCCGCTCCCCCACAAACGTCTTGATGGCGTTCATTGCGGAGCCAGATGTGGTAAGAAGTAGATGGCTCCAGAATCTTGATTCGCCTGCAACCATTTGTGCCCAGCGGCAGCATTAACCGTTGCGGTGTCGGTGATGCCCAAAGTAGATAATGGTTGGGCGTTGCCTTGAACCACTTCGAATACATCTTTGCTGTGGAGAAACAGGCAGGCGAACAGCTCGTTCTTAAATAAATGAAACGACTCCTTGTTCCTGCCGGTGAAGTCGGGGCAGTTCTTGATGACCACTTGGGTGTTTTCGCCAATCTCTCCATGGCCATCATACGATAACATCGCGGATATGTTCCTGCAGCAAATAAGATATGAAAGTAGTAGTCAAACGAAGGGCAGACGATATACAATGGTATACCGCAATGACTCCGCGCTACCGTGCGGACAGCATAATACACCTAGGGTTTTGACCCCGATCCGCGACGCGCAGTGGTCAACTCAGCCTCGTACAGTTGTTTGACACCACGCCTTGGGGTACATCGTACCGTGGCGTTCCAGCTCGGTCGTCACTGCATTCTGTCGAAAATTTACCATGAAAACCGACACTGCCCAAGGCTTTTCACGCCCCGTACTCTTTCAAATTTAGACCGAATCTCAACAACAGGCGCCACAACATGTAGCATGCACAGAACAGCGGGTTGTCATTTTTTGGGTCCCTTAATAGCAGTAATTGCAACACCCTTTCGGCGCACAGCTGGAGCCGCTGCTCAACCATAGACAGCTTGCACACGCCACGTTCACGTACGTATGTTCATATGGTTGGCGGAGAAAGGGGTAGGACAAAGGGACAAAAGGGGGGTATCCGTCTCGCTACACGCGCGCGACATATTTGGCTCACCTCGCGCCTGCCTTGCGTGTTCGCACACTGCATTGTTTAAAACCGAAGCGTTCTGCGGTATACGTGCACCACGTATTTCTAAGGTTCCTCGATTTGGGACTTTAATACCTCTCCCAAAAACTGATCTGGCGAGAACTAACACCGATAAAGGATTAGAAATCTCATGATCTAGGTACACGGCGAAAATCACGGAAAGACATGGCCTATTTCCGACGTTTTTTGTTGAAGAATCCCCGTCATTCAGAAACCATTTCAGACGACAAATGCTACATCAATCGTTGCACGCGTCAACCATCGCGACCGGTGGCGCCACCATAGACCCGGACGATGCACACGAAACGTTGTCTCGTCCGCCTTGCCTAGTTCTACCTTGTATTCAGAGGATCCACGCAGGGAGAGGACGTCACCACTTACACTTGGTAGTTACAAACCTGGGCTGACTTGAGATGCTCGCAAAAAAACCTGTAATACACTAGACTACCCCTAAACTAAGGCCTATATACGATGCCCCGCTAAAGGAAAAAAAACGACCGAACCCCGGCAAAAATATATATATATCCTTAACCGATGACGCCATCTGTAGTCGTACACTACTGGTTACGTACGCAGCAACGTTCTTTTTAGAGTGTTAAAATGTGGACTTTGAATTAATCGGGAGCATATTTCATTGTTGTCTTCTACATGGCATTCTACAACTAGTTTTGTATCCGTGGAGTCTACATGACGTGGCGCCCATGGTTGACACTTGGTCGGAATTTGAAAGGTGTTAGGCGTGAAGAGCCGCGGGCAAAGTCGTTTAGCATGGAAATTATACGGAAAGAAAGCGGCATGGGTATCGTCAGAAAACGTTGACGGCCGAGCTGAAAAGCCGCGGTACGATGTACCGCAAGGAGTTGGCGCCAAAAAACGGCACGAGGCTGAATTGACCAATCAGCATGGCGGATCGGGTGAAAAAAATGTAGATGTATTTCGCTGTACCGCACAGTGACGCGGAATGGTTGAGGTATGTACCGCTTTCAGTCGTCTTCCCATGAAAGAACCCAAGCCTCGGTCGTTGTACTGTACACAAACAACAAGAAAACAAAGAAAGAGACCGACCTGAACAAAAAAACAAAAAACGAACGAACCGGAAAACCAACAGCCAAACTCGTCCGAGTCTGTTTGGATGTTAAGAAAATATTAGACGACCCGAGTCTCGGTCTGGGTGCCAAAAACAGAAGCGACACCCCTCCGAGTCTATGTTGCGCCTCTGACTATTGAAACCGAGCTGAGTCGTCGGGTCGTTGAAATATAATAAATGTTCGGAGCAGCTTTGTGTAAAATAATAATAAAGCTGACAAGCGTTGCGTGAAAATCATCAGCTGGCGCTCCTGCTCCAGGTCCACGAAGAATCCGAATGCGCGCGCCTCGCTGAAAAAAATATGAATCAAAAACTTGTTGAGAACATTTGTCGATACTGCTGCAGTAGGCTGCAAAGAATTGGCGCTGTCAGTTAGTAAACTGACTGAGCAGACACGCTCTGTGTCGAGGATGTGAGGAATGGATTTCTCTTGAAACAGGCTGCCTGAGGGCGACGAAGGCTTAGGACGATAAACTGTGATAGGCCCTGATGCGGTTCCACGATTGATCATGGGGTGTGCGAAAAAACTCCAGTTGATCAATCTTGATGGCTTGTTAAAGCAACTTCTATCGACAGCGCTTGTCGCTGCAACTCGTCGACTACAAGAACTGCTGCAGGGTCTCCCAAATATCCCGCTACTCATGCTTGTAAGGCGGTGTAATTGTTGGTAGTTAAACCGCAACTTACGGAGCCTTGGCTCAATGCGATATGTACATATTTCCTATTTCTTCACAGATAGCGGCGGTATGTACGCTAGAGACAGCTCTTGTATTAGTGGGAGGGGTCGATGGCATGTACTGCAACATGCTCCTACACTAACGTCAGTACAGATCGGGTTTTGAGTTTCTTGATAACTTTCTGATACAATATCAGCCCGCCTTTCTTACAAAACTCGTGTGTCTTGTGAGGTCTCAGTTACTGCTGTGTGTATCTGCGTTTTTTTGTAGTCCTGCAAGCTGCAGCCTAATTTCCTACCACCCCGTGTTCTATTCTTATTCCGTGTCCTACGCTACCGAATAGCAGGGAAATGTCACCGTTTCCCTATCTGCCCATGGTGGCGATCATGGCCACTCTTGTCACCGACATGGTCGTCCAGATGAACGTCGTATCCTACGCTGGTTTCATGGTGGAGAGCCTAGGCACTGTTGACGACAAGGACAAAGCAGGTAAGACATTTACTCTACTGATCGTTGAAACGTTTATGGCGTCTGCGCGGTTTGAGGGCTGCTTCCCGGTGTTTGTGCGGGGGGCTCAACGGGGCGGTTCTTTTATACCTTTGGATTTGTCAAATAAAACCCGAGCGAGGGAGCCCGCACAGTACATAGACTACACGCTGAACTTAATGTCTCCGCGGTGTTTCTTTGTCGTCGGCAGGATACTACGCTGGTATGATTTCTACCGCATTTATGATTGGCCGCTTGGTCACCTCGAACTTCTGGGGTCTGGTGTGCGACCGATACGGGTATCGTTTTGTTATGGTTTTCGGACTGTGTGCGACTGTGATAATGTCCTTAGCCTTCGGATGTTCGCCTACATTCGCGTGGGCAGTTGGTCTAAGGTGGGTACAGACCACCTAAATATTCCGCGTGTCATCTTGTCGATTGTATTTGGTGGGTTTCTTTGTTTTGATTGTCAACTTATGCACGAAATACCTATTTGAACGACGAGGAAAAACCGTGTACAATTCAGTCAAGCGCCACCTCGTGAGAGGGTCATATCGCTACAAAGTTGCCTTTGCCGCAGTAGTACCTACATCACCAACTAGACGCTCGCGTTTCGCGTCCAATACGATTCGGATCCCACCGCGCCGTTGGTGTTGAATCCGTGATGTGATGGTGCCTTGTCACGACAGCCGAGTACTCAGCACGTTATGCGAGGGAGCCTCGAGCGGCGTCCACGTCGCGACTGCATAATCATTGCCTAAACGGAACCACCGTATCGTTCAAGCTGAGAGTAGACACAATAAACGCATATTGGTGGATCGAATCTCAATCTATTGTTTCCGGAAGCTCTTCTCGCATTCGTTCGGCATAGCGATTTGTCATTCCGAAAGCGTGAGTATTGATTGTCTTGGCCCACGGACAGTTTTGGAATATATCTTGCTCCCTGATGCCGTGCATCCGCCTGGAGCATGACGAACTGTGTGCGTGGAGAGGTGATGCGGGCTTTTGTTCGATGTGCGCGTTGCTTGTTGTAGCTCCAAGTTTTTTCTTTACGCTTCTGGTGCGTTACGTGCAGACAAGATTGTTACTGTCATCCGGTGACTTCTGGCCGAATCAACGATGGGTATGCAAGATTGACCTGGAAGTTTAGGCCGTGTTATCTTACCCTTGCTGCACGATTTACCATGGATGGGCAGACATCCGTCCGCAAAGCATTCGCGAAAGGCAACACGCTCTCGTCGACGCCTCGAATTCCTGCCCCAGGTTTCTGTTCGGAATGTTAACTGGCACGGTTGTTGCGGGGAAATCCATCGTTTCCGATGTATGCGGCACGGATCACGACACCGTAGGGATGGGCGTCATTACGGGTGAGATTTTGTAGCGGGTTCGTTCGCGTATGCATCGACACAAGCTACGGTAGGGGCACGCCTAGATTAAGCCACCGGGGCTGCCGGCACGCCGTGATCGTGGTACCGAAGCGTGTGGTGAGCATTCAACGACTTTCCTTTTGAATGAGAGGGTGGGGGAGTGCGAGGGCAAGTAAGGAAAACATTGCGTGATATGTAGCAAATATAGGACAGTGAGTTCAGGTCCTTCGTTGATCTTGCGAACTTGACTTTCTTCTGCAGTTTTTGAGAGCGAGGCACTGAAACAGTTGTGGCGGGTGCGAGAGTAGATATTATGGACGGTCCAAAAGCTGAATTTCTATCACTGATCTTTGATCAGTCCCGGTTCGTGCAGGATTCTCAGTACTTACTGGTACTCTGGTACTCTGGCCCTTGTTACAATCACATCCTGTACTCAGATATCGGAACAGTGAAATATTCAACTCTCGGGATGTAGCAAATCTATGGTCCACGCAAGCTTAAAGAGGGTGATTGAGCCATAAAAAGCGATAGGTTAAAATGTGCACGTGATGCGAGTGATCACCAATAGCAGCAGTGATGCCTGACACTAAATATTTATGTTGCCACCTTGGTCGCATCGAAAATACCTGATTCGTCAGACTTTTCACGATTCTGATCCCGTAGATATACGGCTTCAGAATCTTAGTAAATTTAGGTGTCTGTTGAATGTCATTCCCTTCCACCTGAGTGAAGCGGGGGCCTTCCGACAGCTTGACCCCCACACGACTGTCGGCCCTCCGCGCGGTAGCTGGGACGCATCACCGTATGTGCGGCATCGTGTCACCTCGGCGCCGTAACATGGAGGCGTTCTACTGATTCCCGATAATATCGCACCAATCGCTGTTGATTTTTGACCGCTGATGGTGCAATTTGGAGAATTTTCCATGTTAGCTGGATTCCCTTTCACATTCCAGATTTCAGATGTTGAAATCGGCGTAGTTGAATGACGGAGCATCACGGGCGGTGGGTGGTGATGTGGTCGATGACAAGCTGATACACGGTATAGGACGTATCCATTGATAGTGGACAAGGTGGTTTGCTAACGCGACGAAGTTGTACGATCCTTATCGCGCTTTGTGGGATCTACGCAAACATAGAAGGGCGTTCCCATTCCGACAGTCTATCCTTTACATCTCCATTGACATCATGGAGACCCTTCCGACAGCGTGGTCTCTACCTGTTCTTTAAACCCTCCGCGTGGTACTGTCCTGAACAGCAATCACGCATCGTCGTTTTATGCCCCGACAAACGGCGCTGCAACGGGTGCCCCGCGACGTCTGCCACATAAATTCACGTACCTGTGTGCCAGTTCCCTGCAAGCTGAGACAAGCACAAGATTATTTGAGGATAACCACTACCGGTACCGTGAAGTCACCCGAATCAGAAACTCCTGAAACTATCAATTGTAAATATTGCTTACTGTGATAACACTTGCAGACAGCACGCAGAAAGCATGAAACAAGTGCAGGTTCCAACCACACTCAGGTGACAGGTGATAAGACGAATGGTTCGCAATAAGACGGGAAGGAGACATGTATCACATGACGACGGCAATCGAAGCAACGGCCCCCGTGCCCCAGTCACCAATCCCTGGCGCCACCCCCGTACCCGTGTTCGCTGGTCTGGCTGTATCGTGGCGGCACCTTGTGACCACCAGCTGCGTTTGCGCTCGGACAGGTGATTGGGCCAGGCGTCGGAGGGATGTTAGCAGAGCCGTCGAAAAGACACCCTGACACATTTTCAGAGTCTGGAATATTCGGGAGGTGCGTGCCGAGATGTTGATTGAGTACACGTTTTCCATTATATAATTTAGTCAACATGATGCACCGACTTCGTTCTAGAAAACCATAGACGTTGGCAGAACGAATGCCGCGTCCGCCTTGTAAAAATATGAAGCTGCGTACGGCCAACACACCAACCATGTTGATGTTGACGCTGCTCCGCAAATAACCCCTCTCAGTAATTATATTTTGATCCCAAGACAAGCTCCAACACCTCTGGAGTTGAATAATACTCCAGATGATTCGTAGACTCGCTAGCAAGAGAGTATCGAAACGTGCGCAGCGGTGAGACTGGACACCCCACTGCTCTTCGCACTGCCAATGAACCCATTAAATAGCCTCGAACGGTTTGCAGCCGTGTAATGATGACCCTAAGGTGTTCTCAGTTCTGTCCGATGCCAATGTTCGTGACCGTGTTCCACCGTCACCTGCCCTTCTTTTACCTAGCTGGAACTCCATCCGTGTCTGCGATGCTCTTGCACGCGGTTGGAATATTGACAGGTATCCGTACCTTCTTCCCAACGTGCTTGTGTCTGGGATGGCACTTGCGTCGCTGCCCTTGGTGCTTCTTTTCCTCACGGATGACAACGCGGTCAAGAGCGAGAACCCAACGTGAGTAATCGCGATCTTATTATCGGATGGCGCGAATACTTGCTTTATCCGTGACGATCTGACAAAATTATTGAGGCGAGCGTTCTCGTCAAGTTCTGTTTGCTGTGCTTTTTCGTCAGTTGGGCTCTAAATTGCACACGAACGTCGGGACACGTGTTGATGTGCATGCTTATAAAATGCATGTATCCATCTTACGAGAGAAGCCGAAGTGTCCGATTAACAGCAGAGGTTGAGCCGTCTTCGAGACAACTCGAGCTGAAGTCCACCTTTCGGCGAGTTGTTTCCTAGGCGTGTTTCCCCTTGCTCGCCCCTCGCGACTCTGCCGGGGGCGGCCTCGGCCGTTCTCACTTCGTGTCGTGACAGCTGCAGACAAATCGTGAGTCCTTGCGAGTGTTTACGTCACAACACGTCAAGTGCTTAGAGGTAGGTATCACAACATATGTTTTCCTCTGTAGTCGTACAATAGTAGCTTGATGGGTGGCCAGGAAAGATGTCCAACCCGGTGGGCGCGAGTTCGGATCTCGATTGCTTCGGTTCGTTTGTGGGTTAGTTTCGTTGTTTTCTTTTTTCTTGGTTCTAGCCTCGATGTGTACATTGTTTCGATACCTGGTAATCTTTTATTTTTTATTTTCTCTTGTTTCCTTTGGCATGTATGTACCGCCTCAAAGCAAAGCGAAAAATATTACTGTCATTATAGGTGATTTTTTCTTGCTGTTGTGGAACTGCCGCAGCCTCAGCTCTTGTTGTTGAACTTACACGTGCATTATAAGAGTTGCGCGGGGGCTGCAGCTTCTATTGTTGTTCGTTGTCGTGTGCTGGAAAATACAATTCGATGCTGTGCTTTTTTGCACCTGATTCCAGGGTTGTTTGTATTTTTCGCGACATATTTTTAATGTTTCCGTTGGCAGTGCAGTCGCATGTACAGCCTCGATATACCTATTAACCGATACATGTGTGACATATTATGCGTCCTCGAAAACTACAAGTATGCACGGATGGCAGCTCGCCGCGGCGAAGCCCACCTGGTTACTGGCGTGTGTGTATATACTGTCAAAAAACAATTACTCACCTGCTGGGAGATCGACGACTTCTTCGAAACTCATCTTTGAAAGCTGTGTGTGATATATTTTGATATCGTCGGGAATGTATTGTCATGCGAGCGGGGCAACAGTGTACTGGGTATACGAGTACTCGCTTGTGGCTATCACCCTTGTCAGGGCAACTTCCAGGCATTTGAGTCTGCTTGCGTGATACCGGGTGTTGATACAAGCGAAAACGAACATGAACCGACGTGTACATCACGAATCACAACTGGCTTAGCAGGTAGCAGAGCGAGGCAGCTCTGAAGGCGGTACTCAAATTATTCATGTAAGAGCATTTACTAGAAAACGAAGATCACTCTGCTTTAAATAGTGACTCACATGCTAGCCGTGTTGGAAATTGTTGTCCAAAGGTAAAAATGGAAGAGGTCATGGAGGGAAGCTGAAGAGCTCATTAAGGGGGTAGGCGAGTGGGCGTGACGTCGAAGCTGTTGCTCAACACAAAAAGTAGACGTGACCCTGCTTGTCATGTCGTTGTGACTCTAGCGAAACGAAGCGACAGAAATACGTACGATATATCGATGCCAATAATCCAATGATGAATGCCATAAGAGCAAATAAGCAAAGCAAGGCGGCTCAAAAATTGTTGCTTTATCTTGGATTTACGATAAAAAGGTGGTGAAGTGTATTTCTTCGTGAACAGCCGGCCAATCTCGGAACGACGTCAGTACCGTAAGTAGCACCAGGGGTGTAACAGCAGCCGTGCTTCAAGTTCGTGCGTTCTCTTGTGGCAGTAGTCACGATATAGCTGCGTGTGGCTGGTCGAAACACGACAGCATCGTCACGTCCAATATTTCAATCTTCTAACACCGCCTGATTTAGTAAGTGAGGGTTGCAGCAGCAACAAAAACAGTAGCTAATATCATACTAGGTACATATCATTGGAGCGCCTGTGTTCACCTTTTTGAACTTGCGACGCCCTCAGGAAACAACGCAACCCCTCTCGAAATAAGACCTGGTGGGTCGTATGGCACGCACTGCCCCGACCTTTGCCACAGTATACTAGAAAGCTATCATAGAACGTCGACCGAAACGATCATTTAGAGGTGTTTGCTCAATATTTTGGGCGGAATATAGCACACCTCGTGCAAAAGTGACCTAAGGCATCTCGAGCAACAGGGTCTATGGCATATACCTAGGCCCTGTTATCATCGTCTGCCGTAGAGTTTGCAATATCAACAGTATCAGCGGTAACGGCAAAATCTGGCTGTTGCGCAACACCCGGCAATCCTAGCCATGGTAGTGTTCATATATATATACATATTTTTTTCGTGCATGACAACGAGCGGCCGTTACTCGTAGCTGACAGTGCCCGTGAGTCCGATACACGTTTTCACTGCAGGCTAGAGGTCACTCGCATGTGTGGGATCTGTTCTCTACGCCGCCTAAAACCTGATTCATTTGGGTTGTCTTCATCCAGCGTCATTCACAATCGCGTGGCCGTGCGTACCGCGTAACCGAAACCGCTTTCCCAACCCCACCCGCAAAAACAAATCTAAACGCAACTAATCGGAGGTCGCAAAGAGCCCAGAGCCTCTGAAAATGGGGGGTCTCCGAGTGACCCCGATAGCACAGTCTTTAGTTCATGATGACACACACCTTGGTACAATGTCAGAGGCTTTTTCTTTCTCAAGCTAGAGGGGGGCACACAGAACCAACTTGGTGGTTTTGAATGCACACTGTGATAGGGATAGCACGCTTTTTGCGTTGTTCTCATAATCACGGGACTGCCTAACCAAATACCGCCGGAATGCTATGCCTGTTTGGCAAAAGAAAATGGCGTGTACCTAGATGAGTCGATTGTTTCTCGGGTTACAAACTTCAAAATTATCTCTTTTTCATTTACATTTGTGTTTGTGTGAGATATCGTATCGAGCACTTTACTTAAACGATTAGCCCTCGAAACAAAAACGAAAATGATCATCTTTGGTCGACGCGTCGTTTGCTCGACCTTTGCGCTCTCGCCGTTGTCGAGGAAGTCGCCTTGTAAAATAGACCGAAGGGTGTGTGTATTACGCCTTGCGTTGTACATGTCATATGCATGCGGACGGTGCAACGAGTTGCAGCTGGAAAGCGGTTTCTCCTGAAGTGGCTTGTCAATCTTGATCCCCCGTTGGTGGTGGAGAATAAGTTGTCTGTTGTTACTTACGACGACACGTGCTCCGCTTTTCCTGCTTTCGCGATACCGAAGCATGTGCGCATGGTTCTGGTCTTGGTGCAAAGGTGACGGTGGCTACAACAAAGCCAATGACAATTGCGACGACGGTAGCGAGGTAGGCAGCGCGACAGCGATCAAGCTAGCCCCGCCGCTGCCGACGGAAACCGACGGTGGCAGTATCAGGGTGCCGTCGTGGGTGGAGGCAGATGCAGCGCCTGTGGCCACCATGCAAAACGGGTCGGGATATGATGCCGAACGTTTGGGGGACAAGGCGAGAGATTCCAAGCCAAAAAGCTTGCTGTTGCAGGAGCACATCCGTATTCTCCTGTTCATCGACGCTCTATATGCGGTACGTGTTTGCTCCTATATTCTGACCTTGGAAGGTTTTGTTTATTTCGGCGCGCCAGACGAAAGAAATAGGGGTGGGGGGCTTGATGGCCAGGTTCTGAATGCTTAGACATATATACCCAAAATCGTTTGTTTTTTTGGGGTACGCTGTGTTTGGCAGCTCTTGGAATAAGCTACTTTTGTCGGAGAATCACTGTTGATTCTCGTACGATAAATGTAAGAAGAAAATTGCCGACGCGTGTTACGATAGAGGTGCACCATTACTTTTTTTGAAGTTCTCCAAATTTGGGAGCTCAAGACTTCTCCCAAAACCTGCTTTCGTGAGAAAGAAAAACCGCAACCCCTGTTTATCAGACATCTAATGGCCTAGCTAGGTACAAAACGAGAATCATGTACAGCAAAAATGACCTGTTTTCCGACGTTTTCGAGTTAAGGACTCCCGTCATTCAAAAACCATAACAGCAAAAAAGTATTACTTCTATCGTAGCGCGCGTCTGCCGTTCCTTCGCCGCTCGGAGAGGAGGCACAGGTGTGCCTGTCTTTGCTCTACGTCATGAAATCGGGGTGTAAAGGACGAAAACCACCCTCGCAGGCTTAAGGGCCAATGATTCTGTCCTCTAGCATCATATATAGTATCTCGTACCGTACCGATAGTATTATACTACTACTGAGAGTCATGTCAGAGTAAAGTTCTCTCCGTTTTCATTGCCGGGTTTGGACGTTTGCTACAGTGCGAGAGATTCTGATTATTATGTTCAATTGCTGTTGAAGCGAGGCAACAACTCGATGTTCAGCGGTAATGAGAACGTTTCGTGTCGCAAAACGGAAGACCCTAACTCCCAGAACCGAAACGATACAGAATACCCCTTTTGGTCGCACAAGTCGCTTAGAGCCAATGGGACATGAAGTCGTAGACGTGAACTCCCTACCGTACGGAAGGATATGCAGCGCACAGTAGTATTACCTTCGGCTAATGAATTTTAATTTACGTCATTCTCGTCCCATTCCCATGCTTCGAAGCTTACATACTCCGGGTTGGAGGCGGTGTTTACTCTCTGGGCTCTCAGTAGCATCGCCAACGGGGGGCTGGAATGGTCAGCTCTCGATATCGGGCAGGTGCGAGCGACGTTCTTCAACCTTTCCGCCTGTTTTTTTTTGCCTGATCGTGCTCTGTCCTGAACATTGAGCAATGCCGAATATCGTACTGTTCACACCCCTTTGAAAGAAAACGTAGTCCCACGGCCTACATCTTCTTTTGCAGATGCGTTAACAACTTCAGCTTGAGTGTTCAAGAGTTCCACCTGTTTGTAGCTCTGGTTTGAGGAATTCCAACAATTTAACTTCATGGCGTTGGAGGAAGGTTGCTACCATAGCAGTTTTTATGCTATTTTTTTTTTTTGTTACGGGCGCTCTGTGTTGCATCCATCAGGATCGGACTGACATTGTTGTTTGGCAATAGCGGGCTGTACGCTTTTTTTACTCAAGGCATTTATGTGCTTGGGTTAGATTTATAAAGAGCTCTTGAGGCGACAAGCTTCGTTAAACCTAGGTGCACACTTAACGTCAAAATGTTTTCGAGCTTCTAGTGTTCTAATTATCGCCGAACAGAGTGTTTGACATATCACGCGCGGCGGATTAGGGACTCGAATACTTGTTTCTTTTCACGCGCGTGCGGAAGAAGCTCTAGGGGTGTGTGTGGGGAGCAGCGTATATCAGCACGTCTCCTTTTTGCCAACGCTGTGGATATACCATTTTTTCGGGGGCTTCACGAAAGCGTCGGGAACGGCGTCCTGCGAAACTCATAAGCAATGGCCGTCCCTCAACTCGGCGTGATTACCGGTAAGAATATAAACCTGGACTTCAGTGTAGTCCATTAGACTATATGTATGGCGCTGGCTGTCTGATCCCCGTTACGATTATCACCCCCTCGCACGCGCATACCCTTCCCCTTTCTTGTCACCTAATCGGCAGGTGTTCTTTGCTTGCGGGTTGTTGTTGCTGGTGTTCGAGCTAGTATTCGTGCCAGTCATCACCCCGCTTTGGGGCATCAGATTCTGCCAGAGGCTGGGCTCGGTCGTCGAAGTCCCCATCTACTTCGTCATCCCCCTCCTCACCCACATGAGCAACACCGGAGTGCCGGTTCGCATGGCTGCAGTCGCACTTTTGTTTACGTTCTTGGCGTGCACGGATCCGGTGCGTTCTTAGTTTTGACGACAGATTGATGGGGAATTTTCGGTAGGGGTAATCATCTTTTTTTTCTACAGCTTGTTTTGAATGACGGGGGTCCGTGAACCAACATGTCAAGTTGGTAAATGGTACCTTTGTGTAAAATGTAAATAGCATTCGTTATGTACTCTCAAATCATTTCCCGTGAAAAACATATTCTTGTGTGAAGGTATAGAGCGCCACTAGGGAGAACCGCTTGGTTGTACGATATCCCCCCCAAAAACCAGCGATTTTCTTCAACGAAGGCTTTGAACCCTCTCGGCACAGGAAAGAGTGGTATGAAAACGTAATCTTCATGATTTTCTTGTCTGCAAATAACTATCGTCGGGATAGCAAGGGTCACCGAATGTCAGGAGATACGGTGCGGCCGGGAGCTGGTGTCAAAAACGGCGATTTCGTTAAAGAAATGTTGGGGGGGCTATCGTAGAACCACTTAACCTCGGCACTACCCATGGCGCATATTTACCACAACATCTTCCTTTGTATAGTTGCCATGTATTGGTTACTAGCCCCCGCAAACAAAATTTCCAGAGCGTTAGACTCCAACTACAGAGAGGTGCCGTGACCATGTCTGCTCTAGCCGGTCGCCGGTCAGATGCGTTGCTGGGCCTAATTTTCTGTAAACGTGTCAAGCCATGTTCACGCTTGCATCATGTGTTTGACCCTGTTGATGTTGAAGTCGCGTGTCGGTGGCCGACCCTCAGGAAAACAGTTCTTAAGCGATGAGCGGTACTCGTGCGGTCTCCCAACAGGCAAATACGGCTGTATTCGCCCAACACACCTGCATTGGTCATACAGACTGATATTAGGATATCAGCGATTTTCAATTTTTTTGGGGGGTACTGAAGCTGACGACCGTCATAAAGGGTAGTTTTGTTCGTAGACGAATCAACGGCCCCCCGCAGACGCAGTAACGGACAAAGCATGGTTTATTGGTAGAGAGAATGTGGCGTGTCGGTATCGGGAACTGGGACAGAATAAGTTCGGTTTGGAGGGAGAAGCCTCGCACGTATTCTTGCAAGCAGGGCATCGAGCGTAGGTCAGCATCCCCACGCCGGGCACGAGCTAGCACGAGGTCCTGTAACGAGCACGGGTGGACGTGAGGTAGTTGCTGGTTGGTCCATCCAAGCCAGGTATTTGTGGCCTCTTTTCTGCCGTCTTACTCCCCTCAATGTTTGTTTCGAAAGAGGGGAGGGGGGCGGCACGAGTAGCTGGGTTTACGGAGGAAACGTTGGGCTTCCTCCGTTGTGGTTTCCTTTTTTTTGTTTTTTTAATTGAGTTAGATCGGACGATTCGAATCGTACCGTACCATTCGGAGGATTGGTCACCCTAGACAACTGTAGGCCGTACTAGTTAGGAACTCGGCCGGTATTATAGTAGGGAGAGAGACGAAAAATAGGATGGTCGAGATACTCAGGGTATTGCAGGAACCTGCGATACAGTAATCTGGATGAGCGGAGGAACCTCTCTCTCCCACGACTCAGGAAACGATAATAATAATGCAATTCGAAAGATATACAATATACCCAAGCCCATCCCCAAGATCAATTAGGTTAGGAAGCCTCAAATAGATGTTGGGCGAAAACATGTTTTACACTGAAAAGACTTTGCTGATTTTCATGGGTTGGACTGGCCTTCGATTGTGACGTTCGACCGTTTCAAATGTACGACACCTGATATTTATTGTTTTCCTGCTCAAGACTTCTGCCGGGGCCGAATATCGTGCATCAATATGGAATAATCAGCGCATCGTGGCATTGTCGTTCTGAAATTGTTTGAACCCCCGGACGCCACACCATGGCTACGGCAGGAGGGAGGGGTAGCCTCGTTTTCAATGCCTAAATTTAGAGCCACTCGTGCGAGGAATTGCTTCTGAACCTCTTGTCCGAAACCCGACGAAATTTAAACATTGTGTCAGGTCCGCGTGAAAAATCATTGCGGCGGGCGGTGCATGTAAGAAGAAATCCAACGAGCACGAAAGTTTCCGGCTGCAAAGGAGTGCGACCGTTACTCCTCGGATAATGCCGGCAACGTGGTTACCCTACCGTAGGAGCCATAGCGAAAAACAAATCCTTTCGGAATTGAACTTTTTACCTTGCCCCAAGTTCAAGTGCTTGTCGCCATAATCGTGTGTACCCAGCACTAATACCGGTGGGTACGATAAAGATTCAACCGTTGTATTTATGGTATCACATGTGTCTAATGGGCTCGCCTTGTGTCCGCCTCCCTGTCAGTTCTACATCGGCCTCTCCTTGGCCGTCAACAACGCCACGGGGCCAGATCGGCGCGGCGAGATGAACGGGATCTACATGACCACGACCTCAATATCAAGGGCGGTATCCCCCGTTTTCGCCTCGACGCTGTTCGCCTGGTCCATCGACGGCGGCCTCCCGTTCCCCTTCGACTGCCACCTCGTATTTTATTTCCTCGCCTTGATACGACTAACCGTCGCTTGTTTGGGGTGGAACAGGATTTGCGATAACGGCGCCGTTGGTAGGAAACGTATGATCTTCGGGGAGTAAACATGTGTGTACTCCATCCACTCCATAAGTACGTGATACGGCCAGGGTGTGTATCACTCTAATTTGTTTTACTACAGGTTGTTTCTTGAATGACGCGGCTCCGTAGCCCTAACATGGTCAAGATGGCATATTACTTGTTAATATTGCAGTGGTGTTCGTTGTATAGCTAGGCCATGGGATTATTATTCGAGCTGTTGCGCCTCTCATCTTTCCGTTAAACATCAGGTTTTGGGTGGGGTACAGAGCTCCTCCAGAGAAGATGGCCTCAGAAACAGGTGTATATGTGTAAACCTCTACCGTACTCAGCATACATCACAATTGGGGAAAACGGTGGATAGTTCTCGATAGTGCCGGTAGTGGCCAGTCCAACGCACTTGCGCCATTCCAAGGGCACACAGCACTGTTAGGAATGTACGGTTGCCATGAATGGTTGTACTCAAGAGCGGCCCTGTTGTGCCACGCGAGTCTACCAGTAATACAGAGAGAAACGCAGTGAGACTACTCAGCCGGCACGACGGGAAGCACAACACTTGAACCACAGTATCACAATTGGGGTAAAATGTTTATGAGAGTCCCAGCGGTAGCACTCGGGAATCAATACTATGTACCTGAACAACCTAGCTTGGCTGCTATAGCACTCGGGAAGTACCTACTACGATATGCTGTAGCTTTTCTTTCAGTCTAATTGATCGTGTACACGACTGCCGACGGCTCGGCAACATCTGTGTATTATGTCCCACGCATGAGCGTTGTTCGAAAGAAATTGTACTCTATTTTCGAGCAATATATACAATTACTGTAGATACGGTAATACCGTGTATTGGTTTTCGGTTGAGCCGAGTCGGTGTGCGATAGCTTATGGATATCTATGTGGGGAGGGGGTAGTGGTGGGTGTGAATGTATGAGTGATATCGGCGAGGTGTGATGGGTGGGTGGGTAGGTGGGTAGGTGGGTAGGTGGGTGGGTGGATGGGTGGGTAGGTGGGTGGGTGGATGGGTGGGTAGGTGGGTGGGTGGGTCTACACCGTAGTTAGCAAGACGAGAACATGTGTTCATGTCAGAATTGGATTATATTGGTTCGATCAGGACTGGGTTGGCGCACGATATCACACGACGTGCATGTGGTTGGGCAGGTGGTGGGTGGTGGTGGGTGAACCTACCGCTGACACGACCAGCACAGCCGCTTCCAGGGTGGCTGGGTTGGGTGGGTCGGGTGGGTGGTGATGCGCGGGTCTACTGGGAACGCAACAAACACGACCGCTTCCGTTTGGAAGGGAGGCTGGGTGGGGTGCAAGGTGGGATTGAGTCGGGTGGGATTGGGCTGGGTTGGGTGGGATTAGGTAGGGATGGGCTAGCGTCAGATTTGGATTGGCGCGCAAAAGAGCGCCCAATAACTTGTTTGGGGGGTGGGTGGCCCCAATAATACCAGGATGATCACTACTGCTTTCCTTGAGGTTTGGTTGACTTGGGTGGGGCGATGCGTAGTTGAATGTGGCGGGTAGTTACACTAAGCCATGCGTTGCGGGGCTGTTCTCCAGAGTATATTGCCCCTGACGGACACGTATTATAATGCGACAACAGACCCCACGTAACTTAGGGGACGCAGGACGGACAGACGGGAAAACGGGCGCACGAACGCATTTGAATTTTCCACTGTAAAAAGGAAGGTACCCGTGCATTGGCCAATTTACACGACCTTACAAAACGTTTGGGCCTACTTGTTCTTCACGTTGTCGCTCCTTGGGCATTATTCCCATTTCGACGTCGGCATATTTTGAGAATGGGTATTCGATAAGGGCTGCATTATCGATTGTCCGCCCCGCAATGCGCGTATGCCGACCTGCCTGCATGCAGGCAACGTTTAAAATTTCAGTGATCTAAAGTTAAATATGACAATGAGCACCAATGACGCCGGCTGGGTGGTGTTATCTGCTTTGTTGCTGTGTTTTGGTATGCGTTATTACTTAGCATATTTTGTTTCGGGTACGGCGGAGACGATGACGGTATGGGCACCACTGTCATCAGAGACTGAAGTCCACATCTGACCATCGTCGTCTTGACGTTCGCGTGTCTCCCGAAGGCCACAAGTAGCTAATGTGACAGGTCGCCTGGATATCTTGGCCTTGTTGTGTCCTCCCCTCAGTGCCCTTTTCGCACTTCATAACCTCTATGTGCTCTAGGTTGTTTCAGTCAGTTTTTAGGATCTGCTAATGTGGTGTTTGTTCATTTATCTTCATCTTGTTTCCTCTTATTTTCCATTCCTTTCCTTTCTTTGTTACTTTTCATGAAAAGAAATGCAATTGAGTTGGGCCTGTCGTACGCATGCGTAGTGATAGAGTTGGATGAATGATTTGTTGGCTGATATTACATGTTGGTGAAATAGCTTTTTCGAAAAGCTGTTGTTGTCGTATTTTACCAGTTTTTTATCCCATCCCATTTACTATCCTTTCATTACCCTCGACTTCCTTCCCAACAGTAGTATAACTCAGATTAGGGGTCACATTCCGAGCCCTTCTGCCCATTCTGCACTACGGTACAGGCCTTAATTTAATCGCGAGTAGAATCCAGCCGTTTTTTCCCTCGTCGATTCGCGCCAAATTGTACCTACACGTACTGCTAGGGGTGCTCAGCAATTAGTTGATCCTTTTGCACTTGCTACATATAATGTCAAATCTCACAACGGTGGGAATCGAACTCGAAGATTAACCCTAGTATTGGTACTCGAGGGTAACCGGGGCGACCGACTTTTTTTTCAACTCACTAGAGATTATCAATCAGCAATCAGTAGCAAGGAGCGCGTCAAGTAGGAAGCAACGCAAAATCTATTTACAGGTACGTACAAAACACGATGGCTTTTCCAGCTGACCGTTTCCAGTTGACCGCGGCAAGCGATAAAAAATGAAATGGAGACAGGCACCACAACAACAACAAAGCACAAAGCATGCATTCCACACCACCGACACTTCTGCAAAAAATTATCCCTGGGAAAAGAACCACCCGCCGATGCGATACCGGGATGAATGCATGTCGCTGGTTTCTTCCGCGAATGCCATCTATCTACTAGATTACGACTTTCGCGTGACGCAGCTAACAACAGGAACGATTTTTTTACTTTTTTATGTCAAATAGACTTTCCCTGTTTTTTGGTACACTCTCCCAATACTAAAAGTCAGACAAAACGCGTGTGTGTAATAAAGCATCAGTGTGTATGCTCTTACTCGTTCATAATTGGCTTGCACGAGTACAAACTATGTCCAAATGCCCGAACTACCACCCTCGAGGCCGGAGACGCAGCCACTTGTAATGCTGCTGTGTGACTTTATCTGGCGCAGTAATCGTATTCACGACCTCCTCATTGTAGTTATGTGTGGGCTTGTTTTACATGATCACACGACAGAACGTTTGTATCAACAAGTAAGTATAAATAGCAATTACAGATCAAAGCCGCGATGTTTCAATTCACCTGTTTCTTATATATAAACCAGTGCTAAACTACCCAGGCACATTTTTCCCGTACCAAATGGATCCAAATAAATACCAAAGTGTTTGCCTCCGGCGGCGCACACAGAGGGATTTTACGGCAGGCGCCTCCAGTGAGTCTTCCGGGGGGGCTCCATCCAGCGTCCCCCCCTCGGCCGGGGCGGGCGTTCTTAGCTCGCCTCGCTCGCCTGATTTTAGTCGACTATTTTGTCTGGCGCCAAACACAGTACGTTCGCCAGCTTCGCCAGCCAGCTAATTACTTGACGGGAAGTCTATCCGGCCAACGTTTAGCCCTAGCGATGATAATGGCATAAAACAAAACGTACCTAGTATGCGAGCAGAGTAAGCAATACCTGGTAAAAAAAGGTGTATTTTCTTTACAACTAACTACCACAGCAGTACTACTGTAGCCTAGCTGAATGCAGTTAGGAGTTTGGCCAGTTGAAGGCGTCTGCCTCGCTCGTTATTCCCACCCCCTCCAGTAATGAAGAGCAGGCGATGGAGCAAAGAGCAGATCGAAAGCGATGCAACAGTGATGACACGATGTCTCTCCGTGTCCAACGGTCAGCTGCGGTAAGTTGACTGCGAGAAAATCCCAAGAAACTGGTAGCCACAGGGTGACTATCTAGTCTATGTATACCTGGTATATATAATAATGCTCGACAAATCCAAGGCCACGCGTCGAATCTTTTTTTTTCCAACCGTGTTGGCATCAGTATCGGAATCTCGACACTTCAACATCTCGAGTTGTTTTTTTTTATTCCAACGCCCTCTACGAGGATCGGCTTCAACGCCCCTCGTCCTTCTTTTACCCTGGTTGCACCATCGTGAACGCGCGCTGGGGCTAAGTAAGAGAAACAAGAGAGTAGGCACCATCTCGGATTTTAGGTGGCATGCTCGACCCTTTTTTAATATTTTGACAGGATGAATGGCAGTCCGCAAATGTAAAGGGGTAAATTTTTTGAACATAAACTTGAGTGAGTGGTAGGGATTACACTTCGCTAGCTCTTTGCATTATTGCTCCCAAGAATCGCTGTCCATGTTGCTTCGCAGTCCATGCTTGAGTGAGTATCGACGGCAGGTGTATTTTACATTTTTTCACGTTGTTGGTGTGACGAGAGGATCGACTTGAACGCCCCTCGTCTTTCGTGCCCCGCTGAATGCCACCCCGTGAATCATGAACGCGTGCAGGTTTGACACGCGTTCTCGTGCAACTTTTGGCTCCCAAAAGGACAGGTTGCTGTGAAAAATGACGTTATTTGCATCTGACTTTGTCTGAAAAACTCAAATTTTAAAAGAAACATGGAGAACTACACCCAGTTACAGCAGCAGTAGCATTACGAGGTAAATCATGTGGTCGTTGATAAACAACATCCAAGACAACTACAAAAAGGGAACAACCAACAGCACAAACTAACTTGCGGCGTGCACAACGACCAGCACAGAGCGGTGTGCACCCCGCACAGCACACATCAGCAGCAAGAAAAATTCCCCCCACAGCCTGTATATACAGCAGTTAATTTCAGCTCCTTTGGTCGGATGCGGATGACTCACAGCGCCGTCGTTAGCAAGAAATACGTAGAAATATTGAACACCATTCAAACGAAGTAACGACGCCTGCTCGGAAACTTACACAACAACATCGAGCTGCCAGCAGCAGAGCATCCTTCGGCCCAAACAAAGTAGAATCGGACCTAAAAAAGAAGAATGCAGTTTGGATCGTCCGAGGAGGGGCGCCGCGCGATGCATCGCCTGTCTCGGTAATCTTCGGGGCTGACCAACGCCAGGTCTTTGTTGTCGTGGCTCGCGCAACTGCGGTGCTACTACTGCTGCTGCTGCTGCTGCTTTTGTCGCGTGGGGACCTCGCGTCGAAGCAGAAAGCGAAAAAAGCACGAAAATAGGTTTTGTTCCTACTCGTGCGCTCATACGACATCATCATGCAGTCATTTGTCACCTACCTAGGTGAAATGCTGGTGACGATCAATTGTCTCGACTACACTTTTGTACATCATGTAGTCGGCAGCTCGATACGGGTGATGGCGCAACACGAACGCGTGCTAGTTGTAGGTGCTACCAGCTGCTACCACCATGGTACCATCCATATAGTCTATATATTTATCTTTTTTTCGCACACTTCTACTTTCCAGCTTCTGGACAAGCCGTGGTCACAGGTTTCGTCCCTTCTCACCCCCGATTCTTGCGTTCGATTTTAATCGCGCGTAGGGTTCAGCAATCCCACTGCCGGTCGATTTTATATCGAGTGTTGCTAGCTCACGCTCTCGCGCTTTCCGCAAGTCAATTTGTGCTCGAGATAAAGGTCGAACGAATGAATTGAAACGAGTATGCACTCGGGGGCATTCGAACTCACGAAACTGACCTATACCAGGCTCGAGGATAGTCTGATACGCCACCGGGGCGACCGTATATGATTCTGCTGATGCTGCTGTCTCTTGGTCGCTATGTGGTGTGGTGCGTGGTGCATGCGAGCGCTTATTTGGTCGCCGATTGCTGCGTTGCCGAGGACATCGTGGTGGAACACCGCTGTTGTACATCCATATTTCGGTGGCCATCTTCTGTACGTCGTGATGTCTAGCAGCGGGGGGTATCAATGTGCGTTGTGGTTGCGTTGTCGTGTATCAGTTCAATGAAATACGATGAGCGCGGTTATATACTCTGTGTGGCTCCAAGTATTTTGGTCTTTCGAATTTATTGCAAATTTATGCAAATTTGAAGCTTATTTAGGTCAAAAACATGTACCATGCAGTTTGCAAAGTTGAGTTTCAACCATTCAATCGATCGTGTTCACAGCTGACGTTTTTTTTTTTTCAAAGCGCAAACACCGTACTCCACCACCCGCACGATCGCCTAGCACCACGCGTATGGCAAACCCTTGCATACTACATATCTGCGATATAAGCGCGATCGGAGTATCACACGGAAACCTGCAAAGAGAAGTTTCGACCAAATCAGCTGGAATGTATTTCGATATTACATGTGACCTGAACCTCTTGAAAACTTCCCCCCCCCCCCCCCCTCCCCCCCCCTTTTTTTTTCCCGCTCCCTCTTGCTCAAACGCCCTACCTAACATCGAAATATGCCAGAGTAATGAACACTTCCACGCATTTGATATCACCTCATTGTCTTTCTAGAGCCACCCATGCCTCTGCTGCTATCCCCCCCCCCCCCCCCCCCCCCCCAACGCCCCCTCCTTCCCCACCACCCGCACATCGCCTAAACATATACCACTATGAGTATGGCAAACCCCTACATCTATGCGCCCTAAATATGTTTCAAAAACCCTTTCGCTCCCCCCCCCCCCCCCCCTCCCTCCCCCTCCAACCCCTACCCCCTCGAGCGCTCCGCCCTCTCGTCATTGGTTGTACGACTTACAGGATAGGATTCATAGTTCCCACGCACAGATTGAGCTGACCCCCCCCCCCCCCCCCACGCCCCCGCGCTCTTGATCAAACCCAGGCCCCCACGTCCTTTGAAAATCTGCCCTCCCCTCACTGGTTTTTCGACTTACAGTATTCACTTTTTGAACTGATGCATTCCCTTCCACAGCTGTCAGAATTGACCGCCTCAAAAACGTTTTTTTTTTGTTTTCGCGCACATACTGAGTAACATCACCCCTGTTGACCCTGATGGCTACACTGTAGTTGCAAGGGGAGTCGCCGACCTATATCCCTCATGAGGACACACAACCCGTAACACGCGCGATCGGTGTATCACACACACCTTGCATAGATGAACTTGACAAAATCCTCGATCTCATCATAGCTGGAGTGTAGTTATATTTTTGTAATGTATTTGTGGTTCCTCAGAGCTAAAAAAACAAATCGCCAGGAACACAGACTAATAATGACAATGGAAAGCCGATAGCTCGGCCAAACGTTTCCAAGCGTTTTCGTTAAGCCATTTGCTGAAATTTTCCGGGTAACGTCGCCATCGGGGGGAAAACGATACATTTTTATTTCTGGCTCTATTTTAGGTCATGCGGTCCAACAGTTAAATTTGTCTAGTAGTATTCATTAATCTATAATCAACATTGTTCAACCAAAACGTTTGACCCTTGATCTCGAGATGACGACAACCAACGGTTACTGATCTTCGCTCCGAGGTCACATGGTGTAGGTGACAGCGCTGAAGAGTTCATCTCGATCCATGCCCTAGAGGGCGTGAAAGGTTGCTTGTGTTGTCTTGTGGTCTTTATTAGTCAAATCCTCTGAAAATTCTGTTTTTCGCCCGTTCGTTGGGAGACGATAGAGAGTCTTCGTCTCAGTTTATTACACACCAGCCGCCAAATATGTTTTCAACGGAAGCCTGATCAGCGCCCGCCAAAAATCATGGCCGTAGAGTGATTGCCGTACATGAAGGGGGGGTCCGAGCACCTAACGAACTCGCCACGTTCAGAGCTCACGACCATGTCTTTTATTTCGTCGATCAAAGTGTGTGGAGGACACGAAACTGCGGCGTGTCTAGTCAACGAACTGTCGGAGTATTTATCAAGCGGATGTTAGCTGAGATCGCGGCGAGAAATCGCTTTTGTCCGGAATTATGTAAAGTTCCAAAAACAAAATGTACAAAGGTGGGCCCATAGGCGACCGTCAAGGCAAGGTTTGGCTGGGAGCTTCGGGAATTTCAACCTATTGGCCTTACATTGTCACCCCTCTGAGTACGACCGATCGCACATATCATACGAGTATGTAGGTATGTACAAGTAAACTTGGCCAGTGCATGCCTTATTTCTCCATCACTCTGACGTACTACCGTACCGCACACATCATGTCATGCCAAACTTTTGATTTCGGATGAAACTCTTGGCAGTCCTTTCAATGACGATTTCTTGTTGACATCAATGTCGAACGGAACAATTCCAACTCCTTCCCTGCCCTACCCGAACCATAGGGGGCCTCCCAATGCTGGCACCTATGCGGAGCCCTTGTATCAAGTGAAGTTGAGTTTCGTCCGAGGTGTGATGATGTGTGTGCGTCGATGCTGACCCCTCAAAGACCACCAACCCGGACCCGGTTTCGGCCGTTACAGTTTATATGTAAGCCCTCCATCCACCGCTGACCGGGTTCAGTATTCCGTTCGTCGAGCTTGTTCGTGGTATGTCCTCAAGTGACAGTAGTCACAGCTGCGCTGCTGATTATTACAGAGCACTACAATACTATGTATTCTTCACAAACCGCTCACTTTTTCAACGAAACTTTTTTCTTTGTTTCTCTCGGTGTGTCGTATTTGATTGCATCATGCCAATCACAACCATAATTTAGTGTGTAAACTATGACTGCACTCCAGCTGTGAGATCGAAGATTTCGTTGGAACTCTCTTCTTTGCAGGCTGTGTGTGATCTTAATGGCGTGTTTTGCCCTTAAAGTCAAATGTAGTCTAACCGTATCCCCAAAATCCCCAAAAACATAACTGACTGCATGCTAACAGTACGGACAACAAGCAAATCGGGAACATATTTACACCCCAACATGTTGTAGACTACGTAATTGTTTTCTAAACAAGCAAAATGCGTTTGCTTGATTTCCTAAGCGTACGTAACGGGTTATCAAACTACAAAATAAACGCACAAAGGTTTAGCGCAAATCGTTGTTTTTGGGAATTGTGGCGGACTTGCACGAAGGCCCCTACTTTTCCTTGGTTGTGCAACCCCCCGACGGCATCAGTTTGGGTCTATTCGTTGTACAAAACCGCTCACAGGTAGGGGTAAGTCCACCTGTGCCAGATAGTAAAAATACTGCTTTTATTTTCAAGAGAAGTACTGCAGAAGATACGCGTCCCCCTGCCATATACACCGCCGCAACGCGCGAGCCTGCCGTGATCGCCACTACAAGTATTTGACATCGACCGAGACTGATCACAAGAAGAAGAAGACATAATAGACACGACTACCACTCTTAGTAGTTGCCCACAGGCTGTGCGGGGCAGGTCACAGAAGGTGCAGCCAGCAGAGGTCTCTAGGGCTTTCCTCGTGAAGTCGGCCCAGAGACCGTTCGCTCACTGATCCAGGTGAACCTTGCTGGAGAACGGGCTGCTACTAAGTACGGGCAGGCCTCAAGCGCGGTGTCACAGAGCGTCCAGCTCGGATGTCCCAAACAACAATGTGGTTGGTCTTTATGTGTGTGGTTTGTTTTTCCTCCGGCCGATCGATGTGGAAAAATAGAGCTAAAACAAGTTCACCACAACAAGTCCATGTATTGCAATTATAGACTATACGACGTTTGTCACAAATATCATTATATACAAAATCCAGCGCCAGATGGCGTGCCATTCAGTTTCCGTCGTAGCGGCAGCGCGAGCTGTCCCTATCGGCGGTCCCCTTCACTTCTCCAGCAACGCAGATGCTATTGTATACGGATGCGTGAGTATGTCCACGCGACCGGAACCCTGGGTATCAGGTGCTTTGGAAATAGCGACCTGGAATGTCGCGATTCCGGATACTTCTGTTTACTTGCGCAAGCTCACCCATAACAAAAAACCCGGCCATGAGAAAATAGCCGTCAATCGGACTTGGTACAGTTACGGTCCATAAGCTACTTGCATTACGTAAGGATTTTAAATGGTAATTTCGGCTGTGGGGTAAAGAAAATCGGGAAGAAAAAACTTGGTTAATGTAGGGTGATGGCCCAGATTGCGATGGAAAAAAAACATATTAATAGTAGAATCCAACACAAAAAAATCGAACAATCGACCCAGGCAGCCAAGAAACTAACACAGGCATACATCATCTTCAACAGGGCATCACGGACACACCAGAAGGCATCCACAGCAATCCACCACTCTCCCGAAAAAGCTGCCAGGTTCCTGGTGGACGCTCTGCGGGAGTGCCCACGGCAGACCGGCTGACGCGTCATCAAGAATGCCCGATGCGGCGCATATTTACCTTCTTGCTACGAACACGTGACAGCCAGCAAACAATTTTCGAAATCAGAACGCTCGTCTCACGTTCTTTGGAGACCGACAGTGCCCCACACACAAACGCAACGCGCCACAAGCGCTCCACCCATACCAACGCCACAGGTGCGGAAGACTCAACCGGCCCCACCCCTGGCCCGCAGCAAAGCCTGTTTGCAGCCCACCAACAGCAGCAGTAGTAGTGTGGCCTTTCGGCGCTTTTGAATATTTTGAGCAGTCTGCTCAATAATGAGAAAGCCATACGGGTACATGAAAACCCTCGAACAGTTTGAATTTCTAAAGCTCGGAGATCAGAACACAGGAGGCCGACACCAAGCAAGGCGGACAAAAGACACGGTGCGTGTTTCTTAACCCGGGAGAAGCCCGTCTCTACCTTTGAGGCAGCCGGTCTCCACTCTTGAAGAATCCGGTTTCCACCGTTTTGAAGCCTCGTGTTACCCTCCCAAACTTTCCTTGTGTCCTGCTTGCGCGGCCGTTTCCCATGTTACACCATCGGTGTATCGGCCACTTCCGGGCTTGCAAGGAAGACGGCACGGATGCAACCCTTGGTCGTCGGCTAGACGATCCAGCCAGATGTTTGTGGTTCGCGAGACCTCGCCCGGATGACTGGGAGTGCTTACGGAAATACTCGAGAGTTTCATAATTTATAAATGTTACGCACAAGATCGACAAGATCGGGGACACAGATCTTATCGCTGCTGTACATCATGACGTGGTAATCGATTAGACTACCCGTCCTAGGTGTGCACTTGTAAATCGTTTCATATTGTCCTATAATATATGTTCGGTCTCCCCCTGCTCCAGCACGAAACCCAATCCAACCAAATTATCTACATACATCAAACACCATTGTCATCAGAGCCTTCAAACCGTGTCGTTTTGTTCCCAGCAGTTGACCACATCATCAACGGCAGTTGAGCACATTATTAACAGCAATTGAGCGCATCATCAACCCACGGAAAAGAGACAGAAAATCGCACCGGAGTCACCCATAGAGCAGCAGCACAGCAGCCTCTACGCAGTCGGTAGTCAGCGTCGAGGGTAGGAACCGGTCGCTGGGCTCCCTGCCATGTGTACTAATACCCTGCCATGTGTACTGATACCCTGGCATGCTGTTTGCTGCGGCGCAGTTTTCCGTTCTGCAACAATATCTCTTGTTCATACTCCTAAACTTCCCAGAGACATGAAAAGTAAACTGTAGCACAGCTGGTAGCATGATCAGAAGATTGTTTGTTATGTGTGTTGAGTACACCCGGCGTCCGTGCTATTTATTTATCCTAGAAACATACAAATTATGTGTGAGACAGGGTACATAAAAGCAAGTGAAATGCCGGCGTACCGGGCACGACAACAACAAAACGAGCGACCATAGCATAAGAAAAAAATGGGAACTAAAAAAGAAAACACCAGGGATTCTTAACAATGTGATGCAAGAAAGCCAGAACGGCTGCAATTAAAACCACCTACGTGCTGGTGAAGAAGGTAAACAGATAACTGAGGCACGGACGAAACAGGAAGAATGAGAGGAAGATACTGTTTTTTGTCAGGCTGAGATTGGGTAAGCTATTGGTTGACCTTCTGCAAATGGTCAAACGGACTAATACTCCACTGATAACTTTTCGAATAGCGTCGTCGTAAGGTCGGCGGGGAGGGAAAACTACTAAACCACCTACGTGCTGCTGAAGGTAAACAGATAACTGAGGCACGGACGAAACAGGAAGAATGAGAGGAAGATACTGTTTTTTGTCAGGCTGAGATTGGGTAAGCTATTGGTTGACCTTCTGCAAATGGTCAAACGGACTAATACTCCACTGATAACTTTTCGAATAGCGTCGTCGTAAGGTCGGCGGGGAGGGAAAACTACTAAATAAAGACAGAAATAAGGCAATAAAAATGACCAAAACAAGCAAGACAGCAAGTAAATGTCATTACTGCCGCGTTTGACCTCCTTCCTATGACCTCGATGAATACAAAGCAAAACACTACAACTCACTATAGGGTTTAGGGCTTTACCATAGTACTTGAACACGCTCCACATATCAGTCAAACCGGTAGCTTGCCACACCATGTACCGTTTCGATTCGGCGATCGTCCACAGCTGTATCGGTACCGCCCCCCCCCCCCCCCCCTCTAGTCTCCCTTTGTTGATGTTCTTGGTGTCCACTGTTGCGTGGGTTGGCCAACTCTTATCCGCCTCGGTCCTGAGCCATTTCGTCATGCAGCGGCCCGCCGCCCCGACGATCCCCTGGTACTAGTTTCCACTCTTCGTAGCCGCCCTCGACCATAGCGCACTCTTTACTCCCAACAGCAAAGGGGGGTTGTCCGTTGAATGCTTTGATATCGTCTGCTACAGATTGGGGCCAAGTTCTTTTCTCTGGTCGCCCTGGTCCCGGGTTGTCCCCACACCAACCATCGTCCCGAACATCACCCGATGAGTCAGCCGCTCAGTTGTCGTCCTTGGTATAAATGACGCAAAGAGGAGGTGGCTTTTGCGTCGTCGTCTTAACGCTCTCACATTGTGTTGAGGGTCTTGGCCGTCGATAAATGGTGGTCGGTGCGTTGTCGACCGCTGGAAGCCAACACCCCTTAGAAAGAGGTTTTAGTATGCTGTTCGGCCGTTGACAAAGTTCCCGGGCCGAGATTTTGAGCCACACGCGCGTACAGCAGGGTGTCCATCACCTCGGTCTTTAGCAGGCGCACCTCTAGTGTGAACGAAGCATCTTCCATATCGTACGGCTCACCCTTTAAACGATCGTAGCATGCCCACCCAAACTGGATCGCCTATTATTTTATGGCGACATGTCGTCGCTTGCGTTGATTAGACCGCGCCCAGGCACAGAGAATTCATCGTCTGCACATAGACTATACCTCTGGCCCGCCGCATCGATAACGAGCGGGGGGGTGGGGCCGGGAGAATCTTGCCGAGTGTGTGGAGCAGCGTTGACTCCTTTTTCGTTTCGGACACGGTGAGGCCTGTTGATTCGAAATCGGTCACAATGACAGTCATCTTCGAAAAGTCTATCGTTGATTTGAACGCAACGACTGCATCGTCGGCGTACATCATACCACAGACTCACCTCCGTATATATGCCAGGGGTTCAACCTTTAACCCGCCCTCCCCGTAGTCCCCCTCGAGGTGCACCAAGTTCTCAAAAAGTCTGGGTCCTCACTGAGACTTGGCGGAACGGAATGTATCGCTGTGCGGCGAAAAATACATCGCGAAGAAGCTCGACAGTCCACATCCTTGCCACAATCCCTACTTGACGTCGTGACATTCATGGTGTTCACCGTCATTTGTACGCACGCGAGCTCGCATGCTTCCGTGGAACTGGCTAATAATGATCAACATCGTCTCTGGCACGCGGAAACGTGCGAGCACCACCCACCGCCGCTCTCGGTCGACGGAGCTATATGCCATCTTGAGATCGACGAAGAACATCATCACAGAGATTTCCCTAGCTCGTCTGAGTTCTTGCCATCGGCGCACGACGAATGCCTCAAACATATTATTCCTCGACACAAAGGATGGGCTGGCACACACCCCAGGGTTGTACTCGCTCAAGGAGACTCTATTATTCCGGGGCTAAGATCCACGAAATTGCGGCATCATTCGTCAAACCATCGACGCTGCTGATGTCACTGCTGTTGAATGCCGCAAAGTTTTGTTGTGAAAAAATAGACTATTCCACTCGGTCGAGTATGAGCTACTTGTTGTACCTTGTACTGTCGCCCGACCGCAGAATGAGAACTGTGTAGCAATATAGACTACACAGTATACAGCAGCAGCCGAAACGAACGTCTAGACTTCATTCTGACATTCATGTGGATGAACAAGGACCGCAACACGCATTATGGCTAGGTGACAACAAACCGACTAACTGCATACCGGCTTTCATCCACCAACCAACAACGCACTCAATATGACGGAATTTATTCCTGGTCATGAAGATCTTGATCAATCAGAGCAGGCTCGGCTCATATGAGAGGGGGAATTGCCCTGGGTACAGTCGAGGGAGCAAGATGTAGATCGCGACCCGTACGAGCACCCTCCACAGTAAAGCGCTGTCCAATCCCACCCAGTCCACGATCAAGGGGGTGCTGCGTTGTTTTTGTTGAATACTTCGAAATATGAGTTAGTCTAAATTATTGGTTGTTTGCGAGGAGCGAGCAAGAACCGCATCAATTTTATTTTTCACAGCAATGTGGAGCTAAAGCGCGGACTCTACGAACGCAAGATGCCGGTAAGATAGCCACACTCCACACGGACCAAGCACAGACAGTGGGCGCCCACACCCGAGCCGAGCAAACCTCATCTGCGGGCCTCTGGCATGACCTCCATCTTGGATTCGACAGAGTTTTTCTTTTAGATGCGTGACATCATTGACTGACCGCTTCCTGCGTTGGGTTGATAGCGACCAATATCAGCGATTGGTCCGTTTCTGGTCTATTCCACGACTGATCTGGGTTTTGATTTCGTTGGTGAGAATTCGAAATTTTTGAATTATGAAGAAAGTATGGGCATGCGCCTTTGCTTTCGCGTCTAAGAAGTCACACGAGGCAGGTAGTCGATCTCAAGAGACTCCTGTGATGGTGGCGTCATGGCGCCGTTCTCGTCGACGGCCACGTTATCATGCACAAATATCGAGCACACGGATGACGCTGCAGAATATGTCGTCCTGGAAAACGACGAGGTGCCTCTGTTTCAACATTTGCGCTGCTGCGGAGCTAATAATGCCGCTTGTCGTTGCTCGACAGAGCAGCGCCACCGGGCAAGCAGAGGACCTCCAAGGAAAGATCGTAGAAATTTGGCAATCGTCCCCCCCTTTGTCCACGTCGGCTTCTATAGCATGGACACCAAAGCCGACCGAGAGGAAGGAGGTCTTGCAAGGAGGCGCATCTGCGACGTGAAACTAGGGCGCATGTACCACACTGGGCGACGAAGGCAGTATGCCTCAGCTCTTCGAGCACGGCGATGATTGCGAGAACATTTTCAGCTATGCAACCGAGGGCGTAGACTGTTACATCTCTCCCGACAAAGATGACACACAGATCAATCTCATGGAAACGATGTTCACTCTAATGAGCAAGACGTACCACGTAGAGGCAACTCAGACTCCGATTTGATCGTACTCGGGGTGAGTCTGTTTCTCTAAAAGAGGACGCACCTTGTCTCTGGGCTGCCTTGCTCGATGTTGGCCTCCTGTCGTCTGATCTCCGAGCTTTAGAAATTCAAACTGTTCGCGGTGTTTTCAAAGGAACGCTTGGTGTACACGCTCTCTATTACGTTGATTCGTTTGTCATACTTCGCTTGGCATACGTTAGGAGGTTATTATGCAGACGGTACGTACGAAATACCCTACGTGATGGGTTGGTAGTGTGGTTTGTGGTTTATCTAAACTTTAAGATATCTGCCTGTGCTTCCTTTTCAAAATATTATTATAAAAAATGAAAATACACTCCAGCTGTGAGATCGAAGATTTCGTTGAAACTCATCTTTGCAAGCTGTGTGTGATACTCCGATCGCGCGCATTACGAGTTTTGTGTCTTCATTAAGGATATAGGTCGGCGACTCCCCTTACAGCTACAGTGTAGCTATCAGGGTCAACAGGATGATTTTAGTCAGTCTGTGCGTGGAAACTATAAAACCCGTTTCTGAGGGGGACAAAATCTGACAGCTGTGAAGTGAAGGCAAATGTATCATTTTATCAAGTGAATCTTGTAAGTCGAATAACCGGTGAGGGGGGTGGGGCGGAGTTTTGAAGGACGCGGGGGCCTGGTTTTGATCAAAAGCGAGCGGGTTTGGGGGGGGGGGGGGGGGAAGGGGGCAATTTGTGCATGTAAGCTATAAATCTTTTCGAGGTGATAAATCTGACGTTTTTGGCACCAGTATATTATTGGGGGCGGGGGTGGGGGTTTGGGGCGGGGGGGGGGGGGGGGGGGCGTGTGGGGCAGCTCAATATGTGCCTGGAAACTATACATTATTTTGAGGGGATAAATGTGACGGTTTTGGAAATAGTACATCAGTTTATCATGTATATCCTGGGGTAAGTCGTACAATCAGTGAGTAAAGAGAGGGTGGAGTGTTCGAGGGGGTGGGGTTGGGATGGCTTGGGGGAGAGGTGGGGGGTGTGGGGGCGGGGGGGGGGGGCGGGGGGGGGTGGGGGGGGGGGGAGGAAGGGTATTAGGTGAGGGGTTTGTTATACGTGTGGTGCTAGGTCTCAACTGTACGATTTCACGCCCATGGTTTTTTCCGTGCCGATGTGGGGCTCTGAGGTCGCCAATTCTAAGACAGAGATACTTCTTTTAAATACAGCAAGCGAGGTGGGCATGCGATGTCACCACTATTTGACGCAAGGGTGACTTTACTTCGTTAGGCATATGCTACAGCGTTTGGTAGAAGTTTTTTCACGTGGGCATGCGATGTCAACACTGTCGAACGCGAGGGTGACTTTACTTCGTTAGGCATATGCTACTGCGTTTATTATGATTATGGTAGAGGTTGTCAGGCAAGCATGCAAATGGATGGAGGCACGAGATACCCTGTGTAATAAGCTGATCGTGTGGCTTACCGCTGTGTTAACATATCTGGCTGTACTTCTTTTTCACATTATTTTGCATAGTGTACAATTATACGTCCTGGTTTCTACCCACTGTCGTCGAAGATGTTGTGGTCCTGTATATGTCGCGTCCTATAATATACGTGCTACATTAAATTGCGGCCAGAAATAAATTCGTGGTACGCAGACGTAGGGTCCTTGCATTGTTGCTATTACTTTATCATGCTCGACTCGCATACTACTGCATGCAGCTGTGACCAATTTCGTGGTCACTGCGCAGGCCCCAGTCTATCGGGAGTGGAATAATACAGCAGAAACAAGCATCACTCGAATCACCAATGTGGTACATCCATCCATATAACATAGGCGAAGCAATTTATAAATCCGCTAAAAAAACGAAATGAAATCGGAAGTCAGCGTACGTACGTTCCAGGCCCGTACATGCACATAAATTTCACGAAAACGGACTACTACTACATACACCGCATGCATGCCATCTAACAAACAAACAAACCCAATATACCAACATACATATGTACCTGGTACAAATCTGACCAGAAAACATACCAGATATGCGCTAATAATATGGAAGAAATGAAAGAAAAACGAGACAATAGAGAACGAATAAAGGAAGATGCTACAACACGCGTAACCAATTATAATTCGGAGACTCATCAGAGAGGGTGGCGTGTGGCGAGGGCAGGCAAGCTACGCAGCACAAGATCCGTCAATCATACAATTAGAAATATCTTCGAAGCTGGAAAGCATTATTTTTTTTTTTTAATTTTAGATGTTAGGATCCACATAATTATAAACAAATGGATATCTGGGCCCCACATATTTGCTAATATGTAGCACCTTCGCAGGAGTGTGGTGAAAGCAGATGCGGGGAAATTGAACATACGAAGAAACTAATTGATCTTTCTCGCCGATGCAATGTATCCAACATATCTTTCGGAACGTCGATGAGTGCATTGCACAACGTAAGTAGCTTACGGCCATAAGTACACAAACAATACGTTTGTAGAGAACGTTACAGAGAGATACTACCATAGCTCGGACGGTCGGCTAGTACAACTACCCGTAGAGTACATCTGCCCCAAGCATGGGCATTGTGCCGTGACAACGAGAGAAGGTATTGTCCGCCTCTGTCACTATCCTTCGTTTCCATTGAATGGCTACATAATAAGCGCCACTTTTGAACTATCTTCTTTCCTCTCCATAATATAAGTGATCTTAACAGACATTTCGGTGCGACCTCTGCAACACCAAACACAGTGACAGGGCCTCAAGACGTGTCAGTGCTTCATTCTGTCGTCACACCAAGGAACCTGCAAAGACAACAGTGTTTCGCGAGTGAGATTCAGCACGCGTGGTGACTCGAGTCTACGAGTCATAACGTGAGGTTTTGAAAACAAATAATGAGACCGTGTGACAATGGAGGGCCAACAGTACAAAGACCCCGAAGATCCCAGCCAAACTTTGCCTGAACAGTCTCCCATGGGTTCAATTTTGTCGATATTTTTCTTTTTTGATTTTGCAATGTTCCAGAGAACATTATTTCTCGAGGCAATCTTGGCCAGAATCTGCTTATGAAATCCGTTAAAGAAAAGGCCTGGGTTTTATATTTTAGACGCGGCGTGATTTCGTGTTCTCCCCCGACTTTGCTCGACGAAATCAACGACAGATTCGTGAACTCTGTACGTGGCGAACTCGGTAGCGACTCCGACCTCTCCTTGGTGCACAGTGCGCACCCTACGGCCGATGGTTTGTAGCGGGCGCCGATCAGGCTTCCGTTGAAACACATTTGGCAGATGGTGTGCAGAAATCTAAGATAAAAACTCTCCGTTGTCTCCCGACGGGAAAAAGGCTGTATTGGAAGAAGATGTTTTTGGCGGGAGACCACAGGACAACACGACGAGCAACCTCTCACCACTAAGGTCATGCATGGAGATGAACTCTAGAGCGCTGTCACGTACGCTCATACTACCTCAGGCAACAATGACTATTACGGGTCGTCTCTATCACGAAACCGAACGTCAATCGTGTTTGGTGGGCAATGTTGATCGAGGCTTGACGAAAAACTGAAAAAATGGCTAATTGGGCCACATGATAAAACCGGAGCCAAGAGAAACAAATTTCAATGGTTTTTACCCCTTAACGACGTTATCTGGAATAGATCAGCAAATTACCCTTATGGGATGGTGGAAAAAAAATGGTTTGTCGAGTTATTTCATGCCTGCGTCTGGTTTGTGTTTCGGTTTCAGGCGTGCTAAGAGAGAGGTGCACCACTTTATGCTGAGGTTCCTCCTTGTTGGAGCGTAAGATCTCTCCCGAAACGGATTAGGATAAACCAAAACTGATATGATACCGGATGAAAAATCCCGTAGCCTAGGTACACAACACACAACAATGCAAAATATATGGCCTTTTCACGACGATTTTTTTTTCAAGGAGCTCCGTCATTCCGAAACGCTTTCAGAACAAACTGGACTCCTTCAGAACAAACTGCTACCTCTATCGAAGCATGTGCATTATGATTATGGTTGATTGAGTGATTTCATGTCTGAAAAAGGTATATATTTTGGTATTGTTTGGCAAAAAAAAGGTTAGTTAAGCTGTTCCATGTCTATACCTATTTTGTGCTACAGGATGCATCATGGTGACGAAAAGATGTTGAGTCGAGTAAATTTCATGTATTATACAGTAAATATATAGACTATATATCTGCATCGTATTTCGATGTGGGGAAGCACTAAAGTTGTCTGAGTTATTCCCTGTCTAAATCTGGTTGGCATGTATGTTGGTATGGCAAAGAAACTGGTTTGTACGGTTGTTTGATATCTATACTTGTATCTCCTTGTTTTTTTGGAGATGGCAAAGAAAGAAGGTTACTAGTACAATAATAATAGAGCAAATTCATGTCAATTTCTGATTTGTGTTTAGATACTGACTAACTAACTAATCTAACTATCTACTAACTACTACTTAGTCTAAACTATAACTACTAATTTTCAGAAATTCTATCTACTTGACTAACTAGCTAGACTACTAAACTTTACTAATCTACTACTGTATGTATGTAAGTAACTAGCTAACTCACTAACTAGTGTACTCTACTAATGAGAAAAAATGTATTGCAGCGTCAGCCGATTTTTCACACGTACACATATTTTTGTATGTTGATGTGATGAGAAAACAAATGATGGGATGAGTGTCTCCATCTGTTTGCGCTTGGTTTGTGGAGAACAGCAACAGCTGTAAGTTCGTGTTTATATTTTGGTTGTTGAGCTGTAGTTTTCATTGCGGTGTCCGACGTCTGTTTTCTGTGTTGCTTGCGCGAGAAGGGACAGTCTGCATATAATATTGCATGTCTGGTGGCTTGTTTTACACCGTCGTTACCACTCGACGCCAACCCATCAATGTCTACACTGTACTTGCGGGCGGTGGCGAAAACTGTAGGCCACAAACCAACAAACGCATTTCATACTACGCAGCACAAATGACTCAATCAAGTCTTCTATTATTATTGGAAAAAGAAATATATATAGTCTATACAAATTCAAAATAAATGAAAACAACAGGTAGGTACCCAACCGAGCGTCCATCAATCTAGTTTTCTTCACAACATAACATGCCTTGATTAGCATGATTTATTTTGTTGACTACTACTACTGTCTCACAGAAGTACTAAGCTCACATGATTTGTATCTCTCGAGAATGAATAACCAGTGCGGACACTGGGTGTTGTACTGATGATGGCGTCGGGTACTCGTAGAAAGAACGGTGTGAGGAATGTGTGTCGCATGCTTTGATAGAGGTGGCATTTTTTGCCCTTTCTGTTTTGTGAACGACGGGACTCTTACACCCGAAATCGTCGTCAATAGAACACTTTTTTGCATGATTCTTGTTGCGTGTGTTGTGTACATAGGCCACGGAATTTTTCATCCGGTAGAAGTTTTGCCTTTTCTCCCCGAATCAGTCTCTGCGAGTGAGATCCTCAGCTCCCAAACCGACAAACCTCAGAAAATTGGTGGTGCACCTCTGTCGTAGCACGCGTCATGTGAACCAACACACACATACATCAGGTATACCCCTAGTTAACGTGAATGCCATGTTTCTTGACATGGATAATTTGCGTGTGTGATCGATCTTTTGCGGCCCCGGGGCACGATGATGTCGGTGGCAATGAATGGAAAGGATTTGACATGGATGCAGTAAGCGCTCCGTTCTAAGGGGCTAGTAGACTAATCGGGATGTCCGCGCGAAGAAATCCGGCTAACACCCACGTCCCTTACCAGATTTAGCGCATTTAACACCTTTGGAGCTGGGAGCACGACTCATGTGATACTCACGGGGGCCTCACCTGTGGCCTAATGAGGGCCGACAATGAAGTGAAGAAATGCCCGCAGTCATAGAAAAATGAAACTTGCATATCATACAGATTTCAGATGTCAAGCGCCCTTTTATAAATATTCGATCAATCCCTGAAACACCACGGGCAAAACTCATGCAAGGTCACGTCGCCTAGGGTACTCTACCCGAGTACCCACGGGTATTTACCCGGGGGTTTACCCTGCGCAGCTGGAGGATAGGTTTGATACTACTCGCTTACTCGTACCGAAATCCCAAATCCCGGGTAGGTTGGATAATACTACTCTCCGTACCCTATCCAAAGTCCCGTGTAGGTTTGGAACTATCTCCCCAAATCCCGGGTACATTGGGTACTACTCTCCGTACCCTATCCGAATTCGCTGGTAGGTAGGGCACTACCCTCGGTAATCTACTCTACTTCACCTCGGCTATATACCCTGGCATCTACCCGTGACCTGGGTGTCTACCCCGCACCAGGCGAAATGGTGTACTGGGTACGCCATATTGCGCTCGCGGGGCAATGCTGCCGTTCTTTTCTGCGGCCGGCGATAGAGTACGCAAGTATACGTTTTGCTCTACGCACTACTCATAGTTGCAGAGTAGCGTGACCAGGAGAGGAGGGGCAATCATGGGCCACGAAGGTTCTGGTAGTTCAGGCGCATCTACCGATCATGCAGATGCATCCTCCCCACAAGATGCGGCAGGACAGCAGGCAGAGCTGATCGAAGTCGAGACGAAGGAAGGAGGAGCCTCGAATAAGGCTAAGGCTGCGTGTGCCGTCGAGCCCGTAAAAATCTTCGACGTGAGGATTGGAGCGGAGTTGACCGTGCCGTAGGCTGTGATCGACGTCATCGATTCGTTCAAGGTACCGGCTGATTTTCAGGAGAAAAGGGCCGTGAGGACTTCTTCATGTACAGACAGGGAAACTACGTGAAGCCGAAGCCAACATCTTTCAACAAGGACGGAAGGAAGAAAACGGCAGCCGACTTCTACTGCCAAGCCAGCGCCGCGTGACGAAAAAGCAACAAAATGATACCGTGCGCAAGTGGAACGCCGTTGCGGGGATCTAGCCCGGAACGGGGGAAGGGGTACCGAAAACCTCAAGTACTATACTATATTATTGATTATGTGCATCTCGTACCATGGTAGAGAATACGCCAAGACAGGTAGAGCACGCGACTACTCGCAGGCAATACCCGCGTACCGGAGGGCGGGTACTCCACTCGAGTACCCGCGGGTAGGTTGGGTACTACTTTGGTACCCGTACCAAGATCGCGGGTAGATTTCGTACTACCCTCGGCATGCTGTGTAAATCCCGGGTAGGTTGGGTACTGCTTTCGTACCCGCACCCAAAATTGCGAGTAGCTTGGTACTACTCTCGGTACTCAACCCGAATTACCCGGAGGTACTAGGGTATTTACCCTGTACTCCCGGGTACGTTTGGTGCTACTCTCGTGCCTGTACCCAGATCCCGGGTAAGGTTGTACTACTCTCCGTACCATACCCAAATCACGGGTAGATTGGGTACTACTACTCTCGTACATGTACCGAAAAACGCGGGTAGGTTTGGTACTACCTTTGCACCCGTACCCAGATCCCCGGTAGGTTGGGTAGTACTCCCTGTGCCTACCCAAAGTATTACTGTACCCTACCCAACACGACCTTGAAATCATGCCTGTATGTTGTTTTTTGTTATAATATATATCATCTATTTGTATGTTGTTGTTCTTACATCAACTCGCACGAGCAACTCCGTGGGCTAGTTCGCTTATGTATAAAGTAAAAATGACGGAATCAACCAATTGCTGAGAGCGCCTTGCAGCGTTCGAGGGCGCAATTCGATGCGAGTCACGGAGGAAGGAAAAAAGTGGCATATCCTCGCAGTGAAGGCATATGCGCTAATAGGGATGGGGCAGCGGAGCCTGCTTGATGGCACTGGTCAACACGCATACTCGGTAACTCATTTGTCGTGGTACAAAACGTGCGTACCTAGTGCGACACAAGTTAGAGGTCGGCATTTCCGAAACGATATTCCAAAAAGAAATAATTTGGTCGTGATGCAACACTGCATCCACCGTGTCGGCGTCTCTAAACGTCCAGGGGTAGGGAGGGGGGGGGCGTCCTGCCCAAGAGACTCAAGTCTGGGTCTGGCCGTCATCGTCTTGAAGTTTTAGGCCTTGCAATGGCGGTCACAGGTTAGCGTAACGCCGCCCTAGCTTCTTCGTTTTGTTGCCTTCTACCCCCAGTGGCATTGATGCACTTGATATCCACATTGAACCCAATACCGTCTTTATTTAGTTCCTAGGGTCTGGTAGTATAGCTTCTTTTCTCTTTTTCTTTCCGTGCTTCCTCTTTCCGCCTTCTCTTCTATTTTCTTTCATTTCTTGTTTTTTTCTCTTGTTCCATGTCTTTTATCTTGTTTTTTTTTCAGTGTTTCCTTTTTTCCAGTTGACTGTAGTCTGACGTGCGTATGCGTAGTGATAGGTACTACGTGCGTGGTAGTTTTCCTGGGTAGCAAGCGGTATGGTCGGGTTTTCACGCGCGAGTAGTGAGACGTATGCACCAGTATGGACCGGGCACATCGTAGACTGACTCCCGATTTCATTTTGATACGTTTCTGGCGGAGGCATGGATTTCGTCAGCTGTGATATACCTGTTGTTTGCTCGTGTTATTCACTGGGGTATTACTCAGCTCCCGAGCGACTGAGGCCTGTCTTGTGACCAACAACTTGGTTATGCGAGTTCATGTGAAAACAACAACAACGTACCAGGTGACCTATCGGAGAGGGGTGCATTGAGGCAAACTGGGTCAAGCACGTCCCAAATACACCAAAATATCCTGACCACCTCCTAGCTCCGCGAGAAATCTCAAAGCGCAGGATTAAGGAACGAGGCCCACAATATGATCGAACTCCAGTCCTATTTGAAATTGATGATTGTGGCAATAGTTCGCGTTTGCTCTCCAGGAGACAATCCATTGACCGGTTATGAGGTATCTGAGGTTGCTGGATATAATTATTGAATTGTTGACTGACTGAATGCTGTGTCCATAGATATAGTCTATATGGGATATGAAGGACGTAAAGCGGTACCCAGAATTGTTAGGTCCTTATTTACTGTCTGTTACTGTCTGTTTTTAAATGCGGGGGGTACCTACCAGAACACAAAACCACAATGTCGACACGTATCACAACCTCCCCCGTTCCCGCAACTCTTTGTTGAACCCCCAGGGTCGTGCGCTGACAAAACAATGAAACTGCCACTGCCAATCGCGATTATGACAACCGTATTCAAGATGGTTGCTGCGCTGACTTTCCTGGTGGCGCTGACCACGAGCGGTGTTATGGGGCAACATTCGTGCGTCCAGGTCAACTCAACGGAATTCTCGTCGTGCCCTTGTGCTGACGCCACCCTGATGTTCAATCAGGAAGGAAAAACCATGCTAGCGTCCAACACGGTGAGTCAGCGGGCGGAGAGAGCGTAGAATGAAATTGTTTGGTGCGGAACATAGAAATTATGGTTAAGCTGCGCGCCGTGTTCCGCGTAATGGCCTAGTTTAGGCCAGCATTGATCGTTTGATTGTCGTGTGTGTCGAGGCGACATTAAATTAGCGTTCACGAAACTTCAAAGGAGGGGAAACGACGGATGCGGCCGGCATGGAGAGTGCCAGGCCCTAGCGGTTAAGACGTGGAGGTGTGTTAGCACCTGTAGGCGATTCCTACCACCTCCCACCGTGCTTAGATCAACATTCAAAGACAACGTTCTTGAGTTACTCCAGATTCGGTTGAAGGCTCCGTGGAGGGGGGGCGGGGGGCGGGATTTTATTTGTTTTTTCCATCATCATTTGACCATTTCTTTCGAGACGGAGCACCGTGCCTACTCATAATCGTGACACCGCCAATATTTGAGGGCTCATTACGCTTCCTTTTCCTATGTATTTTATAAAACTGATTGCCTATCCTGTCCCCGTTCGGGTGGGCGGTGTGAGGGAGGGGGGGCTTATTTTTACTTAGGTAAAGTATCAGAAGAGGTGTATACGTTTCGCTTGTCCTGCATCAAAAAGCACACAACAACGAATCCCACATTCCGCCCCCTATACGTACATATTACATACATATGAATATAGACTAGAGAGATGACGTATTGACTGCATCTGCCGTAAACGAACTTCCAATGTGACAATGTAACAGCATCCTTACCTAAGAGAAGGACACGGTTGGGGTTAAGTTTCGAGTTACCCTTAGTTTAGTTTCCTCTCTGCGAAGGTGTATCAGAACATGTTAATGGTTTTGTCATTCGTGTTCAACATCATTCATGCCCGATACTGTAGGATGGAAGCGTGACCATGAAATAAATGTAGAAACGTCGGGATACATGCTGCGCTACAAGCAGTGCTGTAGGAGTGCCAATGCACAATACATCGACGGTTTTCGTAACAACATATAGCACGTTCGAAGTTGCCATCCCCCCACAGCGCACAAAACGCAAACAGTTGGGGAGATACACCACTACTGTTGCACAATTGTCAACAGATACTTCCAACAAAAGTTTGTTTGTTGCTCTATGCGGGCAGGTCAACCTCGCGCTCGTTCTTGACGGGTCTGACAGCATCGAACCTTCCGACTACGAGCTAGAGCAGCAGTTTGCTGTGGACACGGTGGCTGCGTTTGCCGCACCAAACCTATTTAACAACGGGGGGATGGCATCGTACGTCCAGCACTCAACCACCTTGGTCTCCTCTGGCACGTTCGACTCCGCCCAAGACTTGAAAGATTTTTTAGATGCGGACGTCCATGCTCACGGTTACACATACACGAATCTTGGCATTGACGAGGGTGCAGCGCTACTGACCGCTCTGGACGCCACTGCATCGTGCATGATCGTGATTTTCGGCGGTAAAAGCACCATTGCTTCGGACACCGTAACAGCAGCAGGCAACGCCAGGGCCGCGGGTATAACCCTGTTTGCTCTGGGCGTAGGTGAGTTTGCCGCGTCGAACGACTTTCATCGCCGTCTCGATATTCGTGTGTGCGTGAGCAATAACACCATTGGTTGGGTCGAAAATACATTTTTCTCTTGCGGATGGTTATTTCAAATTCGTTCTTTTTTAAACCTCTAACCAATAACACGGGATGAGCTCATGTTCCGGTTGGTTGACATATAGAGCAAACGCTGTCGATCAAGGCTCGTCGAGTTGCCCGTCAGAATGATTTCTTATTGTAGTGCATTAGATAGATCGCCATGCTCAGTGGATCGCATCGAAAATATGCCGAGTGGATAACAATTAAATAGAAATGTCTAGGGGATAATCCTGTTTGTGGAACGCAAAACGAAAACCTGCAGAGTAGATCACCCAAAATGAAATGTTCTGGTTAACAAATGAAAAACAAAACGCTCCGTCAAATGGGCGCATCGATTTGAGGGTGTCATGGCCCACAAATTTGACCCATTGTACAGGTTTGATTGATAAAACAAACCACCTAGTATTATCGAAGCAAAATAAATAACCATCTGTTTGACGGTGGCATTGTCCACAACTTTGACCCATGACATAGTTTTTGTTTATTACATTAATGACCTCATCTTTCCAGACTAGCCAACCTACATCTGATCCCTGTATGCACATGAAATGAGCAAATCCTAAGAGGCATGTAACGAAAAAACAGCGGAAACCCTTGCGAGTACGACCTTCTCTTGCTTGGCCCAAATATGTGGTTGAAGTATTCCGAACGCTGCGGAACAACCTCGGTCGGCCGCCGCATGTTCCACATTGGGGGGACGATTCTGTGGTTGGCCAGATGGGGTTCTACGAGTTCGGATTCTAACATATATAGACGTGGTTTGGAGCTGGATGAATCTCTTCGGCCGAAACCCAAGATGGACGCGTGGCTACGGCCCAGGTGCACTCAACGATTTTTTGTATCTCCTGACTTGATGACCTCCATGTATGTCCATAAGATCAATCTCGAGCAGAACAACGGCGCGATAAACTGGCTACAAAAGCTTATCTTTCTACAATTGGTATCTCGCTACGATGCCGCCAAAAATCATCCGACAATATTGAAAGGATGTTGGTAGCCCCCCTCAGTCGAAGAGCTTCGTTTGTGTTGAATGTTTTAAATAAAATGTGCAACCCTTACCTCAGCACGACTTGAGATTCAAACAACCATTGACGCTTCCGAGATTACTCACCCCCCTCCCCCTGCCCCCCCCCCGCCCCCCCCCGCCGCCCCCCGCCCCCCCCCCCCCCGCCCCCTGCAGGGTCTGGAACTGGCGATGCTGAACTTCTCGCGATTGCAGGCGATGCCGACAACGTCTTCGGAGTCGATGACTTCGACTTGCTTGACGGTAAGATAGGGTTACGGTTAGGGTTAAAGCGTACAGGACACAAATCCAGCTGTCAACGAAATCTCCCGCTCAGAAGAAAAAGCATGTTCTTAGACACAACACATACCCTAGATTGGCCTTTTTTTGCTGCACGTGATTTAGGTGTTATTCTAACCTGTGATAGATACTTCCACCGAAGCCTGCGCACCTACCCAGGCTGTGGTACTTACAAGTGATCCAGGCTACGATACGGGGGATAACGTTCGCGAGTGATTCTCCTGCTACTTTTGCGGTCTCCATGTTCAATGCTTACTTTGTTACGATACGACACCGCCATGAAACCGTAAGCTACAATGCGCCATGACAAAAGCATGAAAACTATTTCCGTTGAGGGTGCAGAATTTCCCGAGGGAGTGGCTCAAAGCTGGGACTGAGAAAGAGGTTTACCCGGCTGCCGTAAGGTCGGGTAAGTAGGCCAAAGCAGGTGTTTGACCATGAGTTAGAGTTTGACATGTGCTCGTTTGCCGTTTGCAAATGCTCTTCACTCAAGTGCGTCACAAGATGTGAACGACCAAATCGCCTAACATGTAGAAAACTACCAGCACGTCACCAATATTCGTCAAAGTATAAAATAAGAAATGTTTGTATCCGTTAGAGAACAATCGGTCTAAATCAGAGGTGTACTGCAGGTCTGATATACCCCTTTCATAAATCGTGTCCCCCCTGCCCCCCCCTATGCCTATGCGTGAACCCCCCTTCTGTAAAGTATTGCCTCGTAAAATTGCCCCCCCACCGCCCCGTAGTGAAATATAATCCACAACTAAGCGGGCACTGTAACGACTAACCAGCCCTGTATACCAATATAACATACTGTAATTGCATAATTGTACAGCTTTCTACATTTATTCGGAACCAGGCATACCCATCAATCGCAGACGGGGTGCCTAAAAGAGGTGTGACAGTGATGTCCCACCGATGTTGAACCCTGTGGCACGGTCGAAGCCAACAACGAAAAATTTCCACTACGTACCTCTACATTTCCGCAATGCATGATGCTCAGCGACCTTGGGAAGCATCCTCTTGTCGAGTGCAGGAACCGTGATTGAGTACCCATCAACCAGCGCCTCGGTGACCATCGAGTTCAGCGTCCCGATCGACTCCAATGCTTCGGGGTCCTTCAATGGGAGCACCGTTACCTTCTTCGCGTCCGACCTCGAATCTACCCCAACCGGCTTCGATGTTATCCTGGACGTGTGCGGCCAGATTCCCGGTGACAGCATCGTGGTATCCGCAACCTACACCGACAACAAAGGCAACGACCCCGATCTGTCCTCCGTCACCGGGTTGGTTGTCAGGGCCGACTTCTGTGCGGCTCCCACAACGGCTCCCACCACGTCGCCCACCTGGTTCCCTACCGTAAGCCCGACGCCAAGCACTCGAGTGACTCGTACTCCTTGTCCAACAATGAAGGACCCCAAGCGCGGCAAAGGTCTCAAGGAAGGCTCTGCAGGAAATTCTATGTACCTTGGCTGCTATAAAGGCGGCTCTCGCTACAACGCGCTCGATGGACACCGGTCCAGCTCGCCCTAAATGACCACACAGGTGAGGGCAGTCAGACGCTTGCCGTATAGCATGTGGAACGTAATGCACCCCGGAAAAGCGCATCAAAGCCGGCTATCTCCAACGCAAACGGGGGGCACACCGCGAAAAAGGTGGCGTTGGAAATACATCGTGGACACTTGTCTGGGGTATAGGCGACATTCAACAGGTGAGTGCGAAGTTCCTCGCCGTAGGCGTTCTGCGAATCGTTCCTGAACCTAACGTTACGATGGAGTATTGCCCGCTTACCTTCATTAATACCCCACGGCGCCGGTGTATAACGGAACGTGACGATTTTATAAAACTATATGCCACCGACATTTGGAAGCGCTCATCGTAATGGCCTTACTCCACAACTGGACGGCACGGCATACGTGTGCTGTCTGTTGTGAAGTAGAAGTTATCGCCATATAGTTCATAGGACACTGACAATGAAACGAACAATACGATCAATGTCACGTTCCACTTGTAACTCTTCTGTGTACCTGTTGCCTACCCAATGCGTGTTCAGGTGTGCGCAAACATCTGTAGCTCCAGGAGCTTCCAATACTTCGGCACTGCGGTTTCGTCAGGTGAGCTTGCTCATCTTTAGTCAGTCGTCATCATTGCGTGAGCAGTATGAATTTTGCATCCTAAAGAACCAGCAGCGAGGTGTGGAAACCAAAATACCCCTGTACATGCCACACAGCCTGTTGCAGGCCGTACATCGTGTTAGACTGATAGAACTAGTACCCGGTGAATTAGAGGGTAGAAACAGCGTTCTACGCGGTTGTATCAAAGTGAGCTGGGCCTTGAGGTGAACCGTTCCCACGTGATGTGGTTGCAGAAAGGCCAGGATATTCCGTTACAACCTGTGATGCAGTTTCAAAGGTTGGTTGAGGATACAGCTCAGTCCCAATAAGTTTATACGCTTGTCCATCTGTACACTGCAAGAGTTCGTACAGGAAGGAGCCCTACACAAACTCCACAGGGAATACGAGTTTTTATTGATGTAATGCTGACGTTTGTGTAGGACACCACTCACCCGTTCTAACGTATTGAAGGGGCCTACACCAAACATACAAGATTATTTGTTCCTTCCCGAGTGCCTGTATGCTGCTACATATGCCCGCTTAGCTCTACCAAAGGACACTGCGATTTTTTCATTAAACAAAACTATGTAGCACATCAAACGAATGCGCCGTCAACAGAGAAGGTGGGCGTGGTATATAGTTTGGACAGTTTGGACACGTGTATGCCTGTTCTCCGTTCCAAATTTCAGTGAATACTTCCTCTGCGGTGCCTTCGTGAAAGCTCGACTAAATTACACCCCTGTGGTTCAAAACTTCACTAAAACGAGCGCCGTAGCTATACCTTCGCTAAACGATTACCTTCGACAACACAATTCTTCTCCGGAGGATCCGAGGCGACCCAAAAGGGTGTGGGTGTTCAAATGGTTTTGGCACGTTACTGCTATACACCCCGTCTTCAAAATCCACTGAAGACAATTTAATGGTGGCTACTCCGTGCCAACTCGTCTTTCAAACCTCTCGTTAGTTATTTCATTCAAGCAAAGAGTTCCTAGGGCTAAGCTTGCGTTAAATAAATTCAGTCGGCACCGAAGAAGGGGGAAAGGACGGGGAGGTTTCCACTGTTTGGATGCGTGTGTGCCCAGGCTTGGCTCTCAACTCCACTCAAGAAACTTTGTTTCGGTGGCTTCGCAAATATTTGACGTTGTAATCGTTCATTAAACATTACATTAAATATGTGTCGCTGCCATACGTCCGGGAAACATTGACTTGGACACCGTGACACTAATGCGGGCGTTCCGAGCCTTCACAGGAGCAAGGGATGTTCTATTGGTCGTCCGCGTATCATTCTTTGCTTCATTTGTTTTTAACGGATACAACGGCCGTTGCGATGCCGCCATCGAAACCGGACCTGATCTTCAAGAATGCTTTTGCGGGAACTCCCAGCCTACAAACAAGGCAGGATGGTGCGACTACGCTTGCTCTGGAGACAGCTTTGAGCCCGGCGGAGGAGTCAACTGCATGAGCACCTACAAGTTTAAAAACTAAAGAGGCAAATAAGCAGGAGTATGTTCGCCGAGACAAAAACTGCAACGGTTACTGAAGATGAGCATCTTCACGCTGAAGGAGTACAGGGACAACGAGACGGGAACGTGGACAACTTAAATGGTGCAGCCGCAATTGTGAACCCGCATTTTTAGCCGATAAGTGCCAGGTCTATGGTAAAGCCAGCGTCATCGCAGTATGTCGTGCGCGTTGCTTGTGTGTGGGTGTTCCCCTGAACCAGAACCACACCGGCGGTGGTTGGTATAGGACTATGAATGGAGGGGTAGACATATATATGAAGTGCGCGCTCCTTGTGTGTGGGTGTTGATCTGGACCACACCGGCGGTGGTTTGTATAGGACTATGAATCGGGAGGTAGACGCTCTTCGTACTATGGGGGTAGCATATTTTGGCCAAGAACATACCTACGGTATTGTAGTATCATACTTCATTGTTCACTGCTCGATTTGAGTCACACTAAAACCCCTAAACAAGCGACTGCGCCTGACGGTAGAAAGAGCTTCTGAAGTTTTTGTTGGGGCAGCGTAGGTTACATTTCCGTTGTATGTCGGTTATATTTTCGTTGCCGATTCGCGTCGAGAATGTTCACAACAGCAGGAAAAGCAAAGACCACAAAGGAACATGGGAGTCACTCGCGTGAGTGACCTCGGGCCACGGCAACAATATATGCTTCCAAAACAACAAAATCCCGCTACGCTAGCCTGAGTCTAAGGGCATTTCAATGCCGACCAGGGTACTCCTAAACTGAGGTTAGCCGTGGAACTATTCGATGTTGTGGCCGCCGAGTTCGTTTGACGCAAACTTTGGTCGGTGCATGCTGTACCAAGACTTTGTGGCATGTGGCAATTCATATGGTTGAGCATTTCAAGGTTTCTGAACGGGGGGGGGGGGGTGCATCGTATCGCACATTAAGCGAGAGGGGACTCAGAATTAAGGATGTTCCGAGGTACATATCTACGGTGGCATGCGTTCATAGTTTCATCTCGCTCCGGCAGTGGCCCTAAACGTTCGTCGATGACTAGTGTCACCGGCAACGGGGGTATATATTACATTTTGGATATTTCAATAGTTAAAACTGAATAGAAAATCGGTCGCTTCCTGCAATCGCTTCTAGCGTTTATGGACGAATCCTGCAGAGACTTCATACGTCTTATACGACATGCAGGTATTTTTTCCGGGTCACCTCCTGAGATATCGCATGTCTCAATTAATTCAGGTCGGAGGCGGAGTCAACTTCAGCGTCTCACGATTGGACAATGTGGAGGACGCCGTGGTTGCGAAATGTGATCTAGGTTGTCAGGCGGGTTATGTTATTGTATGCGTGGAACATATTCTATCGATATACTTCGAAGTGCGCGTGATATGTATTTGCATTTTCGGGCGTCGCCGCTTGTTAAAGAGGAGACAGTGTGGAGCAAGTAACGTCCACAGCTCTCGGCTTTAGGATATAGGCCGTCAAACATGTGCAAAGATGAGTAGAATACGTGGTATTGGCAAGCAGCGGAATGCATCGAGCAGTTCATTGAGTACGAAAAGGGATACTCACGCGCTGCAAAGCAAAGGGAGCACTTCGCGTTCGCTTTTACGTTTGCTGATGAGACAGTGCAGGAATAATGCTAAATCAACAACAGCGATTTTTTACGATCTCTAGGGCTGTGAGTTGGCTGGGATTCCTGCGTAGATATTGAGGCAGCCAATTAACTGGCGTTAGTCGACCGGTTGACTGACTGTCAGGCGAGCAAAGTGGGACTAAATAGGCCCCGAGTCCCGCCGGAGGCAAACATTACACTTTTTGGCTATATTTTGTACCTAACATTAATGGCAAAACGATCGAATTTAGCACTTTCTGGTAGATATATAATTAGATGAAACAGGTAAATTAACAGAATCGTCGTATTGGTCTGCACAGGCTAATAAAGGCATCCTTCAACTATCGATATGTCAGAAACATGAGTAGCCCCCACCGGGTTTGGGGATCCCTCATTGTTGACATTGCCGTACATACTGTTACTGCTGGAAAAAACAGAATCATTGTAGTTATTCTCACGTGAATTTAGCGCCAAAATCAAGTCCGTGTGCTCACTTAAGGAGTTCTCTTTAACAACTCACACTGAATACCTCATGAACTAATGAGAGAAAATTAGTACCAGATACACAAGGAAATGAAACTGAAAACAGAAAACAAGGATCGGTGTGCATACGTACCAGATACACTCGTACCACGTTCCATACCACGTATCTAAAACAAAGGCATATGGCTCCCATGCAGCGTATTCCGGGCCCCAGTCCGACTGACGGAGGGTTCGCCCCCCGCCCGTCCTTGGCCAACCCAGGGCCAAGACGTGCCTGGCCGAGGTTGGCGCTAAGGGAGACACCCCCGTTCCCCCCGCACCTGGGGAGGACTGGGACCCAATCCCGGTCCAGATACTCTTCCATATACTTACAACACCGATATACCCGGAGAACGAAAATCGAGTTCTTCCGGACCCACACCACCCCGCACGGTGTGAAACCCCTAACCCCAACGGCCGATCCCTGATTGGCTGCGGCACGAAAAGCGAGCGTAGCCCTAGGATAGGGCCACACACCCGAATCAGAAATCCCTCTATATCACTTCAACTCTGACCTATCGGGGATTAAAACGGGTGTCGCCCGGGTCGGCCCCGCCCCGCACGATATAAGAACCCCGATACCGCTAGCCGATTGGCCGAAGCGGTTCGTGCCAACGCCATCCGGGGAGGATATAGATCGATGCGCGGATAACATAAACCCCTCCCCATCTCTACAACCCCAATCCTCTCTGAACGAAAGCGATATTCTGCTGGATCGACATTGCCACGCACGATATGGAACCCCGACGCCGCCGGTCGATTGCTGATTGGTTGGGGTTCATACGTAAAGCTAGCATTCTCCGGGAAGGACAGAGCCCCATCGACACCGTGGCGAATACAACTGCTTGCGCGGATGCCATCTAGGTACTTCGGTTGGCGCTGGGCAATAAGAAAAACATTTCTTGCGAAGCGCGTCGATTTCCGCGCTTGTATTAAGAGTTCTTCGGGTTGCAACAGCCCCGGGGGGAATGCATATTTTACTATCAAGGAGAACATTTAATGGGGCACATGGATTCAAGAACGAGTTATGCGGCGTCCACTGTAAAGAGTTTCTAAATCCAGGGCAGGAATTCGGGGGGCTTGGAAACCCGGCCCTCGTTCACAACACGGTGGCGAACCGCATCATTGTTGCGGGCAGTCGGGCGAAAAAAAGCCGACGATCGCTTGATCGACGCATGCTCTATCACCGCCGTGATCGTTTTACGGGCCGGGTTCCACGCGGCCAGCACCTCTGACACTGCCATCGGCACTCCAGCACCGTCAATGGCGATGGGTCGATTCATCATGAGCTGCCTCTCTGTTCGCCGCGAGTTTGACTCCTGTCGATAGGAAATGCGTTCTCACCGAACCAAACAAGCCTTCTTACAATCAAGGAAACGCAAATTTACGAAGTAGTTTGACAGTTGGCACCACCACAAGTAACACAAAAAACTACCCAGCTAATATCTAGCTGGTGGCTTGTAGTCAGCAAACTCGCGCTCTAACGATGCCACCCAAATTCGGGACGACATAATCAGTATTATGTACCATGCATTACTTAACAGCTATCGCGGCCAATTTCACTCTTGGGAGTTAAACTTAGCAATACCCCACATCAATATATCGACGTCGAGAGACCCCTCTCATCCTAAGCGACTCACCGATAGAGTACCAGATTTTACTTAACTACTACAAGCCCTTTTCAATCTTCGGATGGTGATGGTGGTGGTGGGGATATCGTACGACGATGTCATGATCTCGAAACTGATCAAGTATTGATTAAACGGGTTTTTGTACTAAAAAATTGGACGGGGTATCAGTTTGGAGAAGAAAACAAACCACAGCTGTGATTTTTGGCTCCTAAGGAAACGTCACGAGCACGCTTGACGAACTCAAACGGGTATGGCGGAGGCGATCAAAAGTGGATGGACGCCATATTTAGGGGCTTTCACAGACACCCTCACCGCTGACGTCGGATGCTCGTGGGTTGTGTGCTCGACATGCATTGACGCGCGCCTATCGAATATCACCAAACAATCCGGATCCGACTTCGGCCACGAGGGCGGCTACTGAGGCTCCTATTGATGCCATCCGTCCACCTCTGATTGCGTTGGGAATCATTTTGTGGTTGTTCCCCGAGTTTGCTCGTGAAATATTCTCAGAAGACGGAGGTCACAGCTAGGGTGCACATGGTGTGTGTTCTTCACAAAACTGTTCTTCCGCACAATCAAAACTTGTTCAGTTCCACCCATCAACACAACAACCGCACAATATATACTTGTGCAATTTCGAGACCATGACATCATCGTACGATATCACCAACACCACAACCACCATCACCACCCCGTGCCCGGTACATACTCATGCGGTGGTGGTGGTGGCGGTGGTTGTGGTGATGGTGGTGGAGATAGAAGGGATCGTACTTACATCACCATGGAAATAGACGCACAAAAAAACCGATCTCTGTATGTCGGGTACTGTTATTTTGTGCTGTTGTGTCGTGTATAGACACCATGATGCATCGTGCGATATCCGCACAACCACCACCACCAGCACTACCCCACCCCGTACTCGGTACATAATTCTGTGGCGGTGGTTGTGATGGTGATGGTGGTTGAGGTCATGGTATCGACGACGTTGGAAGTGGTGGGTCCTGACACTTCGCATCGTACAAACTGCAATTCCAGTTTCGAAACTCTAGTGAGAAAAACAGCGCGCTATATAGAATACTTGACAGGATGGTACCGGCTTGTAAAACGCACGACATGTGGTATTACTTTGTGTGAGAAAGAAATACACTAGACTAGACTCTATGGGGTCCGTAACAGGCGGTACAAGCTCGCAACACGCGCTATATAGGGTACGTATCACATGGTTGCTGCATACGTTCTGGGATTTATATTTAAAAAAACAAACCTGTTCCTCCCATCTACAGAACAACTGTTACAGCAGCGTGATGCCCCTATATCAACAACTGTTACAGCAGCGTGATGCCCCTACACCAGCTACCCAGGCCCGTCTCACCTTTGCCGTGTGGAGTTGAGTGAAGCCCTCTTGGCAACGACCAGATAGATGAATGGCCGGGAAAGACGGCAGTGTGAACGTCGCCAGAACAGGTATATGGGGTTACCAGACAGGTAGGCTGCAGGTGGATTAGAGAGACGCACGGGTGTAATGGCTCGGTGGTGGGGCAAACCGGGTGGTTTCCTCATGTGGTATAACTTTGGTCTCTCTTCGTACGGGTCACGGCTAGTAACCTCGAGGTGAGTCGATGGGAAGTCCCACGAGGGGCTTCCCATCTTCTCCAGGACGGGTTCCTCCGCCGGGGACATCCTTCCTTCTCTTACATCGGCTGTGGAGAGCCTATGCGACGGCTAAATCCCCACTTTGCACGATAGACTCTCCTCGCGATACTGGTCCGGTCAGCTATCTCGTATCTCAGAATACCCTAGGTGCGCCTCGCGGGCCCCTGCGTTCGTAGCGCCGCAACACAAACGCAAAAAAAAAAAAAAAGCACTAATTAATATCGCAGTTACACTCATCGGAACAACCGCAAAATCAACTCTTGTTCAATTGTGTGTGTCGTACAATGAACCAGGACCAACAAATTCAAGGTTCCTTCGAGGATGAGCATCTTTGAGTGACATAGATTTCGAAGATGAGCTACCGTAGTACTACTATTGCGTCAAACTGTACGTGTGCAAGATTTCTCCGGGGGCACGCATCGATGAATGGCGACGATCCCGAGGCCAAAATACTTTACTACTACTACTACAGTTAGTTCCAGATGTATGTACAAGGTTGAGCACGAGAACACATGCTTGACCGAAGCACAATAACTGCAACCGCAGTATATTAATGCTAGGATGTTGACCATTTAAAGGCGTCTCTCACTCTCCTCATTCGCACACCTTTTCGTAACTGGTGTGGGATTCCGCGATGTGTGTTTGACTGCTACATTGAATGTGAAATTTTTGTCGAGGTTCGGTCTCCCGCTTCTTTTAACAACCACTCACGGCCATGAATACGTACTGTGTGGCATGCTCAAGGAGCTGGGGATCGTGTGGTGCTGGCGGGCTGGGGTTTGCGACTGGGCGGGGGTGGAAGCTTTCATGGTGACACGTGGCTAAGCAGCAAAGTCCCCCGTCCCTGTGAATCCGCACGGTACACGCGTCAGCACGTTGCACCTGGCATGGTGTCGTCGTTGCTGTTCTCACATTAACTCAACAATTACAATCCTTGGGCATAGATAGGTCAGGCTTCAGTCACCGTGGGGTACAAAAATCCCCGAGGAAAAATAGTAGAACGAACTACCGGCCGGTTCAAGTAAAAACCAAACGAATAATCTTTCCCACGAATACCGCTGGCAATATCTAGTCAAAGAGGGAATACTTGGTATCACTGTGACTCCCGTGAATGGTCGAAGAGGGTGACATTGCCAAAACAAATTACCCCCACGGGCTGTCTCCATGAGCGAAACTCGTACCGACCAATGGCAGGCCTTCAACATCGTCAATAATACTCGGGCTTTCTCCAGTGGGGGCGATACAACACAATCGGCCGCATTTTGCACGATCCGGTTGGACGTACTCCAAGACATACATGCGTGCCGATAACTACGAGCAAAAACTCGCAGATCTGACCTGCCTGCGTGCTCAATATCAAGCAGAATCTTGTTGAAAAATGGATATTTCATTAACACCAAGTCATTTGAAGGAAATATCGTATTTTACATTCATTTTAACGCACAAAAGTCCAATAGTCCACACCGTTTTTGACAGATAGGCCCAGAGGTTTACACACGCGTCCCACACGACCATCCCGAGGTCTTACCCGCGGGAGGGGGGGGGGGGGGGGGGGGGGGCGGGGGGAGGGTCTTTTTAATTTCTGCGAAAAAAAAATGTCCAAGGCCATACACATTTGCCGACAAATCTTAGCGGACGAAATGTCACGCAAAAAAAAATAAAAAATTGTAAGGTTTTCGCAAGGACACATAGAAGACGTGGGCAAAATTTCACGGCCTGAATCCAAAAACGGCGTGGACATCCGCCGGGGAATACATTTGGGGTTGGGACATGAACCAGCATGTAGAGGTGGTCGATATTATTCTTGTATTTGTTACGTATCAGACAGATATGGCGTAGTCAGGCCTTGTATCCGACGATAAAGAGATAACATAGCAAACGTGAAGTCGGAAGTCAGCGTAGGCACGTGTAAGGCACATGCCGAACGTACACACCGGCTGATGCTGTTGCATTCAGCTGTTGTCCACCCGCAACCAAGAACCAACTGATCTACCACACGTGCGCGCGCATCGTGCATGCAGCATACCCATGAACATTGATGGTCTGTTATTCCACATATCTGACAGGGTACAATAATAAGACGTGCACATCAAGATGATAGTAGTTAGCCGTCATGGTCGTTAACTCATTCATGGGGCCTTAACTCGTATGGTGCCTGCTCGCATGGTGGGCCGTTGGATCGTTGTGATCGAGCAGCTCGGCCATTTTTGGGGTAGTGAGGTAAATAGACTAGTGGGGTACCTTTGGCTGTTGAGAAGACATAATCTGACCCACCGCGCGAAACTGTGGCCATCGTGGAACGTTCGCCGGCGTGGCCAATGAGATGGCGTCTTAGGGTTGTCGCGGTCACTGGAAACCAAAGGTACCCGATTTCGGCCACGAAAGCACGGGGAATACCGCCGTTACATCTACGGAGAAACATCCTGTAGCACGAGGCGTATCATAGGCATGACTGCAGCGCATTCGTGCGTTAGTCTCCACCATAATATTTTACAAATCACCGGTGCATTAGGGGAGAGGAGCATTACACAGGTTACTGGATTTCGGTTGTTCGGCTAGGGAACGGTTGATTCCTCCAAAAACCGGCGGTATTGCAGTTGTAATTCTATGGTTTGCTTATATGTGTTCGTGGTACTACGATTTCAGATACTGGTCTAAATACGGATATTGGTGTTTTATTTATTTTGGGGAAAAGTTCTTGAGAAGCGTTTGAGTGTTCTTTAGTGGAAAGCTGAGCCACGGAGGCAGTCGGTGTTGATAACGCGATACCACCCGGGTGAGTAATACAACGATACTTCCCGTATACAAGACGAGGGGAGTCCGGCACATTGGTGCGGCTCACTCGTGTATGTACGAAGTGCGTGACATATTGGTACCGCTTCTTTGTTTTCCGTGTGTGCGCGGGTCTGTGACAGAACGGTACAACCTGCGGGTGTGTAATTCAATTGGTGGTGAGAGTCTATGTTTATCTTCTTTTCTCATCTACACGCCTTGTGGGGACAAGCCGCGCCACTATACAACTTGCGTCATCTACAGCAGTTTGAAACAACATGATTGTCGTTTCGGTCCGGGCCTGAATTTGCTGAAGGGGTGCTACCATAACAGAGGGGGATGAGTTGGTCCGGGAGCGTCTTTCAATACTGGTGAAGAATAGTTGCGCCGCAGCAACGGCGAAGCATGCGTCGGAGGTGGCAAGGGCTAGAAAACTCGATCAAAACGCAGGTTTTGGTAGCATGGGGGTGGCATCTAAGCGATCATTGGAGGTAGTAACAGAGGCATATATTAGACTAGACGCTAAACATACCACAGCGAAGTATGTTGTGGCGGCTTTAGCAGGAAGTTTCTTGACAGCGAAGAGAGCGTTGAAGATGGCCGCCGAGAGAAGGATTCAGGAGTGTACTGGTGGTGCGGGCGCGACGGTGTGGGAAGCTTAACGTGCGAGCAACAAATTTGTTGTGACAAGTTTCAGCTCTATCGATCGGACACTCCCGAACAGCTGCAGTATTGATGGAGGCGATTACAGTGTGCGAAGAAGCGAGCAAGAGAGGTTGAGTTACCATGCGAGAGCTAAGACGACGTGATGCAAGCAAGGTTTACGATTTTTAATGCCTTACTCGAGCTCAGAGAATTTTCTCCCTTTTTCGGCGTGGTCTACCGTGCACCGAGATTGAAATGGAGCCTCGGTAGGCACACCAAGTTACCTGCAGTCTTCAAAGACTAGAGCAGACGGAATTGGGTTTCTACACAGGAGATGCGGCGACTAGATGGCATGGATGGCGAGAGTAAGGGTGGGGGTGGAAGGCGGATGGGTAGAACTGCAGCAGCAGCAGCAGCAGCAGCATGGGCCTGGAGTGAAAACGCTTGGTGATGATGGTGAGCCGCCTGAGTCGGAGCTTGCTCTTACCGGTATTGCTCACGCAGAACAGCGGCAGGCGCCGTCAATGCCGTTGGTCAACGCCGAACTTTTTCCGATGCTGTGAGATACACTGGGTACTTGTGTATGGTGATGCTGTTTCTGATGTTGCATTAAAGCGCGCCTTCAGTGACGGAGGCGTGTGGCCCAGTTTGATGATTCGGACGTTTTGAGGGTTGCAACTCAGCAGCAGCAAAAAGTGCAGCAGCAGCAATCTTAGCCATTAACGGTGTGGGCTGTGGTCGGCGGCAATGGGCCCGGGGCGCTGCGGGGCTGGACGAACACCAGTGGGGTAGTAGGTAAAAAGGTCGAAGTTGCAGAAGAAAGGGGGCTTGCGGCAGCGTGGTGCACACACGCACCCTTTGATCCGAGTGCACCAAAATATAATATACCAACGCTTCGACCGGAACACAAACCGGGTGCAGTTTAGGGAGGGTATGGCGAAGAAATCGAGGAGGAACAAGGAGGTTACAGCAGCAGTGACAGCTGCTTCAACGGCAGAGGTAATCAGCAGGACCAAATGGCTGAATTTGAAACGGGATGAAACATCATCGTTCCCCTTTGACCGTGGCAAGATTCCACCGGCATTCCCCAGGCATGACATGTTCGAGTGTACCATCGCTTGATTATTGAATATCTTGGGGTGGTGGTGGACTGGTATTTGTTTATCGTCGTGCTTCCCTGTGGTACATGCCAATATTGGACTTTGTTTTTGCGCAGGTTGTCTGGCCGTGCGCAGATTCATTCGAGGCTGTGGAGGATACCATGCTTCTGCTCGCAGGCATATGACTGTGGTATTACAGTTCACTAAAAGGGTGTGGTATATCGTCATATAACGATTTAGGGATTTTTCCTGACCGTTTGACAAATTGACTTGGAATTGTGTTTTGAAACCTGCCTATGTTTAGCTGATTCTGTGCCCTTTTAACGATGAGATGAAAGTAAGAACGTAGAGGTAGCCAGCTCGATGGGTCATATGAGGGCATGCGACTGCCGATTGACGTTGCCCGTGACGCACTCAATGCCGGGTACAACTTGGCTACAAGAAAAAGTGAGATTTGGATTGATGCAAAACCCACACGATAACAGCAGAGAAAGAGAAGCGTACCACGCACCTGGTACCTGACCGTCATCGTGAAGTATTTTGCCATTTTGAGTCTTCACGTGGTCTCTTGTAATCAGCGACGTTTTCGACGTATCGCACATATCGGGACAAGAAAACAAAGTTGTACTGCTGTACAAGGTTCCCCTTCGGGAGGTGGACACGTGCCTCCCGGGGGCGACGCAAGTCGAATGACTACAACTGATGATGAAGTATTTATGCAGAAGGTGTATATCGGAGGGATGCGTAGTGGAAAGAATGTGGATAATATAAGATATCACAGACATTTAGAGGAGGAGGGTTGGGATATTGCTGAGGCTCGGTGTGATAAGTTATTCGAAAGTCCACTCCGTATAACTGCGTGGCAGCAATTAATTCTACGTTTGTAGCATATGCGTAAGGCTGTGACATGAAGTGGAGATACTCTTCAACACTCGAATATGTAGTAGGTTGAGATCCAGCGACTTCCACAAGTTCTTGATTTGCTCCAGCTAAGATGCTGTCGTGGAAAGTGTTGAAACCTGATCCTGGGATAACGGTGTACAAATTGGTTGTGATGTGGGCAATAATATGTGCACGGACGATGTGATGTAAAGCTGGGTTGTTGTGCACACGACGCGATATACATCTTAATAAACATGCACCATCACCAATCTCGGGAATAATGGACCATTGACCAGAATTGTTATTATTGTTGCCGCTGTTGTTGTCTTGATCATTTTCGCTGTCTGATGGGTTTGTACTGCTGTCGCTGCTGTTAGAGGAATCATTGGTGTCGATTTGTTGTGTGTTTTCTGTGCCCAGTGTTTTTCCCCGCGCGCAGTTTATACCGATGTTTGTTGCCGATATGGTCTGTTGTGTGCACATCGTTACTTTTGCTTGAGTTGTGTTGCTACTTTATATCTCTTTATACAGGTTTCGCCACTGCTGTATGGTAACCACCGTGTCAATTGTGAGGGAGAACTCACAGTAATGACATAGTTCCCGTCGTTGCTCATATGACACTAAACTCTTAGAGTCTATGGACTGCGTGCTGCTTGCTGGTGGTGCTCTATTGTAAAACCGCTGTGTATGTTCTTTTGATGAGAGTAAAGGTCTTGTGTATTTATTCTCCTCGGTCCATCCAGAAAAAAATCCCGTTCTCAATAAATTTTGATTTTTTATGATCTATATATTATTGCTGCTCTCTGCGGTTGCTTGCAGCTGCTGTGATCGTAGACAGTTTATACCGATGTTTGTTGCCGATATGGTCTGTTGTGTGCACATCGTTACTTTTGCTTGGGTTGTGTTGCTACTTTATATCTCTTTATACAGGTTTCGTTAATGCTGTATGGTAACCACCGTGTCAATTGTGAGGGAGAACTCACAGTAATGACATAGTTCACGTCGTTGCAGCGGGTACATATACACCGCGCCCGCGTCTAGCAGTGCGGGAAAATTCTCTCGCAAATACATTTTGATGCCACCCCGATGTACGTGCGAGGACTAAAGTTCCACCGTGTGTGTAGTAGACGTATTTAAGCCTGACGATATGCCTATATTTTAGGCTCTAAACCAAATTAAGCCCTATCGTGTTTTAAATGTCTAAAATGTGGATACCATGTCCCCGAACCAACACGCCTAGGGAAAATGTCGAAACCCCTTCAACCTTCCAGACATCGTTTCTGGAAGGATCGCTTGGGGAACACGGGAGATTGTCATGTCTAGAACACGCCACGGAGCCTTCCCCTCCACGTTCCGCTGACGGATCCTCCGCATCGGATACACCGCCTAGCGGATTCTCCGCAGCGGGACTTTGGAAGGTCCCGCTGGATTGTTCCTTTTATCCGAGAGCTGAGGGAGCACCGACAACTGCTCGCCCACCGCTCTCACAACACAACAACAACTACTACTCCTTCTCCTTGCACTTCTGGGAGTGAGTCCATCTTAACCTGTCCTGTCTCTCCCTCTGTCAACGGCCTGCTGTATCAGCCCGTGTTGTCTCACACTCCGCCGTCGTAGTTCAACAGTGAGAACACCCTGCTCACGCAGAGAGAAGTGGGATCACGACCCACCGACGGTCTTGACTACGAATCTTACTGGCGTCTGACGGCAGTTGAAAAATCAACTTGTTCGTGTTGATTCCTAGTCTTTGAAGATGTCGACTGACGGAGAGTACGCTGACCCCGCAGCGGGGGGAAAAAACCCGCTACGCTCGGATGGCGTCCAGGAGCACAAAGGGGATGTATCAGAAAACCCTGCACCGACTTCTTCCCCACCCATCGTCGCCATCCGCGAGCGCCTAGCTCGCATCGTCAACCACGAACTCGAGCGCATGGAGAACGGCGAGATCGACCAGCTCTCCGACCAGCACAACTCCATGCTCCAACAACTGGCAAGTATGAGTGTCTCAGGTAGTTCGTCTGCCGCTTCGTCCGAGACTGACCCCTCGAACCCTCTCCCTGTCCAACCAGTTCCCACGTACGCAGGAGTGCTGTCCGCACCGAAAGCTGTCACTTTCACGCCCAATGACGTACGTAGCTTACCGCGCTTAACTGGTAGCGCCGATGTTGATGTCGCAGAGGTCTTGTCTCAGTTTCGCCTCGTTGTTGGTTTCCGAGCGAAAGCCGTAGCTCCGCACGACGAGAAATTCGCGGATAATCTTGCCTTTGAGCATCTGTCACTTATCTGCAATGGTCCTTGTCTTACGCTATACCAACAACTCTTGTCAGGAAGGATTGATTGGTGTGCCAACGTTGTCAATGCCGAGAACATGAGTAATCCCGGTTCGTTTGTCCCTCCTTCCACCTGGGAGGAGCTCAAATTAGCTCTTCTCGATATACTCATGCCCTCTAATTCGGTAGAGGAATGCGCCATTAAACTAGCGACTTTTAAGACCGAAAAAGGCGAGACTGTATCCGCCTCTGCGCTACGTTTCCGCGCGCTTATGTCCCGATTCGAATCGGCTGTCGAACGTCATGCCAAAGGTCGTACGCCTTGGGCAGCGATAACTGTCACACTGTGGCAACACAGTCTGCCACCCGCATTGCAATTGTTGCAAAGTGGGGAAAAACCAGTAACGTCTTTTAAGGAAGCTGTCGAGCGTGCTCGCCGTCACGAGGCCGCACGCCTCACTGGTTGGGCCACCACTATAAGCGCCATGTCATTTACGTCCGTCCCAAACCGCACTGCTGTCCGTCAGTTGCAGTCGCCGAGAAGGCAGCAACGTCAGCAGGGTCGTCGGCAGCAAGGCATTCGCCAGCAGCCGCGCCAACGGGGAACTCAGCGAAGCAACAACCAACGCAAACCCCGCCCCCACTGCACCTATGATAGGTGCGACAAACCCGTAGGGCACTGGGAGTCCACGTGCCTGCGAAAGGCACGCGACATTAAGTCACGCCACGTTTCAAAGCGCGACAGGTCGAATTCCCCCCGCGGCAACTCTCGCCGTTTCCGCCGCCACCACCGTGACGACGACGACGACGACGACGATGTTGAAGACGACCGCAGGAGCCAGGCGAGCAGCACACGTGGCGAAGACAACTGACGGAGCCCAGCTGTTGCAGCGCTACCTGCAGTTGGGACCCACCTTGCTACCTGTCCGGTAGGCGAGGTTAGCGCGAAGAGGAAACTCATCGCAACAGTAGCAGTAGGTACTGAGTGTCCCGTACCGAATGTCCTTGTCGATGGTAGAAGCAGTCACGGAGTCGACCGTGGTTCGTCTGTTAAGAGTGTCCTTGTCTCAGGTCGAAGTAGTCAGGTATCCAGCTCACTCCGTCCGCGCAAGCGGGTGACGTTTGCTGATGATACCCCTGTGTCTGCGTGCGTGTCCGATTGTAGTCGTAGTACTCAGCGGCCACGCCACATGAGCCTGAGTGTCATGGGTGATGTTCGCCCAGAAAATAATAATAAAAAGACAACTGCGTGGCACAGCTCGATGCTGGCATGCAAACGCCATCCTTTTTCTTTGTTCTTTTCGTCTCGCAGAGTGCAGATTTCTGGCTCTGTAGAAGACTATCCAGTACCCGCAATCACTGTGGATACTGCTACTGATGTGTCTGTAGTTTCTCATGCATGGTTAAAGTCGCACCCAACCTTGCATTCTGTCACTATCCAACCTGTCCCGCCAACCGCCGTTGCCTTGCAAGCAGCGAATGGTTCGCCGTTAAATGTCTTAGGGTTTGTTGTTTTTTCACTCACCCTTGGTACGATTACGCACGTTGTCGAAGCATTAGTTGTACCGTCTCTTGGTCCCGATTCAATACTCCTTGATAACAGTGTCATGTATATTTTTGGAGCTATTCTTGATTGGGAAAACCAAGTAATGTCTTTTCCTTCTACTGGTGATTCTATACCAGCAGTTCATCGTACTAGCTACCCCGCCTCCCGCCCCGCCGATCCCTCCACTGTCTCTAGCGACTCTAACCTGTCAGTCGCTGCTGTCCACCATGATGCAGAAGGAGTCGATGTCAGGTTGCGTGAACGTGTTGATCTTAAACCGAGACACGAGGCCCTTGTCGTAGCTTTTACTGATTGTCTTCCCGCGCACGATTCTACTGTTGTCGTAGAACCCCTAATCATGTCTGAGCTTGAGTTTTTGGAGTCCAGTAGCTCGTCAGTGTTCGAGAAAATTATTGTCGCTCGCACTCTTGCTACTTGGCATGCTGCTGATGGTTCAGTAGCCGTGCAAATTGCAAACCCGTCTTCTGATGGGGTTGCGCTACCTATTGATTTATGTCTTGGTCAGTTATTCACTGTGTCCGTAGTGACGCCTGATCAATTGCACGTTAATGCCGTTGCGAAAACTCCTACATCAGTTGATGAAATCGCTCAAGCCAAATCTGAGATCGAAGGTCCCCTGTCCAAAGCTTTTACTAACACTAAGCTCACGTCTGACCAGAAAGTCTCTGTCCTAGATTTGTGCGCTCGATACCGTCCTGTCTTTGCCTTGTCAATGTCAGAGCTAGGTCGTTGCACCAATGCAGAAGCAACATTTCCTTTGCCTCCTGACACCCGACCTATCGATCGTCCCCCGTACCGCGCCAACCCTCGAGCTAAAGCTGTCATTGATAAGTGTGTTCACGATATGCTTGAATGGGGCATCATCGAAGAACGTCCCAGCCCGTGGGGTAGCCCGTGTACGCTTGTCGCAAAGAAGAACGGTAGCCCTCGTTTCTGTGTTGATTATCGTCATACCCTCAACCGTAACATTGTCCGCAAGAGCTGGCCCCTCCCGAACTTAGATTCCTGTCTGGATGCAGTCGGAGGCGTCAAATTCATCTCTACAGCCGATGTCCTCAGTGCGTTCTGGCAGCTACCCGTCGCAGAAGAGCACATCGACCGGACAGCATTCGTCACTCCGACCGGCAAGTTTTGTTTTAAACGTATGCCTTTTGGAGTTTGTAATGCCCCATGGTTGTTTCAACACATGATGTCTGTCACTTTCGGCCACCTTGGTCCTGAGTCGGGTATTCTTACGTACATGGACGATATTATTTGTCTTAATTCTACGTTTGAAGCTCACCTGAAATCCCTCGAGCAAATGTTCTCAGCGTTACAGGCAGCTGGCTTAACTTTGAAACCGACCAAACTTCAATTCGGTCAGAAAGAAATCGAGTATCTTGGCCATGTCATTTCGGAAAAAGGTATCTCAATCAGTGCCGACCGTGTCAAAGCCATTTTAGCACTGCCTGAGCCTGAGTGTATCAAAGATAATCGCGGATTCTTAGGTACACTCAACTATGTCCGCCGTTTTATAGACGGTTATGCTGAAATAACAGCACCGCTAGTTGAACTCACTCGTAAGGATTATGTCAAAAAGACCGCTTTCAAGAAGGCTTTTGGGCCCGCGCAACGTGAAGCATTCGCTCGCGCAAAGCGTGCCCTTAGTTCCGCACCGGTCCTTAAATACCCAGATTTTACTCGGGAATTTATTGTCCATACCGGTTCCTCAGAAGCAGGAGTAGGAGCATTTCTCGCTCAACGCTCACGCGAAAGCAGCTCCGATTCCGATCTTGATATCATCGCGTATTATAGTCACCGCTTTTCAAAAAGCCAGCGTCATTATAGTGCCACCATGAAAGAGTGTTGTGCTGTGGTCTGGGCCGTCACCCACTGGCGTCCGTACCTATGGGGCAAGCATTTCACATGCTGTACCGACCACCAAGCACTAACGTACCTGTATAAAATGCAGGACACCTCTAACATGCTCACCCGATGGGCGATCGCACTTCAGAATTACGATTTCACTGTCAAACATGTCCCAGGCAAATTAAATGTCGTGCCTGATATGTTGTCTCGTGCTTTAGCGAAGTCAATGGGGAACCCATCCCATCCGAGCCCAGATTAGCCGCCATTTGTCGCAATGTACCGATTGAGGGACCGTACTATCCACCTGGGCCCCGCGAGTACGAACTTTCCGCTTCTAATTTGCATGACGTAGCACCTGAAGAAAGCGACCGTGAATTATTCATGAGCGCTGTGTCTGTCTTCCCTACTGTAGACCCCGCGAAACTCGTCGATCTACAGAAAGAGGAATTTTGTCATTATTTTGAGTACCTCCGAGCACCAACATCGGCCCCACTCCCTAGTGGAGAATCTAAATACACGATGAGCTACTTCTTTTTAAATGAAGGATTGCTATCTCGGTCGTACCTTCCTGGTCACTTACGGAAGCGTAGCACTTTCCGCGATCAACTGGTAGTTCCTACATCTCTCCGGAAAATTGTCATTAATTCGTGTCATGATCTACCAGCGTCTGGAGGTCGTTTAGCTTTTAAAGCAACATTCGATACCATTCGTGATAGATTTAGGTGGCCGACCATGTCCACGGATGTCCGTACTCATATTGAAGCGTGTCTGTCTTGCCAACACCGCAAGTTATCCCACCGCCCGCCCAAGTTGCCTGTGGGACACCGCCCTGTCACGCGCGCGTTCCAATGCGTCGCTGTTGATCTTGTCGAGTATAAAAGCTTGTCACAAGGAAATCGCTTCATCCTTTCTGTCATCGACCATCTTACTCGATTTGTCATTTTGATAGCCATCAAAAACAAGGCGGCTTGCACGATCGTTCGTCATCTAATCGAACGCGTGTTCTCGGTGTTTGGCCCTCCAGAAACACTTCATTCCGACCAAGGAAAATAATTTGATAACGAATTGGTCAAGGAATTACAATCAGTTTTTGGATATAAGAAAACGCGTACAGCCGCTTTTCGCCCTCAGGGCAACTCTGTCTTAGAGCGTGTACACAGCACTGTCCACAATGTTGGCTATGTACAGCAACTTGTCCTGCGATAATTGGGCAGAGCTGTTGCCTTTTTTCCAGTTAGCTCACAATACAGCTTACTCTACCACGCTCCAGGAAACTCCTCATTTCCTGATGTTTGGACGTGCAGCTGTACTACCTGTCGATCTCATTCTTGGAGTACCGTCCACCTCCGCACCGCAATCACAGCTCGACTATTCTAAACAGACTGTCGAAAACTTGCAATTTGCATACGAGCTAGCCCGCCGTAATCTTAAAGAGCGAGCGGATAAGCAAGCGGTCGCAAATGAGACCCTGTCGTTTCCCAGTTTCAAACCTGGAGAACAGGTATTAATCCACCGCCCATACACTGAAGCTGATGGTCCCAATCCAAAATTGATCAGCCCATGGCGTGGACCATATACCGTACGAGCGCAAACGTCACCCGTAATTTATCGCGTCACTAAAGATGGCAACCCCGCCGAGATTACTGTTCACCTTGGCCGGATGAAAAAATACTATGTCCCTAAGTCGTCCCCTGCCCCTGACCTTGATGCGCTCGACGATATATTTTTAGGGACCACTCTTCCCGTGCCCGATCTCGAAGGCTCATTGTCGAAAGTTATGATCGGTGCGTTCACGGTTGAGAGTATTGATGGACATAAAAGGGGAGTAGGTGCAGCATCTCTCACCAACTTCCAATATCATCTCAAGTTGGAAGGTTATCCTACCCAGATGGGTATCTGGCGTCATGTCAACGCCATTCCTCAATGCAGAGATATGATTGCCTCCTACCGTGCTGCAGTATTGTCGACGGACTCTTCAGCATTTAACCCTCCTACGCGGAAGTCTCATTCTGTCCCCGCGGATGTCCCATAGCACTTTTAATGGGCTTTTCTTGTATCGTCTTGTCTTGTTTTAGCGCTTTATTTTGTCACATCAGACTGAGCAACTACTGATGTCAGCCCTGTGCTATTTGTTCCATCATATGTGTCAAGCTCCTGCGGGAGTTGTTTTCTTTTAAGGTGTAGTCACCTCATGGCTTGTCTGTTGTCCAGTGCGAGTACCGCGCACTCTAAAGTATTGTCCTCGCCCTTCGTGGTGAACTGTATTCTTAGCACCTTATGTCTTTTTGTTGACTTCCCTGTATTTTGGCTTCCAGCTCAGCGGTATGTTTTGATCCCGCGATTGAGACTGTCCAATGTACTAGTTCGACTAGTACGATTAGGCCTGCAATGGTAAATACCAAATCACCTCAATTGCAGGGGGGGTGACCGTCAGGTCTAGCATAGCCAAAAGGAGCATGTGTCTAGTGTGTGCCGACTTGTCAATGTCTTCGGCGTCCTGTCACACGAGTATTCTCGTGACTTCGTTATGTCGCCATTCGCAGTGCCCTGCGTAGTTTGTTGGTTTCGTCTGTTTTCTTTTGATTTTCAGAAGTTTGGCTTCTTGCGCATTGCCTTCTGTATGCACCGTAAGTATCGTACAACCTGAGGTTAGCACTTATTGGCGCGATGTATAGTCGTAAGAGACCCGACTCCCATCGCTTTATGGGGGGTCGTTCTCATGTCTTCTGTTGTCGTTGGGCACTTGTCTCTTCAGTACTGAAAAGTACTCGGCACCGTAGCACACCAGTGGTTGGATTGATAATAAATATCCAGCGTTCGCGCACACCATTTGTCTTTGAAAAATGCCTCATTCTGTTACGATCTGTATTTGATACAGACACAGATGAACTACGGCATACATTATGTGTCTGTCTGTCGAACGTTTGTATGTCTCCCACTGCACACTCCGATATCGTTGCACATCTGCGGCATAATGCCCGTAAGCACGATTACTGTCAGTCAACTTGTCGCCTTTTATCCATTTTTTTTTTTCTAGTATTTTTTATATGGATGCGACCCTGAAATGTATACTGTTGGCGGTTGTCTCGTGTCGACTTCGGTCACCGCCCAGGCTGTTATGTGTACCACAATTGACTTCTGATTCGGTCTCGAACACCCATCAGATGCCAACTGATGTGTACCACAACTGACTTCTGATTCGGTCTCGAACACCCATCAGATGCCAAGTGTAGTGTGATCAGCCAAATGTCCTTGTCGCAGTATAACATGTTTGGTGTATAATTTATTGTCTCCGTCAGGTAAGTCGTTTTGCTTTCCAGCATATACGACTCATGTCACGCCTGTTGAGCCTTCAGCCATGTTGTCCACACGATGAGTATACACACTCGTTTCGTGTAGCGTGCGTCTAATTAGCATATTTTTGCTAATAAACCCGGGATATTTATTTATTGTCGTTGCTCTCGCACGCCCCTGTCCAGGATCATTTTTCTATATTTTGTCGTAATCCACAGCTGGCCAGCCGCAATGTCCGCGATATGTATATGAACATACCGCATGCGAAAGGATTATGCTCTTGTCATTCGCTATATATTATCATGTCCGATCCTATGTCCGGATTTTTATCCACATGTCTACGGTACTACAGCAGTTTGTCAGTTTGTCATGCTGTCTTGTCCATCTTGTCCAAAGGAGTGTACAAACTGCCGAGCGTTAGCGAATCGCCACTGGAAGTTTGTATATCAACTAGACGTGTTGTTACTCTTGTCTATGGTCCCGTTACTTTTGAGTTTTGGTGGAGTTCGAGCTCTATCACCACTAAAACTGGGGGGTGATGTGGATACCATGTCCCCGAACCAACACGCCTAGGGAAAATGTCGAAACCCCTTCAACCTTCCAGACATCGTTTCTGGAAGGATCGCTTGGGGAACACGGGAGATTGTCATGTCTAGAACACGCCACGGAGCCTTCCCCTCCACGTTCCGCTGACGGATCCTCCGCGGCGGATACACCGCCTAGCGGATTCTCCGCAGCGGGACTTTGGAAGGTCCCGCTGGATTGTTCCTTTTATCCGAGAGCTGAGGGAGCACCGACAACTGCTCGCCCACCGCTCTCACAACACAACAACAACTACTACTCCTTCTCCTTGCACTTCTGGGAGTGAGTCCATCTTAACCTGTCCTGTCTCTCCCTCTGTCAACGGCCTGCTGTATCAGCCCGGGTTGTTTCACACTCCGCCGTCGTAGTTCAACAGTGAGAACACCCTGCTCACGCAGAGAGAAGTGGGATCACGACCCACCGACGGTCTTGACTACGAATCTTAAAAAAATTGGTCTATTTTATCGACCTAACGACCACGGCAGACCACGGTGAGATGTGGATTTTCCCAAAATATGCACTTGGGCACATTTTGGCCCAAGTGCATATTTGAAGCAATTTTCCGAGTATTTTCCAGCAAACAACAGCATTTCAGACGACAAAAGCTCGAGGAAACATCAGACACTCTGCAGCAGCAGCACAGCACAACACCCACGCAGTAATTGCAACGCTCAACCTAGCAAGCCGCTTGGTGTATCCCCAACCCGGGTTAATCAACCTGCGTGTACAACACGATCAGAAACGTTGGCGGTGGTCAGAGGCGACCCACTCTCGTGGAGCGGCATGCCTCTACGTACTATTACTTGAAAAGGAGTCCTTGTTCATTCACGAGGATCGAGCGCACACACAACACAACACACCACAAAACAAAACAACACAGCACAACACACAGACAACCAGCACCCCAACAGCCAACCCAACTACAGCACAACTAGCCGGTGGAAAACGCCCGCGAGACTCCTCCTACCCTGGCGTTCTCTGCGGTCAGAGAACTGGGACTCTGACATAGTTCGTCGCGCGCTCGTGCTCCTGCTCTCTCGTCCTGAGAGGCTGTAATTTTTCGATGACACATTTTTTTTGTTTGGTTTTTGTGCCCGACGTAGCGCATGGCCGGAGCTGCTGCTGCAGTTTACAACCCTGTTGCCTCTTTCCCGCGGATGCCTACATTTCGAGGGTGGAAATTGAACCGGGTTGAGGGCCAGTCCTGCTGTGCTGCTGTACTGACTGCCACACTGAGGCACACCGAAGGCGGCAGACGCCTGCGAGGTATCCTACATATGAAGCGAGTATGGGGTACGAAGCACTCAATGTTTTTGCCAGGCACCAGTTATTTGTTTTGGCCGTTTGTTCAAGCTCGCACAGCATGGGCAGGGGAGGGTCTTTCTCGAAGTTTCCACCCACTCATGTGCTGACTCATGACATAAATCCTCGTCTTGCCATCTGCGTCTGGAGTAGTGCAGAAATATCATAGTCTATTTTCAAGTAGTTTGATCTTTCCTCGGCTTTTCTTTTTATGCGTACTGAAAGAGACCACTATTTCGAGTTTTAGACATATGGTGTTTTTTTTATGCGTTTAAGGTCGAAATATCGAATGGCCTAGCTCTTCCAGTTGGAAGTACTTAAGACCTAACCTCGAGGCTTAAATACGTCTAGTGTGTGGTTGCCCGGGGACAGAAGTGTCTCATACCCCGCAAAATAGAGCCAGTCTCGGCGGCTTTCCGCGGCCATAGCTCGCGCCACGGACGTCCCATGAGCCCGGCACACGGCTGATAATATACCGACGGGTAGTCTGATCGCATTGCAGAAGAAAGCACACCAAAAAACTCTGCGCCGGCGGAGAAAAAGGGACGGACTAGGCAAAAAAAGCAAAATGGTACATTTGCATATAATCTTATACCAGGTGCCTGATGTAACCTTTCATCCGAATTTATACCAGGTACCAGGCACATGTCATGCTTTGATATTCAGAAGTGGCCGAAATTTGTGTTGCTCCCGTCGACGAAATAAATGCGATGTCAGCATGCTTTTTGGATTGACGAATACTGCCTGTGCCTGTAGTCTATACGGAGGCATTATTTGAGCGATTGGTTGTATGCCATTTTAGTATATATTTGCATTGATACAGTAACGATATTGTATTTCAGAAAGACAAGATCAATTTTTGAGTTGTGCTTGGATGCGAACAATGCACACAAGGCTACCTGTCGGAGGTCTACCTCTGGCGGAGTTGTGATGATGTGTGTTGGTACCTGGTGCATCATTTTGGCTTGAGTGCAGACTCCCATCACGCTCTCGTCTATGGAATCGGTGTGTGTCCAACGGGGAGTTTGATATTTTCCACGAGCATCAGCATAGTAACATGCTGGTTACTCACCTTTCTCGTTTCATACGGAGGCGTTTTGCCGTTAGCGTTTGAATTCGCTCTTGGAGAGTGGAAGTTGAGTTGTTTGCAAACGGAAACGTGCGGGTATTTACCTTACCTACATAATACAAAGCAAGGAGGCCCATGCTATTGGGCAAAGGGGTCTAATTTTAAGACGGTGTTAGTGATATCGTTTAAAGGCTTTCCCAACAGATGTTCTCCTGTTGGATTTATTCGAGCGAAGAGAGTTTCTAATCTACACCTGGGGCTGGCAATATAGGCTCCCATGTAAAAAAAAAGTTTGCGTGCGTGTCTTCGACTAAACTTGATTTTAGTGTGGGATCATGCGATTTTTGACTGCAGGCGGAGGCAGACCACCACGCAGCAACAAAACACACACAGCAGACCACACACACAGCAGACCACACGGGCAAAAACAGCAGCACACACCGCTCACACAGCCGGCACACAGCGCTCACACAGCGGGCAGAACACAGACAATGGGCGCAGGGGCGACACGAGTAGTCAGCGGAGAGCGGGCATGGAGAGTGTGTGCCCGCTAGGGGTGTGTCCGCTGAGTGTATCTACTGCTGTCTCGTAGTGAGAGTAAGACATCATGGAGAGACGTCTTTTTGGGGCGGTTGGCCTACACTCGGTCCGTGCACCAACGCTAGAAGGGCGACAGCAGACACGGCGGAGGGGCTTGACATGGACCTCTACCTAGCTAAGGGAGCCAAGGTCATGCTCACGAAGAACCTGTACCGACAAGTTGGACTCGTGAACGGCATTCGAGGCCAAGTCGTCGAGTTGATGTTTGCAGACGACGGGCCCCGCCGAACCTCCCCTTTGACGTTGTCGTCAAGTTCAGAGGGTACTCAGGGGGGCAATGGTCGTCTCAGGAGAGATATAGAGGGTGTGTGCCGATTTCTCCCGTAGACACTACTTGGCAGGACGGGGGAACGCAGGTCAGGACGCAACTGCCGTTGAGGCTCTGCTGGATCAAACGTCACATCGGCTCTATTCCACCTGTGGTGCTCGTCGCAGTCACATGAACTAATGGCCCGTGGACGCACACGTCTGACGACAGTTACATCCATCAGCTGTCGCTCGTTTTAGCGACAGCTATTGTATCTTCCCTTCCCGTTGTTACTGTCATATATATTGTATATGGGAGGTTTATCCGGAACCTGAGATTGAGACGTTTGGGTTCGCGGATTGGTGATTTACATCGACCTCTTCTTAGCTTGCTGCATCAACATTCATGTTATTGTGTTAATATGTTCGACCGTGAAATAGTACATCGATCGGTTGTGACGACGTTTCCCTGCAGAAGCTTGAGTTAGGAGAAGACCTAACAGTAAGATTTCCTATTGGCAATATTGGTACACAGGTTGCCGTAATACCTCGGCGATTATTGATGATGAAATGAATTAGGATGTGCCGGTTCATCTGGCCATCTGTGCTGCGTTGTTTGAGACCTATCAAAACTTTCACCGTGTAGGGGGGCTGTTCGTGTTACTACGGCTTCAGGTGCTGCTCTACGGACATGTATCAGGTTTCCTAGATTTTGAGGAAGCTTTGTTGAGAAGCGTTTGAGTGCCCCTGCTTGAGTGGGAGGTCGACCCACGGAGGCAGTCGGTGATGGTAACGCGATACCACCCGGATGAATGATACAACGTTACTGCCCGAATATATGGCCGATGCAAGTCTGTGACAATGGTACGGCTCACTCGTATGTGTACGAAGTGCGTGACGTACTGGTACCGCTTCTTTATGTTCTGTGCGTTGTTGAATCGTGCACCGAGAAGGGGGGGCGGGGGGTTAATTGTCCTTGGTTTACGACAACGAAACTTCCTTCCAGAAGGATATTGGGGAGTTCTATATGTGATGAACCATCATTTTAAGGGGGGAAACGATGTGCTTTGGTGGTGGGAAATTTGCTTGCGTATGACACTTCACCACGTGATATCCATCTGCCTCACTCGGTGGTTCGATAATATACATGAGCCTAGCGTGATCACCTGGGAGCCCAGCGTATCCCGTACTCATCCATAAAACGTGTCAACGTTGTTAGGATCAGCCAACACACACAAAAACATTTTTTGTTTCCCAAGGCAACCTACCCTCGTATACCTGATATGAAGAGTTGTTTTACCTTCGAAAACAAAGAATAAAACGGCCGCGCGTCGAGCTCCCGAGGCTCACCATAAAAGATGACAAAAAAAACAAACACGAAAAAGGGAACAGCAGAAATGAAGCGTCGTTACGTGGACTACGTCTTGTGTGCAAGGCGCGAAGTATTAAGGTGGTATTGTTAGTTCACCGCGTTATATCCTTTCGCACTATTGATATATATATGCTAAAACTGCAAATTATTCTAGAATCCGTGCCACCCATAGACCATTGCAGAACACAGCAGACCGTCTCGAGCGGATAACAGTGATTCCACCAAAAAACGTGCAGCGCGGTGACCGCGGCCAACTAAAGAATGCTTGCTTGCATCGAAACAGCCGCCACCTATAGGCCAGAGCTGGACCGCTGCTCCATACATCTGGTAGAGCTGTATCTCTCGTTCAAACAAGCCCAAAGGTCTACTAGAACCTTGATGCTGAATGTTCTGGTTTCGTAAAAGAAAAGGGGTGTCCTCCGTGTCTTCGCGTTTGCACTTTTTCCGCTGGGCGTAGTAAAAGTAACTATTGCAAATAGACAGACCCCGATTCTGAACCGCCCTCTATTGTTTGCTGTGCACAGCAATTAAGTTTTTTTGAAAGCGCCGGGGTTAGCAAAACAAACAAGGCTGTTCTGGTGAATAGAGATCGTCTGATCAGCAGCGAGCTCGCCATTCGCCGTCCCTTCGAGCCTACGACTTCGGCGGACACGCTTCGGCGTCGACTGCCGGACGTATCGCAAGAGGAGTGCTGGGTCAACTCTTGGGAAGACCTTAGAATTGACCTCCAGGAAATGAGCGAGGTGGTCGTCGTGGAGTGGTTTCAACAGCGCAGTCCACCACTCGACGTAAATTCGACATCGCGGGTGTTGTACAGGGGGGGGGGGGGCAACAGACGATGGACGTTCGAATAGTGAGTGGACTGAGGGGTTTGCCATGTGGGTCTGGAAACATTATTTTGTTGCGATCAAGGTGGGACGGCGGATCAATATTGCGCACATACTCGATTTCATTCCTTTCTCCATTGCTTGCGTCTTCCCTATCAGTCCCCTTCGCGTTTTCAGTTTTTGCTATTATCCGTACTGCCGATCAACATGTGAGCTCGCCAACAACCACACAACACAGGACGAACAGGGCCGTCGGCTCTGCTGCAAACGTGTCCCTGGGCACAATGAAATGGCTACACGACCAACGCACGGGCGTCTTTTTGCTGACCTCTTCACGTGTTGTTGAAGTTGTTCCTTCCGCGAGCGAAGCGGGCTGTGTCGGCCGACCACGGAGCAGAGCCTGTTGTAGTTTATACCGTATGTTTTGGAAGGGTACACCGACGACCTAGGTCGAAGACGGGGCAATTACTTACGTATCTCGACCATGAAATATTCCCGGCCCCGTCCTTCCGTTCACGCTAGAAAATCGCAGTTTTCACTGGGTTACTACCACCACCTCATTATCGGACTACGGTCTGGTTGACCCAGGCGCCGGATACACCCTAGATATATCGCGATCAGGATACATAATGCACTGCGCGACGGAGAATTAAACTGTAGGCCGATGTCGACGACAGGGAATCTGCGAATGGTGTACGGGTATCCGCGGGGAGCCAAAAATACTGTGGTATCCTCGCGCGCCGAAAACGACCAAACTCCTGATGTCAAAAACTGCCCTCGTTCGAGATTTGGTCATCCTCGCTCGCAGAAAGACGACCGAGTAGTCCCCCCCCAACTTTTCGTTTTAAAAATAATCGGTTTCAAAACCAGCCCCCTGTCGTTCCTCTTGAAATACGGTGTCCCTCGACACGCCGACGTGTTATCGATCGATAGGCCTTTGCACACACGAAAATATATTGATACTTTGTCTTCAATTGTATGCTCCCTTGTGACGAGCAGCCATGAAACGTTCGTTAAGCAATATTGCTGGTTTTGAGGGCGGCTATCGTAGAATCAGCCGACCCAACCTACGTTATTAAAAGCATCGCCTTCATTGCCTTCGTCCGGGCCGTCTGGTAATACTTCGGAGTAGATCGGAGAACAATAGATGACATATATTCTATTTAAAAATTGTGGGCGGAGAATCGTTCTGACGCGTGAGATTCTCCATTCGCCCAAACAACGTCAGAGTCGCAGCTAGCGTTGGATAGTTTCGGTATTCTTTTTCGTAACCAGCTGCCGTTAGCCCAAACTTACAGAATAGTGTCAATACCGTTCCAGGTCGAATACCACCTGCACACGAGGAAATTTGGGACAGGACGTGACATAGGTTACCGTTACACCGCCCACAAAACGACTCCCTGTTTCTATAACAACCTGTGCTCTCCGCGATCAGCGGCGATCACATGTCCGACTGCTCCTGGGAATCGCGGAGATAAGGTCTCAGATACATATACGAGTTGAACATGCACACTACGGGCATAAGGTCTCAGATACATATACGAGTTGAACATGCACACCACGGGCGTGGTCTGTGGGTTTATTTTCCGTTCTGATTTTTCTATATATAGACTACATAGACTATACTATAGTCTAAGCAATACATGCACGCATCCGTCCAATATGCTAAATAGACCGATAAATAACAACACCTTACTGACGTGTTGTTGGTGTGCCAATGTCTAACCCCCACCCAGCTCCACGAACGATGGCACAACCCGTACAATGCGAGCTGGGACGTATGAAGTTTTGCCGTGAGGAAGGCGGGGAAGCTGAACAATCAACGCCATCGACAACGCAATCGCAGAGGACAGCAAGACCCGCGACGAAGACGAAGACCGATTCACTGATCCAGTTGAAGGCCAGCGGCCGCGTCAGGTTTTAATGCGGGTGGTCGACGCCTACTGCAGGCCTGCCGGCGCGCGTCTCCTCACGTGTGCCAGCTACTGCAGGTGGTGGGACTGCTTCAGATGAAAGCTTGGGCATTACCCGCTTTGGACCTAGAGACTGTGATGGGTCGAGCGTGCGTGTGGCTGTTGAAAAACACATGTGCAGGGCGCGACTTCAAAGACCACGTGTTTTGGCGGATGCAGTTGCCTCAGATGGTCAAGGAGCTCCGAGGCTTACGGGATCCGAACAAGCAGCAGGTCATATCGGATAAGCCCGCCCTCACAACAGAGGTCTCTATCCCGCCCTTGAGGTTGGGGATCGAAGCCAGAACTGCAGCTGACATCTCTCCGAAGGTGCCTGGGCTGAACGAGAAGAAGAATTCGACAAGGCCAACGCCCTCAGTTAATTGTAGTACTTCGGACGCGTTTAAACTTTTTATTATCAGGGCGAGACGCGGTGAAGAGCTGACGATTGACAAAGATAAACCTCTTTGCAACGACAACAGCAGTTAATAGATTGGACTGTTCGTCGAAGAATCGCTGCTCCAAAAAGTGCTGCCGACGTCGGAGCTGGGCCAGAGCGAAAATATGAAACAAACACAACGTATTTTACTCGTGGACCAAATTCCCGCTCACGCAAGATCACTGGCCACACCCTGTACACAAGAGCTCTCTGAAAGGGTTTGTTAGGGCCACCATATTTCTGGTGCACCACCCTTGAACCATCACTCTTTGCCGCCGAATTAGGCCCGTAACACTCGTAGAAGGTGATGTTTCGGCGAGCTCCATCGTTGTTAAGAGCCCCATGTAAATCCTGGGATAACACGGCAGGTTCAGATTTCGGGAGGTTTAGGATTTCCGGGGCCTTCTGGGGCCTTAGTGAGAGACGCCTGCACGGCGTTGGAACGCCGAGACACTTCTCATCCAAGGTGGCAACACTGCAGTCGGTAAGTAATACGTAATGCAGTACTGAACGAAAGGCCGTGCGCCCACAATAAACGCACACTCGAGGCTTGAACTTGCGGCCAAGAAAAATGCGGTCATATACACGCACATGCAGCATACGGCGTGGGAAGAGGGCGAGAAGATTATAAGCGAAAACACACATCGCACCCCAACCCCAATTTATCACTGAAGTGGAGCCGCAAAAAGTACCTGGTCAGCGTAACTGGACTATTTAGTTGCCGGTACCTTGTACGAACAAACGGCTTCCCTGCACCTCGTCTTCTGCAAACTTCTGTCAAATCTGAGGTACACCACTCTGATGGATTATTTAAGATCAACTGCCCACTAGACTATGTTGTACGTGGTATGCAAATCGTACATTCCTGCGATCTAGTCTTCAGATACACACGCCAGGTGCTCGTTGCTTGCACGTGAGTACGAACTAGACTACTGATACATTCCAGAGTGCCCGTTGTTCGCATGTGAGTATGAACAAGACCACTGGTACACCAGGGTTATTGCCAAAAAATAGAAATTTAGACGCTACATAGGCACTTATTTGGCTACAGCAGGCCAGGGAGACAGTGGGAGTGGGTATGCTAACCCTTTTTTCGCTGAATTTGAGCGACTCGCACGAGAGACTCCGTATCACTCGCGAGTGACCGCGAGCCTCTCCCGGAACATTACCCCCGTACTGTAGCCTTGGTCAGCAGTAGCAGTCCAGTCGTGACGTCTTTGGCTCAATGTATGACAAACCCCGTTCCCTCCTACCGAGCAACCGATCAAACTGACCAGTACGGCAGTATAGCACTGCATGCCGGTATCACTGCTCACCAGAAGGGAGGCGTGGCTGCTCAGACCTGTAAGGCACCTGACAGCTTCCTCCTTCCTGTCGATGATTAAATTGTCGTCGATCCCTCCCATACGGCTTGGGTTTTTCATTCGTTTCGCTCTCTTGAAGCGTTCGTTCAGCCCCACGGCCTTACCATCAAGGAGAACAATTTTGGATTTGAGGTCGGAACTCTCGGACGCCGCCGATGCCGGAGCCCCAGGGTAGGGGTTGCAGGTTTTGGGCCAAGATGGCTCTGGGCGATTGAGCTCCTCATGTGAGGAACTGCAGGCTATAAAATTGATTTCATGAGTACATAGTCTAATGTCTTCCGTAGGCCTAATACAAGGCATAGAAGCTTGGTCAGTTTGTGCGAATGAAAAAATTCGACATTATGTTTTCGGGTGAGATATAGTCTAGTCTAGCTCCCCTTGTGAGGAGCTAAGGGACTTTCAGCTGCACCAGAACCTGTGGGATGGCTCCCCAGCGTTCCGCTCAAGCCCAGCTTCGGACCTCCAGGGCCGTCTCAGGGAGCCCTTCGGGGCGCGACACACGTAGTATTTCGTTGAAGTGGGCAAGGCGCTCCACGTCTGCAGAACTCTAACAGACGCGCCATGGCCGACTTTGCTGGCAACAAGCCCACAAGAGGGAGAAATGTGCTATATATAGACACTCTCGCGGCCTTTCCGGTACAATCACTAGTTGTTACCGGGGCAAAGCTTGGCTAGTTACCCGCTCCTATCAGTGACGTCTAGGGGTAGACGCATAGTCTATTAGTAGACTAGTGGCTTCTCCGCTATCGACCCTGCAAGCTGGAAAGCTGCAGATTTGCAGCGGTGGTGCGACATGACTAAGGAGAGTCGCCGACCTATCCTTCATGAGGACATATACAATCTGCCCTCGGCTGCTCCCCGGCCGGGGTGGTGCTCGGGCCTGAGGCTTCCCCAAAACGTGCCAGAGCCCCTGAGGTGTTGTGTGGCGTCGACCTTACTCGTGCGCTGAACTAGTGCTCGGGTATGGCCGGGCCGGCGGTGTCATCCAGCGACAAGGCAAAAAAATTCCTCGCGGAATTTTTTAACACAGCAGCCTTGCCTGCGGACGCAGTGTCGCATCACCGCCGCGGAAAGCATGGGGCACGTATCGAGCAAAGAAGAGAGCATCGAACCCACGTGAGTAAGCACCAAACTCGGGAAGGAGATGGACATGGCGTGTCGGGACTGCTGCCCCCTTCACGTTGGCACTTAGGCGAACCGGGCTGGGCGAAGGGAGACGGAGAGGGGGAAATACTCTGTGTGGGAAAAACGAAGGGTGGAATGGAGGAAATCGGAGGCTCGGAAGAAGAGGAGGAGACGCAAGAGGATTCGAAGGGCTGCTCACAAAATTCGCACAGATGCAAGGGCTAGGTCGAGAGCAGGGGAACTCGTCGTGGGTACGTACAACGTTCGAACACTTGCTTCCAAGGGCACGAATCGCATAGGCCACGCTGAGGTGAAAATAAAGACTTGCCAAGACGCAGGTTGTGATGTTATAGGATTGCAGGAGGTGAGGCGCAATGGACAACGTGCTTTCACGGCGGCGGGGTATGTTGTGGTTTGCTCAGGAGCAGACGGAGGAAAGTACGAAAAAAAGGGGAACCATGGGGTAGGCTTAGCTGTTAGAGAGTCTATCGTGGCAGGGATGGGTACGGGCGACGTCGCGGTTGAGTGCATCAGTGCATGACTGATGAAGGTTCGCATCCAACTCAAAGGGAAATCTAACGATGTGTCTTTCATTGTAGGCTATGCTCCCACTCTCGACAAGAGCACCGGCGAAAAGGATTACTTTTGGAATTCACTTGACGAGGTGGTCAAGGAGGTGGCCAGTGGGGACCACCTCCTTGTCCTGATGGACGCAAATGCTCGTACAGGCATGAGAGGGATCGAGTGGACCGACAGCAAGGTATTGGGTGCATACTGACGTGATGAGCTGAACGACAACGGAGAGCGACTATTGACTCACGCAACTGATCACAAACTTGCCCTCCTCAACACGTACTATGCTACACTTGCTCGTTGCATATCGTATACATTTCAGAGCCCTAACCGAGGAAAGGCCCAGTACAGACTTGACTACATACTGACACGGCAAGTGGATAGACGATTGGTACGTAATGTCACTGTGCGGACTTCACCCAGGGAGAACGCCGAGTCGGACCACAACCTCGTGATAGCAAGTAGTCGCCTCTTAGGCCGCATCGCACCAAATCGTCCAAAGATAGTTGTCAAAAGCCGGCGAGCTTTTGATCTACAAAGATTAATGGCGGACCCGCATCTACGGATGAATTTGACAAATGCGATAGCAGCCAACCTTGCCCCTCCGACAACCGGTACTAATGCCGGAAGCGTTGATGACATGGCCTCATTACTGACCGAGACGATACTGTCAAACGCCGCCGACATAGCGCCCCCTATTCGGCGCAGACAAGTGCCGAGGGGCTGGTGTGCGACCGAGGAGACGAGAGCCGAGTTGAATGCACGATGGCAGGATAGAGAAGACGCGAGGAATCGGGTCCGTTCTGCTCCAAACGATCGTGGTCTACGGCAAGCCTTGAAGGCGCCCGTCAAACAGCTGAAACGCATGCGGGCGGAAGCTGTTCAGAGGTTCTTCGAAGATTACGTTAGCCAACTCGAAGGGCGTATCCGAGAAGGTGATCAATTTGGCTTCTACAAACACCTCAAGGGAATGGATGTGGAAGGGAAGAGGACGTGTTGCTCGCAGTACATCAAGGACGAGGAAGGTCGATTGCTGCGGGATAACGCCCTCATCCGCGAGCGGTGGGTGAGGTGGTTTCACAAACTGCTCAACATCAAGTCGCCGACCCTTGATCCGAGCATTCTGGGCGAGCTTAAGCAGTGGCCCCTGTGCAGACCACTGGACGATGTCCCGTCTAGGTACGAATTAGAGGAGGCGATCCGGGCGCTGGCGAACCGAAAGGCGGTAGGGCCCGATGGTCTCCCGGCCGAGCTCTTGAAGGTTTTGGCCGACGAAGGAGAATTCAACACCGTCGGAAACTTCTACGATATCATCTTCGCTGTGTGGAGGGGGGGTGGCGTACCCCAACAATGGAAAGATGCTACGATTAAGGTGCTTCACAAGAAGAAAGATTGGACTGAGTGTGGCAATTATCGTGGCATCTCCCTCGTGCCTCACGCCGGTAAAGTACCGGCGCCCGGGAATCTGCCAACATTGGCAGGAAGGAATTCCCTGCCAACACGGAAAAAGCCTGTACAACCTCTTTACAGAACCAATTTTTAAATTATTGCACCGCGAGCTACGCGCTGTGATAAACGCCTGCAGAACCTACTCTACAGAACCAGATTTCAATTTCAAAAGGAGTGCATAAAAGACCGCGAAGTACATCTTCGCCCCTACACTGCCCACAGAGCCAACACACGTAGCCGCAGGTAGCAGCACGCAGCAGCACGTAGCAGCGGACCCGCAGTAGTCAACCCCAAGGTATCTACGTAGCAGCATGGAGGCTGCTGCAAGTGCTGCTGCCATTCTTGCGAGCTAGGCTTCCTTGCCGCCTTGCGAGACGGACGAAAGTGGTGCACCGGTGACCTCGCTAGGCACGGCGTGGAGTGCACTCTCGGGTGAAAGACATGCTCCCACGACCTCGCTAGGCTTGACGTGGAGTAACTAGGAGCCTATAGTGGTAGATGACGACGTAGCTCGTTACAACGGCAACGCAAGACGGGGCGAGGACAGCGGCAGAAGAAACGATGATGGCGACGAGGACGCGACCGCCTCGCGTGCATGTCCCCAAGGCAACGTGGTGGCAGTCGAGTGCGTTAGATCCGAAGGTGGGATGATAGTTTATGACATGAGTAGTTTATGACATGCCGACAGTCGTGAAGGAAGGAGTGACGCATTTTGCTGAGGCGCGGGCCGCGTGAATACAGCGTGGCTTCAAGCAGTAGTACGCGCTTGCTGCATGATCCCAAGGGAGAAGGCTTAAAATGATCCGCGATGCGATACAGCAGTAGTCTACTTCTGTTTGTTTTATTTTCTTTTTGCCGAAGTTTGTGTACAAGTAGGCTTAAGCAGGTTTCTATCGGCCCTCTCTTCTGGCTTGCAATAGTGTCGCCCCCCTCCTTCCGGTTGATATTATCATATACAGCCGGGATGTCGCAGCTAAGGGCGGAGCTTTTGAGGATGTCGTTCCCCCGCCTTGAAGACGAAGCGGTGCAAGACTTTGGCGAGGCGACATGGGAAAACGCCGTCGACATGGTCATCGCGTACGTCGGCCATAGATACGACTTGAAACGCCGAAACAAAGTGAAGGTGGGCTTGAAAACTTTGAGAACTGCTGCGGCATTTGGTCCTTCCGTGCGCACTGACCCCGCCGCCCGTCACGTTCTTCAGTGAAGAATGGCACGCGCAAGCTGCATGTACCCACCACCCACCATGGACACACACCTTGCTGTCTACCATCGCATGTCCGACACCATTGACATACATCCGATCGAAAATGCCGTCTCGAAAATTCGTTCCCTCTTGTCTTCCCAGCTTCACTCTGGAAGCGCCGAAGCTAATCGGCTCAACAAAAACAGGTGGAGGACCGTCCACGTCGTTTGCGAACAAGGCGGGACGCCAGACAAACGGGCTCTTACGGGCCCAGCCAACGCTCCCGTGAAGAAAACGACGAAGAACACTACAACGAAGAAGGTGCTGTTCTGAAGATCTGAAGTTATTCGTGTTGAGCAGCCCCACAGCAGTAAATAGTACCCCGTATCCGATATCGCCGTGACGCTCTCTAGAGAATACGCAACCTTGCCGCCTCTGTCTTTTTCCTTGATCTGTTCGCCGATTGACGGCAAACATCGTCTGAGCTGCACCAATGTACCTCAGTACATGATACTGTTGGCACGTGCGTCTGATGAAAACCTGAACTCCTACTGCTGTTGTGGTATGCCTAAATTGCTGTAGCCCCCGGAGCAACGTATGTATGTACCTTCGCGTACGTGTTGATGTATAATGCGGTGGTGTTCGAGTGGTATAAGTGTATTCGTTTTGTTGTTAAAGAAACAGATGCGCTCGCATCTTTTCATTGCCAAAGTACGACCGTATCGGCGTGGGTCCCTCTGCAATTCGTACGGAAAGATGCCTTCCTCGTGGATTTGTGGAACGGGAGTTTTCTTCGCCATCCATATTGTAAGATGTTGATCTTCGTTAATTTAGTTGTACCGGCTTCACGGCAGACACCCGTCCTCGTTGTCGTCTTGCTGTATATCGCACCCCCGAAAGACTATTGCATGGTATTGATGCCGAAGCTACTAGAGGTGATGTCCGTTTGCGTTTTTTGAAGACACCGACGCTGCCCGTGTCCTGACAGATTGTTAACCCCCCGCCCAACGCCGTTATTTCGCATTTTTCCCGCCGTTTGTTGTGCGGAATCTAGCTTGGTTGCGGCTTTCTGGTGGCGTTCAACTGGCCAGGAAACGCTGATGGTCCTACCCTTTCGACGGTGAGTCCACTCGCGCACATAGAGTTGGCGTATCGGTGTCCACTGGCGCACATACAGCTGGCGTATCGGTGACCGCTGTACAATAGTAGTGGTGTCGGGTGTGCTTAGTCGACCGCAGCCAGCGCCAGTTGGTTGCAACACGCGTTGTGTCGCTCGTGGCAGAGGTGTAGCAGCGCAAATTTGCTGGAATCAAATTCTTTGAAACCAATATCCCTTTCATTCTCTCACCCTTGTTCGGTCGCCCCTCCATTTCCCTTCCTTTGCCGACCATGGATCTATCGCTTGTTCGATTCCAATGGCTCAGACCTCCTTGTCTCTGCACCACAACGTAGACTCAGAGGACGGCAGCGTGGAACACGAGCCCCCACGAGGAATGGACAACGAGATGACACCAGAGATGGTTCAACAGGAGGAGGAAATGATTCGTCTGTTGCACTTTCAAAAAAATGACACGAAAGCGATTCATAGGACTGTTGAGCGCGATGGGTTCATTCTGGGACCGAGAGGGAAGCAGCAGGTGAGTGGGTGAGGATAGATACCCGACGTAGCGCGTACTGTTGTGTTGCGGCGCGGAGGTATTACGTTCGGATCCCAGCGGCATCCCGTGAAAGGAGTCCTCGTTTGGTCGCCCTCGATTTGCGCGTACGTGTGATATCAACAGAAGTAGGGGTCTCTTGGTCATGAACTCTCCGTCACCGTGTTCCCTCGGCCCGACACTGCGTGTATTGTCGCCGTAGATAAGAACCATGAGGGCGCGATTTGGACAAGAACAATCCAAAGCCCTAGGAGGGGCGAACGACGCCCAGGAGTTATTGCTACGGCTTCAGCTGGAAGGTTGCTGGATGAGGTTTACGCTAGACGACAAGGGGCGCATCAACCGCGTCGCCTGGGCGCTGGAAACGCAGAGGACGACGGCGCTGCGGTACTACCCGCTCATCATCCAGGACAACACATTCAACATCAACAAGTGAGAGGAGTTTTCTCGTGCTAAGTCCCGAGACCTCTCGGCTTTTGACCGGTTCGATTTGAGCATTCCCGTACAAAACGAAAGCATCGCCCCCCTACCGTTTTGAGAATGGTTTCGTCATGACATTCGCGCGTCCGTTGTGCGCTCAATTTGTTGGTTCTCCTCCAACCAGATACAAGCATCATCTGGCACTGATCGTGGTTGTGGACAAGGAGAACTACACCCACATCGCGATGCAGGCACTGCTTGCCAACGAGCGGTCGGAGGACTTTGAATTCCTTTTCTGGGTCTTCAGGGAACTGATCGGGGGAGCGCAACCACAGGTGAGCAAAGTGTCAATGTGCAGCATACACGGTGGGACTAGAGGGCCGCAGAAGATTCTATGGTTGTGTTGCCCACAAGAGGATGTCGGTAGTTGTGAACGTTGTCATTCATACTACCGCGTAGTTCATGTCTCCCACATCGTTTCGCTTTCCCGGCCGTAATGTTCGTCGGTCACACTCGTGACGAATTGTAGGTGATCTTCACTGATGCTGATCCGGCTGCGATGGCGGCAATCCAGAAGGAGTCTCCGTTGTCGCGGCACAAGCTGTGCCTGTTTCACATGGACGAGAACGTCAGGAAGCATGGCAAGGGTCTTGGGGAGGGTGTCCTTGCCGGGGTGATTCGAATGTTCCACAAGGCAGCATTCGCTCCTACCGAGGAGGTCAGTGGGGAACCGTGATGCGAAAGCCAAAGTGACTTACTGTTGTCTTGTACGTGAGACCACGCAAGGGCTATGGAGTTGCCATGAGGTTGTAACAAGAAGGCGCCATGTGGACGATGTTGGGGCATTGGGTTGTCGAAGTAGGTATTGCGTGTGCAGTTGGTTATGTTTCCTTGCACTCTCGTGAAACCGGAAGGTCTTTGAATTGGACCGTTCCACGTTTAATCCCGTCCGACCCCTGCCCCATTTTCTCCACCCCTTCAACTGCTCCGCTCTATTCGCTGTGTCCCAGCTGTTGCTTCAGGGCAAACAGGACCTCTTCAATCTGCTGACCCCGGGAAGCCACATGTACGCCTACATGGCGGAGTCCGTTTTTGGCCCCATGTAAGCACTGCCTGGCACGTCAACAACCGAGCTAAATAGGGATGCGCATACAGCAGCAGCCTCGCGCGGCCTACACCCTGGTTAGGTTATCTCGTCGGAGACTGTCTTGTTGGGTTGTGGTTGGGTTTGAGTCGGGATATAAATTTATTTTCAGCTTTTCTGTGCATTCGCCCTCCCCGCTGTGGAGGAGATACCCGCGGCCTAGGGGGGGGGGGGGGGGGGGTTGCTTGAATTAGTGTTATACTCAGGTAGCATCGGCTCGCGCTGTGTCCACCCACCAAGTTCGAGCCGCCCCGGCGCACGCGACAGGTGGGTACACCGGTGGGCGAAGTACGGGCACCCAGGGCTCCCCACGCTCGGCATCACCTCCACGCAGCGAGTGGAATCGACCAACAGCGCTTTGAAGCCGGCGATGAGCAGGTCGGGGACTTTGGTCGACGTACACCGGGCCATCAGCAAGAAAGTCAAAGAGGACGCCAACAAGACGACAAGGTGGGCGGCTGTTCACCTGTGGGTTTCTTTTCGAATCTGTTGTCGCAGTTGCGTCAATATGGACGCGAGGGAAAAATCGTACGAGGTAAAAAGGTTTGTTGCTGGATGCCTGCCGAAGGAACACCTCTCCTACGATATCTTGTCGACTTTCGGCAGCCGTATTTTCTCTTTGCCTCTGTTGGATTTCTGTTTCTAGATTGCAGCTGTTGGCCTGCGCTGGAAGGCCGGGGCTACGACAGTATCATGGGCCCAGGGTTTCCTTTACTCCTATCATGTCCACGTTGTAATGGGGGGGCGGGGGCGGGGTGGACTCCAATTGTTTGGCTGGCTGGCATTGTAGGGTTGCGAAGATGTTCATGACGTTCGTTTTTTTTTGCGCGTCACATAGCGCCGGTCACATAGCGTGTGGAAGAAAACGGAGAGACTCACATTTTTTTTGTCCGTATTGTGGCTTATCGCTTCGCGGACCCTCGCTTTAAATGTGACGATGACACCCCCACCATGTTCACACCAGGGCCGCGTTTCGTGAAGGTGTTCCTGACCCTAACCTGTACTTTTCACCTTCGAACCGCGTGCTTGTTACGGTGGTCTTTGAAGTCAAAACACCGGGGGGCCGGTCCAACGCGTGCGCATCCCGACTCAATCGGCCTGGGAGGTAACGACGACCGAGTGGCTTCAACTTTTCGACTTCGGCCAGGACGGCATGCGCCAGGCGAAGTGAAGCGCGTTCTCTATGAAGGTGAGGTTTGCTTTCATAGGTTGGGGAATCTTTGGGGCTCCGCACCACTCAGAATCCCCCCCGCTGCCCTACATGCGCGTACTGCTGTCGGAGCGCGGTAACAGTTGTGTTTCCATAGTAACACTTGTGTTTCCATAGCGTGGCACTGTTCGGCAAATGTGCGTGAAGCGTCCTGAAATGGGAGCCCTTCATCCTAAACCTCCCCTCCCTTTGTACCCCGGTTTGATGCTCCGTCCTTCCTTTACCGACAGGACATGTCCGACGAGGCCCTGGCGGCTATGGGGTACACGACCAAGACCCTTGCGACGGGTAACAACGACGTTCAACGCCTACTGGCCGACTTCATGGCGAACCCGGCTGGAGCGGGGCTGCCTTACGGCACTGGCGAAGGCGGCGATGTCACCCTCACCACCGGCCCGTCCATCACGTTCTTCGCGGAGTTGCTGCGGGAACAAGTTGCGGACCGACTCGTGCGCGTCACCAACATGTATGGATCCCAAACCCAGTACTGTCACCTCGTCGTACTTGGACCCGACGGCTTCTTCCTGTGCACATGCCTGAGGATCCTGACCGACGGTCTCGGCTGCCGACATGCCCTCCGGGCCATGAAAGACGGTGATGTCGGCCTCACCGGAGCATCTATTGCTAACCGCTGGCGTGACAGCACTGAGGAGTGGACGATGGTACGGGTCGCCGCAAAGCCCGCGGTGGTTGCGACGGCAGGTGCGGGGGTTCCGGGAGAGCTGCCGGCCGCACCTGCGGATCCCAGCGTTTTTGCGCACTCCAAAGCGACGGTGAGAGCTAGCGGGTGGGTCAGCTGCTGCGCGTTCGGGAAGGAGCTCGCAAGCATCACAGCAGGCATCGACAACATCCCCGGCATTTCACGCGTCCTGGAGAACCTCAAGAACCACGCACGCCTGATGGTCGAGGTCGAGTTGAGGTCGCAACACGACACGTCCACGACCAGGGTGTTCAAAGGGGTCGTTACCAGGCCTGCGATGGCTACCGAAGCGCCGGAGGAAACGTGGCCGGGCGGGCGTTCTGGGCGGGGGGAAAGCGGAGGGGCCGGCCGGGGGGGCGCGAACGGACGTGGCCGGAGAGGGGCGGCTGGAAGAGGTGGGAGGGGAGGGGCGGGCGCTGTTGTTTCAGCGCCGGGCGTTCGAAGCCCTGGTGGAGGGCTTCCGACGTTGCTGCAGGCGGCCGGGGCTAGCGCCACCAGCGGGGGAGAAGGGGGAGGGGGCGCTGGTGTGTCTGCCGTGGGCATGCAAAGCCCTGGCGTGGGGCTTCCGGCTAGCACCATCACCGGGGGAGGGGGGGAGGGGGCGCTGGTGTGTCAGCCGTAGGCATGCAAAGCCCTGGCGTGGGGCTTCCGGCCAGCACCATCAGCGGGGGAGGAGGGGCGTTGCCGTTTCAACCCCCGAGCATCGCACCTTGTGTCGGGGTGGGGCAGGCTTCTCTAGATCTCGCGCCCGCGGCATTCAACACGGCAAGCTCCCGTGCGCCAGAGGATTTCCAGCAATCGAGACTGAATGGACAGCGAAAACAACCGCCAGGGCCTTTCTTTAGCGCCGCTAGACTGCGCTTCCCTCCACCAAGTACTTCCTCCCCAGGCCCAGAGACAGACAGGGTCGTCCAGGAGGAAAACCTCCACGAAACAGCGGGACGGCCGTGGGGGAGGACAGCACGTAATCCAAGGAGGTGCCGGGGGCGCGTGGGGGGGGCAAGTAGGTGCCGCACGCTCGTGGGGGGGGTCCTAAAGTGTTGCTACTGGTGGTGGGCATTCAGTAGTGGAGTAGGTTTGTGGTAGTTACGCAGGCCGCCCATTGAGTAAGAATTTGGGAGAAAATCTTTGTTTCGAAACCCAGCATGGGTGTTACGTCTGTGGCGGGGATGGACGATACAGCGAATGAAGCTCGAAGTGTAGCGCGGCGACATGGGGAGAGAGGGTCATCGTACGGTAACCTTCGTGGACTTGTTACAATGGGGCATAGTAGCAATGCCCGCGAGAGCGAGTTGCCAATGCGTTTCTCGCTATTAATCGTGGTGTTGCGGCTTCGTGGCAGACAACGAGCGCCAGCGGTGGCAGCGAATGACACACTTTTTCCTCCCGTCCATTGTTCTCGTGTTGAAAGCCTACTTTCGTGCGTACTCGTCGTGGTCTTCGAGAGTCACGGTGCTGCTGGGTGCTTCTCGTGTAAAATATCATTCCATCGACGTGTGCGTTGAGAGGCCCGCCGCCATTGCTTCCAAAATATTGTGCGGCAGCCTGCGGGCCTTCCGTTGCGTCCCAGCGACGCCCGCGCTCACGACGCACCCATTGGCTCCGGGGATGCTCGATGACGTCCCTTGCATGAATCGCGCTTCTTATTTGTGTCCTACAGGGGTCGACTGCATTTTGGCGGTGCTGACCGTACAACTTTCGGTCGCAACCCACGAACATTTGACCATTTCTTCGCATTTTTTTTTTAATTTTTTTTTTATCCTCCGGCGGATGGGGAAAAATAAAGATTTAGCTCACCACACTTCCACGTATTTTCATACGCGTTGCATTGCCGTCGGACGATCGTGCCCAAACAAGGCAGCCCGAACCTTTACAACAATCAACACCCTTTTCCCATTTTAAAGTTGTATATGCGAATCCGGAACAGCTAGGCACGAAACGCGGACAGCCTGTATCTACTCATTGCTATTGGCAACCAGCATGGGGACCCACACTCCGTCCACCAGTCGCCGACATCGACGCACCAGTCGCGATTTTTGGTGAAAACGCTGTACGACTGCCCTGCCTCCACTACCTTCTTCCAAGACCATGGGCATCCATTCAACAGGAACCACTTCAGCAACTCCACCTGCCCACTCTCAGCTGCCAACCCGCAGATTTCTGTGGTCCAGCGGTAGCCGCGCTCCCGCAACCCCCTAACGACGCGCAAATGGCCTTCCCTCGCAGCCGACTCCATGATCCCATCCTCGTACTCCCACCCATTTTCCAAGCACCACAGCACCCACTCCAAATTCCCTTCCTTCGCCCCCATGAAGGGGAACCATCTCCCCCAACGGGAAAAACATCCCTCCTCGTGCAGCCACTGCACTAGTGGCCTCCAAACACATAAATGGCGGATAACTTCTACGACGATCCGCGAACACAAGTCCATGCTTCGGTGAAGGGTCCGCACGCACCACTCCGCCACCTCAAAGTGATCGTGTGAGGCAGCAACCTCAATCGCTACACTCATCCCGCCCACCGTCCTTTTACTTTGCTGGTCGTCAAACCTGCCCCAGAGAACCTTCGCCATGCCTAAGTCGCCTACCTCCGCTGCCTGCCTTAGCTTATCGGAGGTCACCGCTTGATCAACATGTGGTACGTATCCTGCTACGATGTCCACCATTTCAGCGTTACCTGAGGCTGCCGCCAGTTTGTACGCATCTTTGTCCCTAGGAAACTCCCAGGTCCAATCGTGGTCGAAGTACTGCTCCAGTACTTTTTCGACAATCGTTGTGTTGTTGCCTCGCACAGAGGTCTCCAACAAACCACCTATCACCGTACATCCCAACTTATGCTGCTATTCCGTAAATATTACTGGGTTGCCCGTTGCTGCCGCAAGCATACATCCCCGCTGCCCCCATCCCGCCTTAATGGCCGACGCCAAGCGGTGGGATGATAGTAAAATGGCGATGGCGTTCGGAAAAGTCTCGTCCCGTGCATGTGTTCGCCGCCAACTCTCCTTCACACAATTGAGAAACGAGGCAAACTCCATTCCGCCCCCAATTTCCATTATTCGTTGCATCATATCTTCGTTTAGAACATGCCGCCCCTGCGGGAGCGAGCACGCCGGAGGGATCAAGGGCAGGGAGTACAGCGAGTAATGAATTTTTTGGTTTGAGTGAGGATGCATCACCCGGTAACGGTGGCAATAACCTTCTGTTTCCTGCACTTGCATCAGGCGACATCAAACGGATCAAATTCCTTTGTCATCTCCGAAAAGTTCCACGCCCTTGTCAGAAGAAACTTGCCGCTGCCCTGCTCAACACAATTTTCGTTGGATATTGCCCGAGGGGTCTTGCTTTCTCACCGCGGATCCATCGGCCCCCCTGATCGGGGTCTCCTCGTGCACCCTCGCCCGTTGGTGCGGAGGGCGATCCCATCCCTGGTTATGGGGGAGGCAACATCGCATGCACGTAGCCTCTTAACATACTACTCCGATACAAACAATGGGGGTTGTAGCCAGCGTATCTATGGAGTATCTACTTTTTTTTTTTTTTTTGGTCCTCCGGCGGATGGGATAAATAACTACTTACTGCATTTTACACCAAAATAGTCTACATAATACTGGGGCGAGCTATTGGGTCCAGCCCAAGTGCAACAGAACAAAGGCAACAGAACTATCGACATTACTTCGTTAACTGGAAACACCAAATCAGCAACAGGTTGATCAACAGGACCGACAACACGTGGATACTGCTGCTGCATGCGGGCACAAAAAAGCCTCCGTGCGCGTGCGGATCCAAACGCGATACATTTTATAAAAATATTTCAAGGACGTCAGCCGTGAGTTCGACGAATTTCGGGTCAATATTCATCTTCGCAAGCTGCGCTGTTCGTACTTGTAATATACCATGTGGGTGGGTTTTTTCATAATGGGAGGGGTCATATTGTTTTGTAGAAAATATTTCAAGGACGTCAGCTAGCTGTGAGTTCGACGAATTTCAGCTCAATATTTATCTTTGCTATCTTTGCAAGCTGCGTTGTTGGTGCCTGTAATACATTTGTTGGATCGGTTATTACGTTTAGAGCGTCCTGCCTTACCTCGTCCATCCAGGGCCCACCAGCAACAGCAGCGACCTCCGGGCTCCCGCTAGTAGTCCGCTTAGTGCCCTCGTTCGCAGCGGCAGCAGACCGGCTAGTGGGCCGCGCACCGCTCGCCACACCAACGGTCGAAACGTGCGCTGGCGCAACGCTCTCGGCAACGGCGTGTGGGCAGAGTGAGGTGTACTTCGTGGTCATTTTCTCCGTGCAGCTCTTCGGGATTGGTCGTGCCTCCGGGGTTCTTTCTAGACAGCGGTGTGAGCGGTGCCGCGAAAGGCTGGCTGTGCGTGGTACTGCTGTGCTCTGCGAGCGGTGTGCGAGCATGCACTCTCTTTTTGAAATTGAAATCTGGGTCTGTGGAGTAGGTTCTGCAGGCGTTTGTTTCTGGTTCTGTAAGGCAGGTTCTACAGGCGTTTATCACAGCGCTAGCTCGCGGTGTAACAATTAAAAAATTGGTTCTGTAAAGAGGTTGTGCAGGCTTTTTCCGTGTTGGCAGGGAATTCCTTCCTGCCAATGTTGGCAGATTCCCGGGCGCCGGGTACAGTACTCCTGAAGGTCATCGCGGGTCGCTTGAGTGACTATTGCGAACGCGAGAACATTCTGCCGGAGGAACAGTGTGGGTTCAGACCCCAACGCTCGACGGTTGACATGGTGTTCGTAGTACGACGACTGCAGGAACTGGCGCGGAAGAAGGACACCTCCTTGTACATGTGCTTTATCGACCTCACCAAAGCATACGACTCCGTCGACCGAAGCTTTTTGTCAGATGTCCTTGCTCGTTTTGGCGTGCCACGAGAATGCTCGCCGTCATCCGCCAATCCCACGACGGAGTTGTTCTACCGTAGCCCCCCAACATTTCTTTAACGATCTGGTAGTTTTTGAAACCAGCTCCCGGTCGTATCTCCTGAAACACGGTGTCTCTCGACACCCCGACGTCATCGATCGATAGACCTTTGCCCACAAGAAAATGTGTGGATCTAGCCTCCTTTCAATGGTATCCTTCCTTGTGTCGAGCAGCCCCGAAACGTTCGTTAAAGAAAATCGCTGGTTTGGGGGGGGGGCTATCGTAGAATCCGTCGACGGTATGCAAGCATGCGTGCGGCTGGATGATGGAGAGTGCTCGGATAAGTTCGACGTGGGGCAAGGTCTCAGGCAAGGATGCGTGCTCGCGACACTGTTGTTCAACATGTTTTTCACTGCGGTACTGCGTGTGGCCGAGAAACCCTTCCTCGCTGACGCAGCCATCACGGACAACATGATGCAGCTCCAACGAAAGAAGGAAAGCGAGAAGATGGGCACTTCACGCACAGGCAAAGTCCGCGGACGGAGGGGAAAGGAGGGGGAGGGGGTGCAGATATTGTGGGGTATGCTGTACGCGGACGATGCGGGCATCGTATCGCGATCATCAGAAGGGCTGGAGAGGATGATGACGGCGATCGTGACTGCGTGCTCGTCGTTCGGGCTTACAGTATCTGAGGCAAAAACAGAGATAATGTGCCTAAAAACCAAAAGCGGGGGCACGGTGTCCTTCACGATCAATGCAGCCGGCCCTGAAAACAAACAATCCAGTTTGTATACTTGGGTGGGACCATCACCGCAGACAGAAACCTTAGCACTTAAATAACGCGGCGTCTTCAGAGGGCCTGGGCGTGCTTCCAGCGGTACAAGATGGAAATCTATGATCGCCCGGGTGTGCGTTTACGGTTGAAGGTGCGGTTGCTGAAAGCTGAGGTGATCGAGA